>QNTS01000501.1:354138-452405 GCA_003317085.1 Hucho hucho | reverse complement strand
ATGTGTCATCATGTTCAGTGTTCTCCATGGTTAGTCTGTCCTAATGTTTAGTGTTCTGCATGGATAATGTGTCATGTTCAGTGTTCTCCATGGTTAGTCTGTCCTAATGTTTAGTGTTCTCCATGGATAATGTGTCATCATGTTCAGTGTTCTCCATGGTTAGTCTGTCCTAATGTTTAGTGTTCTCCATGGATAACGTGTCATCATGTTCAGTGTTCTCCATGGTTAGTCTGTCCTAATAGTCAGTGTTCTCCATGGTTAGTCTGTCCTGATGTTTAGTGTTCTCCATGGATAATGTGTCATCATGTTTAGTGTTCTCCATGGCTAGTCTGTCCTAATGTTTAGTGTTCTCCATGGATAATGTGTCATCATGTTCAGTGTTCTCCATGGTTAGTCTGTCCTAATGTTTAGTGTAACGGTACCTTTACATACTTATTTTTGTGATTTTGTTGCTTTTTATCCTGCTGATTTTCTTGTATATAAAGTGACTTTGGGTGTCGCGAAAAGCACATAAAATAAAATGTATTATATCCTCCCCAATATCAGAACAAGGTAAACAATTTACTTTCAGCAACCCAAATCATGTTAACTAAATCACCTTGTAAATGGATGGCGAGTTCTGCTTTATTCATGACATCTCACATGATCAGTTGACACTGGGGGGGATATAAACTGATGGCCTTGTCATACAATGGCAAACGTCTGCAGGTAGTAGAGCCATAGCAAACCAGAGGTCAGGAAACACTGGGCCTGTACATCTCATTTTCCATGACAGCACAACATGACACTAGAATCATGTTCTGTCAATTTCTTTGAAATACAGCACATTGAAATGTACTTTTATACATAAACTAAAATAATTTGTCACTATGTACTGCAACATTCATTCATTGACCACTGCCTTAGTTAATATAAAATAGCGCACATCTTTTTTTGTACACATAATTATGTAAACACTCACTTACCAAGGAAAATACTTACACATTTCAGTCAGAACGTTAAAACAAAAAAATAACCAACATGAAAATCAGTTATATAGATGTTAAAGGGATAGTTCCCTCCAAAACAATGATTTTTGGACTGAACTGTCCCTTTAATGAGGGTCTATTGTACTGTATATTCTGAGTAATTTCAGCCAGATGGTGTAGTAGTGTCAGGCTGCTATCATTTATTCACCACAGTCTCCAGGTAGCCAATAAACCTTCTTAGGTTGACTTTGATGTTGTCCAGCACACACAGCTGCTCAGGGCTGTACTTTCCCTTCCCCTCTTTACGAATCTGCACACAGAGGACATATAATAGAGGACAGGAAACAGCAATTAAACAGATGACAACAGTGATTTGCATAAAGAATGCATACAAACTGTTCCTAGTGATGGGCTGCAGCTCTATTACCTTAGCCTTGAAGACGGGTTGAAGTGCCTTCAGAGCAGGCAGTAAGTTGATATTTGCAGCTGCTCTCTCTGCCTCGTCTCCATCCGCAAAAACATCAAACAGAGCATCCAGGGCCTCTCCACAAACCACAAGGTTGGCATCCTTTGTAGCAATTTGGAGTAAGGCATTGCCAATCATCTATAAAAATATATTGCAGTGTTATTACATCATGGTCACAAAGCCAAGATGGGTTAATAAACCATAAAAAGAGAACAAAAAAAGAGTTCATTCTGAAGTAATCATTAGCTATTTAAAACACATTTCATACAAAACAAAAACTAGGGATGAAAATAATAAAGTACCTGCACAGTTTCAGCTGTCCCTTTCTCTTTAGCCAGTGTGCTTCCTGTGATGCCTAGGATGGCCAGGGCGTTAACTCTCACACTGACCACGTCACAGCGGGTCGCTGCCTCGCTCAGGCTCATCATCTGCTGGGGGGTCATACACTGGCAACACACACAAACATAAACAATGAGTCATCCAAGAGACACGTCGGGATAGTGCTGTGGTATTGTACAAACTAACAGACAGTTGACAGGCTAGGTAAAATGTACTTCAGAGGGAAACTCTCCTCTGCTTGAGTCAGCTGTCTTACCTGTGGGATTTTCATATAGGCTATGATCTGTAAGAGGGATCGCATGGCACCGGTAACTGCCTCAAGGAATTCCTCCTCCTTAGGGATCTCTGAGTAAGCAAATTAACAAAAAATAAATTCTGAATGAGACAATTACACTCCTTTTCTTAAGGTCATTGCTGTAAAAGTGAATCAACCGACCTAGTAAAAGGAAGATTTAATACAAATAATGAAGAGATGGTACGACATGTAGATCTAACCTGGAGGACTGAAGACCAGCGTGGACAGGTGTTGTGCAACAGCCTGAAGAGCAGCTGCTCCCCCTAGGGACTCAGCGTCCATAGTAGACAGCATGTTGTGAAGGCATGTCAGGGCCCTGTACTGCACCCGATGCATCCTGGGGGAAAATGTATTTTAGTCAACCCCTAGAGGCAGGAAGCGGTGTGGTAAACAAAGAGTACACCAGTAATGCCATTATAAGCCAGAAAAATAGAATACCTCAATCAACTGGGGCTGTACATTGACGCATATTGGTTCAGTGTTACTAGGATCATGACAAACCTCTCAAATTATCTTGTGATCTAGTATATCACAGAATATCTAGTGTCTCATTCATTAAGGGCAAAGAAAATGACACCATGCTAGACAGATAATTACTTTTTCATCAAGATTTTCCAGGTGGGATTGTGACGACATACGTCCATGGCTTCGCTGCTGGGGAACTGGGTCTTCTTGAGAACCTTGAACATATAGAGACATGGATGGTTATCACCTTCATACAGTGTAGTGGGTATAACAGAGACAGTAGGAACACACATTAGCCTAGTACCATAACATTACTTATTTATATTTTGCATGTGAAAACAGAGGGAACATAATAAAAGACAAACATGAGAAGTGAAACAATTATGCTAGGTGAGGAAAGAAATCCTCACACCTTCTCTGGGATGTTGTGGTTGATCAGGGCCCCATGGACCTCAGCAGACAGACAGAGTGGGGACAGGAGGCTGGTGTTCCCTTCAGAGAGGCCGTCAGGACACATCTCACTCTCGTCGCTGCTCGACGCCTCCTCCCACTCATCGTCTGACGGGTCTACAAAAAAAAAAACAATGAGTCACAACAGCTGACATACATCTCAAAAGCAACAAAAGCTCATTTTAAATCCTAAATATGCATTTGAGCATCAAACAGTAAAAATGCAGTCCTCTTATCTATGAACATTCACCAGACAGCTGTGTCAAACAGTAATGAAAACAAATCTCCCCAGGTCAGTCCAGCTCTGCTGCCCAAACACTGCTGCCCACAGCACTCACCATCAGAGCAGCACATGTTGACGATGATCTCCAAGGACGTCTGCTGGGCTGTCAGCAAGGCCGTCGCCTCCCTCAGCTCCTCCTTGCCCCTCTGGAGTAAGAAAAGCAGACTATTGACACTGCAGCAGGAACACAGCCACGTCCTACGTCCCTGAGTAAACCCTGTGTCCCTCTATTCCTGCTTGCTGAACAAAGCAGTATCTCCCTGATGAGAGGGGCACTACAGCTCTGAATACCAACTGCAATACTCAGTGTTGCTTCATCAATATTCAGCTGTTTCACAGCATTTAACAGTGAGGAGTCAGGTAAGTCCTCTGAATATTAAAAACTGAAAATGCAATACTCTTTACTCAACCCTGTCACTTTGGATCTCTATAACCATAACTCAAAAGAGTGTGATGGGTTTGATTCTGAGTGAAAAGGGATAGTACTTACAGGCAGGAGGTCAGAGAAGTCTTTATCTATCTTGGTTGCCTTTACATTCCTCTTCGGTCCAACCCCCTCCTCCTCATCATCCTCCATCTCCTCTACAGCCATATTCCCTGCAGCTGCCTGGTGGTCCTCCATGTTCCATGCCTCTGAGGCAGTGGCACTGCGGGCCACCTCAGCCTGGCGGAGCTGGGGTATCAGCGTGCCAGCATCCAGCTCCAAGCACTGGGACAGGGTGGCCATCAGGGCATTAAGGGTCTGGGCCTGGCGGGCCGTGGGCAGGCTGCTCTTCAGGTTCCACACTGACCCTGTCAATGGACGGAGCACAAAGCACAAAATGAGCACTGGAATCAGACTAGTTATTTAGTTAGGCTATTAACAAACCACTTCCAACCAGAATCTGACTTTAGTCAGAGAATGAATGCAGAGTGAATGACCGGTTGACATTGTGAGGTAACAGAAATCTGTAAATAATGTGACAACAAAGATGTTGTAGCCATACCTGCAGCCAGTGTCCTGAGCAGTGTGTGAGCCATGTCCGTCTGTGAGGATAGCAGCACACTCTCTAGAGTCCCTAATACAGCATTGTTCATACTACACAGCAACTCTGCGTTGTCCTCAGTCACTGTGTGCAAACAGTGGGCTAAAGACAAAGGGGGAGCAGGGACTTACTACAATATACATAATCAAGTCAAATATTTAAATGGGGAAAAAACTCATTAAAGTCGTGTGAAAATTGGTTTGATGAGACTAACCTGCAGACAAAGCCAGCTTGATGTTGTGAGTGTGTCGCTCCAGACACTGTAGGATAACATCCAGAATGCCTGCTTTGTTGAACACAGAGAGTGCCTGGCTACTGCTCTCACTGACAGACAGGGTGATGATACAACAGGAGAGTATGGTGTGAAAGAATCATAGAAACATTGGCAAGCTAACAGAATTGAATACAAATTTGGATCTCTATGGGAAGGATACTCAACGCATGTCCAGATCACTAGGTGGACCTATGAATGTAGGTGGACCGACCAGCTGACATTTGTGTTACTACTACTGTTACTACTACATTTACTACTTTTTTCTTACCAGAGATTCCACAGCAAGTTAACTGCTTCATTGGCTACATCTTCCACTGTGTTTTTCTGCCCTTTTAACGAGATGGCATCATTGGTCTCAAACCCAGCACAGCACTGTGGAGAAACAGTACTGGGGTTCAGACACGATGAAAACACCAGACCTGGGTTCAAATACATGTGTATTTGAGTATCTAGTATTTAATACACTTTTTTCTGTGAGTATTTTCAAATACACAGCCCAGAACAAATACCTTTATTTGACTATTTGAATGGCTATTTGAAGTGTATTTCCAAATACATTAAAATATTCAACTTCTTGTCTTTTTAAATAAAATATAGGCCTAGCTATCTTAATACTTACTTTGAGTGTATGTGAAAGTAATTGAGATGTTTGAAGTAGTATTTGAACCCAGCTCTGGAAAACATACAGCCCTATAAAATAGCTATGCATTGATGTGACTAACCATCAAGGAATGGAGGTATGTAGGCGCTTCACTTTTCAGACATGCACACCATGAAATATGTTGTTCAAAATGTGAAAAAACATAACCTTTGCGCAGCAGGGCCACACCCATAAATACATCAACTTTAAGGAATGATTTACGAGGAAAGGCCTCACCTCTCGAAGCAGAGCAGTCAGAGGAGTCATGACGTCCTGTTTCACCATGTCGTCACACACCTCATGACCCCCACAGGCACTCAGGTTCCTGATGTGAGAAGAACACATCACTCAGTCTATGAACAATAACTATCACATCAGTGCTAACAGTTAATTGAGGGTGTGATAATTCAAGAGGACTCTCTCAGTGTCTGTTTAGCAAGCCAAAGCATCCTTCACTAACCTACTTCTGTCTTACAGCACATAATGGCTTCAACAACAATCTACATTCACATCTAACATTTAACACACTCTCCGAAGAATCTAGCAATATCTGATAGGCTTGATCCTCAGTCCAGACCCACACCATCCCTCTCACATCTCTCAGGGGGTCTGTTAAGTGGCTAGTACTGGGTAGTGAACATTCCTATGGGAGGTTGAAGGCTCACCTGAGTGCTCCTGTGGCAGTCTCCCTGACGGCCAGGCTGCGGTCCAGCAGTAGGGGCCCGAGACGTCTCACCGCATCCCGCTGGAGGAAGCCTGGGATGGTCTGGCTCTGCTGCACCACGCGTGATATGCTAGCACAGGCAAACTCACGCACGTCTGCACTGGGACTCTGCAACTAAACATATACAGTATAAACAGGAGTTATTTGGATATTCACTTTTTCATACCATCTGTGTTCTTTTATCTTCCAGTTGTATATGTGGGAAAGACTGTTTAGTGGCACTGAACTAGATTTTATAATGTACCGAACAAAAATATAAAACGCAACAATATTACTGAGTTACAGTTCATATAAGGAAATCAGTCAACTGAAATAAATTCATTAGGCCCGGCCTAATCTATGGAATTCACATGACTGGGCAGGGGAGCAGCCATGGGTTGGCCTGGGAGAATTTGTTTTTCCCCCACAAAAGGGCTTTATTAGAGACAGAAATACTCCTCAGTTTCATCTGCTGTTAAATTCTCTAAAACGACGTTGGAGGCGGCTTATGTTCGAGAAATTAACATTCAATTCTCTGGCAACAGCTCTGATGGACATTCCTGCAGTCAGCATCCCTCTGGTTCACTCCAGACTTGACTGCCCTTGACCAGCACAAAAACATCCTGTGGCGTTCTGCATTAGCATCGAATAGTCCACGCGATATGCAACTTTTCAGGGAAGTTAGGAACCAATATACACAGGCAGTTAGGAAAGCTAAGGTTAGCTTTTTCAAGCAGAAATTTGCATCCTGTAGCACAAACTCAAAAACGTTCTGGGACACTGTAAAGTCTATGGAGAATAAGAGCCCCCCCTCTCAGCTGCCCACTGCATTGAGGCTAGGAAATACTGTCACCACTGACAAATCCACTATAATTGAGAACTTCAATAAGCATTTTTCTACAGCTGGCCATGCTTTCCACCTGGCTACCCCTACCTCGGTCAACAGCCCTGCACTCCCCACAGCATCTCACCCAAGCCTCCCCCATTTCTCATTCACCCAAATCCAGACACATGATGTTCTGAAAGAGCTGCAAAATCTGGACCCCTACAAATCAGCCGGGTTAGACAATCTGGCCCCTCTCTCTCTAAAATTATCTGTCGAAATTGTTGCAACCCCTATTACTAGCCTGTTCAACCTCTCTTTCGTATCGTCTGAGATTCCCAAAGATTGGAAATCTGCAGCGGTCATCCCCCTCTTCAAAGGGGGAGACACTCTAGACCCAAACTGCTACAGACCCATATCTATCCTACCCTGCCTTTCAAAGGTCTTTGAAAGCCAAGTTAACGAACAGATTACCAACCATTTCGAATCCCACCGTACATTCTCCGCTATGCAATCTGGTTTCAGAGCTGGTCATGGGTGCACCTCAGCCACACTCAAAGTCCTAAACGATATCATAAACGCTATCGATAAGAGACATTACTGTGCAGCCGTATTCATTGACCTGGCCAAGGCTTTCGACTCTGTCAATCACTGCATTCCTATCGGTAGACTCAATAGCCTTCGCTTCTCAAATGACTGCCTTGCCTGGTTCACCAACTACTGCTCTGATAGAGTTCAGTGTGTCAAATCGGAAGGCCTGTTGTCCGGACCTCTGGCAGTCTCTATGCGGGTGCCTCAGGGTTCAATTCCCAGGGCGACTCTTTTCTCTGTATACATCAATGATGTCGCTTTTGCTGCCGGTGATTCTCTGATCCACCTCTACGCAGACGACACCATTCTGTATACTTCTGGCCCTTCTTTGGACACTGTGTTAACTAACCTCCAAACGAGCTTCAATGCCATACAACTCTCCTTCCGTGGCCTCCAACTGCTCTTAAATGCAAGTAAAACTAAATGCATGCTCTTCAACCGATCACTGCCCGCACCTGCCCGCCTGTCCAGCATCAATACTCTGTGGACAACTACAAATACCTAGGTGTCTGGCTAGACTGTAAACTCTCCTTCCAGACTCATATTAAATATCTCCAATCAAAAATTAAATCCAGAATCGGCTTCCTATTTCGCAACAAAGCATCCTTCACTCATGCTGCCAAACGTACCCTCGTAAAACTGAACATCCTACCGATCCTCGACTTCGGCGATGTCATTTATAAAATAGCCTCCAACACTCTACTCAACAAATTGGATGCAGTCTATCACAGTGCCATCCGTTTTGTCACCAAATCCCCATATACTACCCACCACTGCGACCTGTACGCTCTCGTTGGCTGGCCCTCGCTTTATACTCGTCGCCAATCCCACTGGCTCCAGGTCATCTACAAGTCTCTGATAGGTAAAGCCCCGCCTTATCTCAGCTCACTGGTCACCATAGCAGCACCCACCCGTAGCACGCACTCCTGCCGGTATATCTCACCGGTCACCTCAAAAGCCAATTCCTCCTTTGGCCACCTTTCTTTCCAGTTCTCTGCTGCCAATGACTGGAACGAACTACAGAAATCACTGAAGCTGGAGACTCATATCTCCCTCACTAGCTTTAAGCACCAGCTATCAGTGCAGCTCACAGATCTCTGCACCTGCACATAGCCCATCCTACTACCTCATCCCCATACTGTATTTATTTATTTTGCTCCTTTGCACCCCAGTAACTTGCACATTTGTGTTCTGCACATCTACCATCCCAGTGTTTAATTGCTATATTGTAATTACCTCGCCACCATGGCCTATTTGTTGCCCTACTTCCCTTATCTTACCTCATTTGCACTCACAGTATATAGACTTATTATTTATTTTTTCAATTTTTCTACTGTATTATTGGCTGTATGTCTCTGTATTCCATGTGTAACTGTTTGTTGTTGAATGTATCAAACTGCTGCTTTATCTTGGCCTGGTCGCAGTTGTAAATGAGAACTTGTTCTCAACTAGCCTACCTGGTTAAATAAAGGTAAAATAAAAATAAATCCCAATTGCACGCTCCCTCAAAACTTGATATATCTGTGGCATTGTGATGTGACAAAACTGCACATTTTAAAGTGGCCTTTTGTCCCCAGCACAAGGTGCACCTGTATAATGGTCATGCTGTTTAATCATCTTCTTGATATGCCACACCTGTGGATGGACTATTTTGACAAAGGAGAAATGCTCACTAACAGGGGTTTAAACAATGTGTGCACAAAATGAAATACGCTTTTTGTGCATATGCACAACTTCTGGGATCTTTTATATCAACTCATGAAACATGGGACCAACACTTTACATGTTGTGTTTATATTTTTGTTCAGTATACTTATGTGAAATATTAATTCATATTTTTTTTGGGGGGGGGGGCATTTGAGCGTGAATATAAAAATACGTAACACGTTTGCCTGTTTTTTTTGCCATCTGCGGGAAGATCCTTAGGAAGACATTTCATTTGTCCTATGGACACATTGGTAAACAACATTGACATGCCTATGAAATGCAGAACTGACCTGCAAGCTTTAAAAGAGTGCAACATATGATCAATTAGACCGAAATAACAGTACTGTGGTCAGATCTTGGGGTTCTTACTTTCTCCAGTAACTCCCCAGCTGGAGAGTCGACTCCATCACAGACTTCACCGTGGTCCTCTTCCACTTCCTTTACAGCAGTTACCGACAGTCCCTCTGCGTTGAACTGTGGACGTCTAAATTTGTTAGTCTTACTTTTACCCATAGCTTATTTCGATTAAGTGCGAAGCGATATTGATCTATCATGTAGTAGGCGGTGACTCTCACGTTTCACATTTTAAGCCATGTGGAACATCGGTGGAGAATCGTCGGGTGCCGTAAAATGGTGCTTACTCTCGCAAAGCAGGGGTGTCGTATTTATGTCGCAAAGACGAGACCAGGACCCCGTTTTTACACTTTATAGATTCATCCTTCTACTCCCTTAATTTAAATAATTATCGGTCTAACATAGATGGAAAACCACAAACTAATTTGCAGTGAATATAGTTAAACAATGCTTAAACGTATAAATACAATAAACTATTAAGACCAAATTACACATTGAGGAGATAAACTTTCAAACAAGTTGTACAAGCATTCAAAATCTGAAGCAAAAGCATAGCTCAGTCTACAGGTTGCTACCATATACTACAGTAAATCACAGGACACATCTTCATACAAGTATTTATTATGTATATAACAATTAGTTAAAAATAGAAAGATTTATCTAAAACAAATGCATGTCATCATTAGAAATAAACATCTGAAATCATGGCGAATGAGTTATTTCAAAGTGTGTGTGAGCCCAGAAGCAGCTTTAAGGGAAACCGTAACACTGACTGAGATGCTGTTAAAAAGGCGTTTGCTGTCCTCCCCCCTCACAATCCTTCATTAATACGTAATGGGGCACATCAACATAGTCACCCCTCAGTATTTCCCCAAACTCCTTCCTTCTTACGCGGTTTCAGATCCTCCAAACAGGATTCTGGTCCTTGTGTCAGTCTGTCATTCAGTGGCAATCAACATAGTCATTAAGAACATTTTATTTCCCCACCTCTCCAAGTTTGTGGTTATTGGATGTGTGGCCGTGGTTTGAGAATTAGTTTCCCCGTCTGTAAAAGAGACATAACCATCAAAGTCAATACAATGCATAGATGTACAGGCAATAACCCAAAATCATACTTTAAAATTATGTAATGGATGAACAAAAACATGACAGCTGGATTGAATTGATTAGGAATTAAGGTAACCTCAACGAAGATGATTGATGCAACTTACATCATCGCAGGACATGTTGTATTCTGCTAAAACTGTCCGACAGCGAGCTGCAATACTTGAAGAGAGTGAGTTAAAGGAGAATTGTCCTATTTCTAAAGTAAATCTCTATTTTTTTTATGTAAATGGCATGTTATAGAAGGGTCCAGACACTTTTCTTGTGATTTGGCTTGTTGTTGAGAAACTAACCACAACAGCAATTCAATTTCTCTTTGCTTGTTGTGCAGTATCAGGGCACACAAAACACATGAACAAAAGCAACAACAAAAAACATCCTTTTGGAAACCAACACGCTCTCAGTATAGTGATGTATAGGATTACTAAGGCCACCAGATCCATAGCTGTCATTTACCATCAACAGTATCACTACTTCCTAAAATGATTATTTTCAGTACAGTGATGTAGGTCTTTAGATGTTGTACACATGAAATTGTGTTATTTCTAACTTTATCCGCAACATTATAATCAATTTTGGTCAAGTACAGCTGTTTCCCCAACGCAGCTGTGCAGGCTGAGCGAGTCCCTATAGTACACAGACATAGCCCACGCAGCACAGCTGGTAGAAGAAATGTCTTGCACAAAATGGAATACAACGTTGTGGATAAAGTTTGGAATGACAATTTCATGTGTACAACATCTAAAGACCTGTCCCACTATACTGAAATCTCCTTCTTTGTAATCCTACTGAATAAATTAAGTGTGGAACTTTAAGCAAGAGGAAGGATACATTGAGGGTGCAACAACTCGTTTGTGTATTCCAGCAAAGAACAGAGCGATCAAAGTGATGCAGCTGATGGTGAAGAACGGATGGTTCCACAACGACGAGAAGAAAGACACCTGAGAAAGACAGCCAGAGGTACAGAGAGGTTAGACAGGCAAACACACACAACCAAACTAAAATCACAAACACACTGATCTGTGTGAAAGGTATCCTACTTTATCACATACACAATCAAGCTGCCATCACAAGCATACTGACCTTCTGTGTGTCAGGGTCTATCAACCAGTTCCAGGCTCCAGTTGCCGTACAAACAGAGACCACTATTAGAATCACTGAAACAAATGTGAGATATTGAACTACATCACCAGAAAAAAAGTGCCAGAATAATGTAGGCCCGAATCCTTTACAAGAAAATACAAAATACTCAGGCTGGGAGGCCATTTACTCTTGAAATGTTACTGATTATGGTTTGACAGTTGCAGTGTAGTCATTGATTATAGTTAGACCGTTTCAATATAGTCATTCATTATGGTTAGACAGAGTTGGAACTACAAATACTTACTTCGCCACCTCCCAGTTGCAGGTTGCAAACAGGAGACGTATTCTGTTAATCTTCTCTCAAAAGCTTTTAGATCTGCAAAAACAAGAAGCGCGTCAGGGCATTAATCTACATTTCTACC
This sequence comes from Hucho hucho, assembly GCA_003317085.1. Taxonomy (NCBI): domain Eukaryota; kingdom Metazoa; phylum Chordata; class Actinopteri; order Salmoniformes; family Salmonidae; genus Hucho; species Hucho hucho. The sequence goes on along the minus strand of QNTS01000501.1, from coordinate 440,413 downwards.
AATGTTCTTTATCAAAACCACACAGAAGGAGCATACAATATCCTTTATTTGCGCTGTGCTTGATTGGTTTGGAACCGATGGAGTAATACAAAAAGTAAATTAAAGCACACCTGCATAGAAGGCTCTGATTCCACTGAATTGCTATTGGAAGAGTAAATTGTAGCTTCATAGTTAACCGTTACATCTTCACGAGGACGCCTGCAAAAACTTGACACTGTCCAAAAAGACTGAATTATGTGGCAAAACAAGCCTATAGTTAACGACCTTTCTGAGATAACCTGGACATAAATTGAATCAATCAAATGGGGTAAAGTGTGCGGATACGTTTGCATTGGTTAACAGTTCTGGTGAGCGTGCAGCGGTGGTCTTCTGGGGGCTAACAACTACCGATATGCTAACTATTAATAGCTAGCTAACCGGCTAATTAGTGTAGCTAACAAGCCTTCGTGTGAATTTATTTTGTACAAGTTAATGTCGAGTAAAAATGTAATTATCTTGAGTTTGGTATTTTGACTAATTTACCAATTTATGTCCTTTAAGAGAAAAGGTTAGCCTAGCTAGCTATGTCACCGCGGCAGGCTAACGACTCAAGTGAATTGCAAAGGCACGTTTGTCACCGTGCGTCTTACTTCAAAGCGAAACTTCACTTATAATAACCTGCATCATGATTTGTGAAAATAAATGAATTTGCTTGCCATGTTGACTACCTTCGGCCTGTTCCAAGGAATTCATTGCTCTTCTCTCCGGCTGGTGGACGTGCTAAGCTAGTTCTCCTGGGCAATTGGGAACAGGCGAAAACCTTAACGTGGATTGGCTGATTTCGGAAAATGTACAGTGATTGGTTTAAACAGACAACTGCTACGGCGCAACCCCTAGCACCTAAGCGTGCACTCTTAAGATATTATCTGAAAGTAGGTCGCAGAGACTAAATAACCATTGAATATGTATTTGTATAAAATAATGTTTATTGACTGTTCAAAGGCCGCACAATCAACTCTGGTGATTATTTTTTTATATTGACAGAATACGAATGTGTTTTGTACATCTCACTGATCTCGTTGTGAGGAATCTTTGGTCAATGTAGCAGCAACTAAATTTGCCTAGGCTACTTTACAATTACATCACATTAAATATGAAATGTTACAGGCAATCAAGTTCTTAAATAGTGTAGCCAGCTTTGTTGTTTATGGGAACCAGCTTGTTTGCTAACAACACATTAAACATTTCCTTCAGCACTTTATCCACATCATCATCAGATATGTCTTTCATATCCAAAACATCAAAACCATCCTGGTTGTTATAGGTGACCTCACTGAAGGTCCAGCCAATTAGAGCTCTGAATCCTGTAGCCGTCTGCAGTGAGCAGATGGACTTGTTGGTGAATAGAGACTTTGGATCTGTCTGAAGGCAATGGGAAGTCTCTAGGAAATGATCAACCCCACGGGGAACCAGGGTGAAGCCGTAGATCTTCTTGGTTGGGCTCTTGTCTAACAGAGGCGAGTTGGTAAAGGCCTCATTGAGAACCAGAGGCTTTCGACCAGTCTTCTCCAGGGTCCAAAAGTCTCCCTCTTGTATGAGACGGAAGACCCCAGGGGATTGTGGCTGGTCCTTCCCGGAGACGAGCTCAAGAGGGTGCCATATTTGGGAGGATACCCCAAAGCTCACATCTGCAATGTAAGCAGTCCCATCAATGACTACCTTGTTGATGAGGTGAGAGTCTATTGGCCCGAACTGGTTTATGGTGTTGTTGTAGACTCTTGAACCCAGTGTTACTGGATTATAACCCATCTCTTTTAGCACCCAAGCAAAGAGGAGGTTATTCTCACAACACCAACCCCCCCGATTGCTCCTCACAATCTTATTGAAAATCAACTCATGGTCCATAGTGATCTTCTCACCACAGTGAATGCTGAGGTTTTCAAATGGTATTGACATCACATGGTGTTTGTGGACCTGGTTCAGTGTTTCAAGGTCTGGTTTAGAAAATGGGCCGTGGAACCCGATCCTCTTGAAGTACTCTTCCAGATTCATTTTGTCCTAAGAGTTAACAAAACAAAGACACTGCATGAGTTTCTGCTTTTGCAGAATTTACGACTACATATACAGAAACTGACATCCGCTAATGTCTCATTCACAATTTGTTTTTCACATAGAGTAAGATCCTCTTTTCAATTGAAACACCACCATGTAGGCATTATCCTTGAATTGAAGGATAAAAGATTAAAGAATAGACAAAAACTTGATACACAAGGATTCTACATGGAGGCACGGGCAGCTATTTTTCATTTCCATTTGATGATTACTTACTTTCAAAGGCAGTGAAAAAGTAGCTTCTCAAAGTACTGCTCACTGTTCAGAGTTCTTCAGGGCAAGAAGGGCAAAGCAGTTGTGCATTAAAAGAGATAAGAATGGCTCTTACATGAAAAAAAAACAGAGCACCCTAGACTTTGCTCATGTACTGGAAAGCAAAACTAAAGTTCACGAGTGAGCCTTGCATAAGGGACCTCACTTGTAAAACACTGGAGCCTTGTGGTTAGTGATGGGTCGTTTGCGAAAGAGCCGGCTCTTGTAGGTGAGCGTTGGGAGCCGGCTCGTATATCAGAAGAGCTGAATCTATTTATAAAAATATTTAAAAAATAAGATATCAATAATCAAAAGATTTAAATGAATAGAATTAACTAATTCAAATAACGAAAAAAAAATAAATAAAGTAATATAGGCCTAAATGCTCAAGCGCACACACATTAGTTCTGACTGTCTGCTCAGACCAACAGCCTCACCTGTTGTTCCTGTCAATCAGACATGCAGTGTCAACCAATGAACCAAAGATGCATAATAACAAACCAATGCATTTTTAAATACATTGTGGTTAAGGTAGAGTATGATTTCATTTAACAATTTAATTAGAATTGTTTTAACACCAATCATAGTCAAACTATCGCAAACTGTTTGACTTGAAAAAATACAAAACATATTTTTTTAAAGAGCCGTTTGGGAGTCAAAAGAGCCGGCTCACTACTTGTGGTGTATATGGGAACTGTTTTACATTTCAGATACACTGAAATGGCATGTTCCTGTGACAACATCCTGAATGAGGTCCTTGGTGCTGGCTGGGACAACATATAAAATCCCTGATATATGGGCTCCCGAGTGGTGCAGCTGTCTAAGGCACTGCGTCTCAGTGCTAGGGGTGTCACTACAGACCTTGGTTTGATTCCAGGCTGTATTACAACAGGCCATGATTGGGAATCCCATAGGGCGGTGCACAATTGGCCCAGAGTCGCCGGGTTAGGGTTTGACCGGCTAGGACGTCATAGTGATTAAGAATTTGTTCTTAACTGACTTGTTAAATAAAGGTCAAATTCTCTACCTTGTCAATAAAGAGGAGGAGTTACCTCCCACGTCAAAAGTGTAAAGTAGGACGTTTGCGTAGCCCATGCACCGACAAGTCATGAAACCGTTCGCAGTTCCCTTCAAGAATTTCACTAGCTCCGCACAAGGAAGTTGTTTGTGAAATGGTAACAGCCTGTCACACCGATTAATTAATTCAAGCGTTGATGCTGGACAAACGATAAGGTTGCTACATTATAACGCCAAGGTAAAAGCCTGTTTTCAATTGAAATTAAAATGTTTGATGTTCAATAGCCTAGATAACAGCCTGTAGACCAGTAGAATATGTCAGCGATATGATTGATACGGTACAGGTTTACACAACTGTCATTGTCGTACTCTTATGTAGCTAAACTAGTTTGCATCAGATGTTGCGTTCATGATGTTAATTTAGTCAAACGTCAATGTAGCATTATCAAGTAATAGGCCACAATCTTACAAGTATGGCTATAGTAAACACGATGAGGTTGCTGGTTGTTATGCATTTCGGCACGTGTCTCTTTTACAAATTCTATATTTTAATTCATGCTCTCTCTGAAGGTGCTGTGTGGTGTTATTTCAAGCACATTGACCTTCAAGTTTTCTTTTCGTCGAAATGGAAAAGGCGCGAATATGCACGTTTTTGATTACCGGAGGCAGTGGATACTTTGGTTTCCGGTAAGCCCATCAAAATAAATGTTTTACATTATTTGTTGCCTGTACATAGTCTTCATCTCATCAATACAGGAGAGAACTTGTACATTACCAAGTGAATGTGCAAAATAATTCGGTAACGGTAGTCCTAAACCCCACTAGGGGGAGATATCATACCAGTTATTCGAATGATGTTATTCACTGTTGTCTATTTATTATGTGTTACATACAAAAGTGGCAGAACCTTATCACCCCATCAATTGAATCACTGCTTACAACACATTTTTGTGACTTACTAATGGTAGTTTCATAAGCAGTGCTTAACTTGGACAGGAGCTCACCGGAGCTGAGTACCGGCACCTCAAATGTTCTACTGCTTAAGCTCCTATTCCTCTTATAGAATATGAGCTCAAAAGTATTGTGGAGCTCCTGCACCAAAATATAAACAGTACTGGCACCCAAAATGACTGCCTGCACCTATTTCAGTCCAAGTCAAGCACTGTTCATAAGTAGGCTAATGACTTTCCTATTGTTTAAGGTTGAACTTAACATTGCATGAATATCCCTGACTACATGTGCAAGGTTTCCCTATACCCAATATTCCAGATTAACAGGATCACTCTATTCTTCATTTCTTACAGCCTTGCCTGCTCACTACATAAAAAGGGAGCTAAAGTCATTCTGTTTGATATGAGCCCGCCCAGCCTAGAGGTTCCAGAGGGCATTGTGTTCCTAAAGGGAGATATTCGTGAATATGCTCAGGTGGAGAAGGCGGTCACTGGCATGGACTGTGTTTTCCACATTGCCTCCTACGGCATGTCTGGCAGGGAGCAGCTGAACAGGAAGCTGATTGAAGAGGTGAATGTCCAGGGTACAGAGCATGTCCTCAGGGCCTGTGTAGAGGCTGGAGTCTCCAGGCTCATCTACACCAGCACCTTCAACGTAGTGTTCGGAGGCCAAGTCATTGAGGGTGGTGACGAAAGCCTCCCCTACCTACCTCTCCATCTCCACCCTGACCACTACTCCAGAACCAAGTCAGTAGCTGAGATGGCCGTGATGAAAGCCAGTGGTACAGAGCTGAAGGATGGAACAGGTGTGTTGAGGGCCTGTGCTCTGCGTCCAGCCGGTATATACGGGCCTGGCGAGCAGAGGCACCTGCCCAGGATCGTTGGGTACATAGAGAAGGGGATATTCAGATTTGTGTATGGAGATCCGAGAAGTTTAGTGGAGTTTGTCCATGTAGACAACCTGGTGTCTGCACACGAACTGGCTGCAGAAGCACTGACGTCAGAGCACCAGCACCGCTCTGCGGGCCAGGCATACTTCATCTCAGACGGAAGACCTGTCAACAACTTTGAGTTCTTCAGACCTCTGGTGGAGGGTTTGGGTTACTCTTTTCCCAAACTACGTCTACCTGTCTCTCTCATTTACTTTGTTGCATTCCTCACTGAGATGATTCACCATCTCATCGGCCCGATCTATAACTTCCAGCCTCTGCTCACACGCACAGAGGTGTATAAGACCGGCGTGACGCATTACTTCAGCATGGCGAAGGCAAAGGCAGAGCTGGGTTATGAGCCCCAGGAGTATAACCTGGAGGAGGTTGTGCAGTGGTTCAAGAGTAGAGGTCACGGAAGAAAACCTAGGGGTTCACATCTCCAGCGACTGATACTAGATGGTCTTCTATTAGCAGCTCTAGTAGCTCTGGCCCTCTCATACCTCCCAGTGGTTGGCAGTTAATCAGCAGGCAGTAATAAAGTGATGAATCTCAATGGCACATTTAAGTGTTAACTTGTGCTATACTAGTGGTGATGGATTGTTTGGTTCTCCTTTTATTAATTACAATGTTGGCAGTTTGTAAAATAACAAAATAATGTTATTAACCTGGAGTAGACCTGTTCAAATTAGTAGACATGACAAAAAAAATCTGTTGTTCTGCCCCTGAACCCACTGTTCCCCGGTAGGCCATCATTGTAAATAAGACTTTGTTCTTAACTGACAGATTTTACCTTGTCAGCTCGGTTACTGGCCCAATGCTCTAACCACTAGGCTACATGCCGCCCTGATGACATGCGCTTATAGATGATTTGTGACGCATTTATGTAGTGCTTATGAAGCCTTTATGTATGCTATATAAAACCCTTTATAAGTTGTACTTCATTTAAAGTGGGACCCAACATTTACATTGGTTTTGTTTTTAAGTCTCAGTTGAAGATGGTAATAAGAAATGACGGACAATGTATTGTGATGTTTAACAGATAAGACTTAATGTTTTTTTTTTAATACTGTATAACTTTTAAATGTTTCATGATTGTCAATGTGTGATATGTTTTATCAGGCTGAATTCCTAACCTTTCTGGTTGTTTTGTGACTGAATCCTAATGGGGATCAAGTTTGTTGGTATTTGTAATAATATTTCCTGTAAAGGATATTTTTCTTTATTTTAGTTGGATAATGTTCTCATAATATTATTGAATGAAATTACATGACTGACCAGCTTGTGATTTGTTTGTAATGAATTGCACAAAGTAAATGGGTAACTTCAACAAAGAAATGTCAGCTTAATCATCACACATTATATAAACTTTTTTGTAACTTATAAAACAACAATGTTTTTGAGAGAATGCAATATTTTGCTGTCAAGAATAAAATAAAAAATGCGAGTCATGCTTGTTGATAGACAGAAGAGAAGCCTTCGCTGCATTCGGTATCTAAACTATGATACATTGTGTCTAGCACTTAAACTTTGACACGTGTCCATCATGCTCTAGAAACAGTCCATTTTAAATCCAGTGAAGCTGTTTTTGTCCCAAAACCGAAAAGGGCAAAGGAAGTTGGGCCAGGTGAGACTGGTCCTTTGTGGAGTTTTTTAAGGCTGAGATGAATACAACCATACTCTCTAGGGGCTATTCTTTTTTCAAACTCAGGCACCTCCTTGCTGAGTTTGTCACAATCATTGTTTCGCCTCAGCATTAACCACATTCCAGAGAGGCGGAGTGCACCCCGTCCCCTTCCTCGCATTCCTTCTCCAAAAACGAGTCCCTTGCGCTAAATTGTGTTTAAAACGTGTTTTGGCGCACTCTGTGTCCTTCAATATGTAAGATGTGGCTGTTCGTGGTGCATTGCAATATTTTCTCGACCTCAAAATTTAATTTGAGACTCTTGGAAAACTGGAGAAAAACTTGACAAGGGAAAATTCCTCCGCGCAGCGCGCCATTGACTGTAAAGACCTTTCAACTTAACAAAAACTGAAGTTGACAAATGTATCCTGACGTTAACTTTGTGATAAGGGTTTATGTTTTCGAAGAAAAGGATCATGCACTGCTTCGAGATTTCCAAGCACACTGTCTGTTCAGCAAACAGGCGACGATGCCTGGATTGAGCCTGCGTTTTGTTTTGATTTCCAAGTGAAATGCAATTACTCCTATCTCTCACTCCGTAGTCGGTTCGTGGACTAGTGCGCTCTTTCTCTGAACTTGTTCGTCGCCTCGGGAGCAAACCATGGATCACTATGAGGAAGATTTGGGACTCCGGGCGAGTAAATTAATGGAGGACCTTTCCTTATATGAAGCATACAAGGATGGAATGTACAGTTCAAGGAGGGACATGGTTATCAACCCCGATTTGGATTTTTCGTCTCCAACGATACCTGAGCAGAAAAGTAAGACAATGAATGGCAACTCTGCGCCTCACCAACAGATACACAGCGTTGAGAATTACATGTCTGGAAATAAAGTGTACACTGCGGCTCCCGTGCGCCCCGTGAATGGCAACAGAGCCGTTCCTGTAGATTATTGCACCCCTGAAAGAGACATAGTTTATCCTAATGAAGATAGCTATTGCACCAAATCCGAAATTGCTTTGCCGTGTTATAGCGGCGCGTCCGAGCGACACAGGAGGTACTCCTTGGAGGTGCAGGGGCATAGGTACAGCACTGGTAGCGCGTACGATGGAGTGGTTTTGAACAAGCCAGTAACCTCACCTGGCAACAGATGCAACAGTATCTGTGTTACCACCAACCACGACGGCAGATACAATGCAACCAGCCCGCGGTCCAGTTTCGTATCCTCCCTCTCCTCCCAGGAGCAAAACAAACATGCAAGCCCGAGGTCGAGCATCAGGAGGTCGAGCATCAGTAGCCCGCGCACGAGTCTGGTGGTACCCGGGCAAGACAAGTACACGAGTCCCAGGTCCAGTCTGGTACACTGCGAAGGGAGCAGTGCCCTCAGCCCCCGGTCTAGCTATGCAAGTACAGCCAGCGACACAAGTAAACATTCCAGCCCAAGGGCCAGTCTGAACAGCTATGACTGCTGCAGTAAGCCCAGCAGTAACCGCACCAGCGGCATCAGTATGGGCTACGACCAAAGGCACATCAGCCCCAGGTCCAGCACAGCGAGCCAGTATTCTTGTACCACCAGTCCACGCTCTAGCTATTCCGATTCGCGTTACCCTGTGGGGAACCATGATCTGGAGGGTGCAGTTTTGCATGGCATGCCGGTGGCCAGTCCCCGGTCAAGCATCTGCAGCCAGGACGGTTGCGCAAGACCCGGGACAATAGCTAACTGCGTCGTTAGTCCCCGGTCCAGTATCTCCAGTCACAGTTCCAGAAGTTCCCGGAGCTCCAGGGGATCTATGAGCACCTACCCGGATCTCCAACTGCCTTCACCCAGGTCCTCAATGCTGGGGACTGGTTTGCAGGAGGACATTCTAACACAAGATTGTGGCGATAGCAACGGTGTTCATAGTCGTATCCATCTCCAAGCGATCTCTGGGATGCCAGAAGCCCTGCCACAACACGCACCACAACAGTCAACCCAGGCAGCGATGAATACAGAGGTGACCGCTGGATCACTATCTTCTTATGGGCTCCATACGAAAACTCCAGCCTCAGGGCAGAGGTTTAAACTACCTTACCAGGTGACCCCATGCCGGGAAAGTGGCCCAAGCCAAGCAGAAAGGAGTCTGGAAGCACTCACCTTGGAGCTGGAGAAGGAGTTAGAAATGCACATGAAAAAAGAATACTTTGGTAAGTGTAACTCCTCCTATCAACACTTGATTATAAGGAACACTATGAGAGTGCAATGAAGTGAGAATAAAGCTTTAAAGTTGAAAAACAAAAACTACTTGTAAACTTATGACAGCTCCCTAAACATGTCTCAATAAGAGGTCAGAATTAAGCTATTCATACACAAAGTCAAATTAATTAGTCATGTAAAAATGTAAAAGGGCCAGACTACATCCTCCATGTTCCATGTGTTTGGTGGTCTGATAATAACCCTCATGGTTATGAACTTGAACTCTGGTGCCCTATGGTCCATACATGTGTGGAAGATAAGTCAATTGATGGGCATCACTGGGTTACTTCATCTTCAGCTGGGTCACTAACCTCATTATAGCTGAGCACATGTTCATTGGCACAACACAGGTCAGGCAATTGATATTTCGAAACATTTTCAATCATAACACCTCTCATTTTATTGCTTGACACAAACATTGGTAAATCACTGGTTCTAGTTGATTTACCTAATATTTTCCCTGTGATAATGTGTTTACACTGAGGATAATTTGAGTTGATTTGAAGCATGGGCTTTAATTAGAGCAGTGCAAAAACTAAGCATACAGTTTTTCAAGTTTAAGAATATTATCTTCACATTACATTTTGTGTTGTCATAATATTTGGTGTGTTTGATAGTGTTTGATATTGTGGGAGGCTGAGGCAGAGTTAGGCTAACTGGAGCATTAACTGAGGGATCAGGCCCATTTTGTCCATGGAGCCAACTGACCACTGATTGGTCAAACAGTGTTGTGGCCTGGCCACAGCAGCCCTGCCACTGATCAATCAGAACTGGCTGGTGACGCCTGAGGTAGCCCTTTGCCTCAAGTCCTTGGGTGTTTTGTGAGGTGGGGGGGTGGGGGAATTTTGTCCAGAGAGCTACTGGGGATCCTTTTCATTATAAAATCACAGTCCTGATCGCCATACCTTGCACAGCAAGTGTAGTAACAATAGTGTAAGAACATAGTAATAACAGCCTAACTACATTACATATTGACATAACAGGGATTTTCTTGTGTAACAAGTCAGGTGTAATTAATTGTTGTTACTCATGTTACTACAAAGCAGCTATTTTGTAGTGCTAAGTAATTCCATTGTTTACTATTCCAGTGTAGTTGTGGAGCTTGTAAATTGTGTCTGTTAATTGTCATGCTGTAGTTAAAAGGGGGCGTTGAACACGACTTCAGCCTAGCTTCACTGAGCTTTGTTGTCATCTCATCTAGTGGCTGGTTGCAACCTTAACAACTAACATGTGTATTCTATAATGCCAACAACTACTCCCTCTGTGGCAGATAAGAGTGGCTTTTGCAGGGAAATACACATTTCTGTTTTGGCAGAGCTAACGTTTACACAGCGCTGAGTGGGGCTGAATGGAACCTTCTGTTCCTTCCCAGGGAGCGAGTAGATACCCTTCAGTGATTCAGTGGTCTTGCTGATTGGTGAAAACGGCCGGCCAGTCGGACACTGCAGCGGGCATTCTCTGGAAGACTTCTCTCTGCCGTCTCTCTGTGCATTACTCAAGGTAGATTTTTTTTTGTTGCCTTTTTTCTCCATGAGTGCTCTGAGCTGTTACTTTTTTGCAACATATTCCCTCCCTGAGACTTGAAATCATTGTTTTTGAAGGGGTAAACTCTCCCCTCCCACTGGAAAAGACAGGAGAATCTATCCACCTTTTGAATGTGCTGATGGACAAATGGCTGCGGTCTGAGAACAGAACAGTGGTTTGATTTTGTTTTCCTCCAGTGCGCTGGCTGGCTCAGAGTGACGCTGAGACGGCTGTTCATTTGTTACAGAGGAGCAGGTGAGAGCTGTAGAATGCAGCAGACAGAAGCCCCTCACTACGCTGGGCCAAGAGAGAGAGAGAGAGAGAGAGACACACACACACACACACACACTGCTCTGTTTCCGTGGCGACAGTGGAGAAATTGATCACCGGGCTTTGAGGTCTGTGCTGTCACACTGCGTTGCTCTGCTCTGTGCTCTGCCTCTCTGCAGGCCCCTGTGTGGCCTCTGTTTGTTGTGGTGGCGAAGGAGCTGTGAATCAACAGCTGGCCCGGGACAGACCAGCATTGAGGCCTCAGAGCAGAGCCGCCCCGCCCACGGCTCGCCCCCGCCCAGACCCCCCCACGAAGCCCTTCATTAACCAGCCAGTGGGGAGTCGGGCAGCACCAGACACTTGGCACACGATCTTGGCTCGCGGGCCAGACATGGCTGTCGGGGGTCAAGCCTGATCACCTGCTCAGAATAATAATGACGGTATAGTAATGCTACATGGTTGACTCAGAAAGGGTTTGGTCAACTTTTACTGTGTTGGTGGTGGTGTCAGTCACCCCAACTCTCAACTCTCACTGCAGCCGCTCTGGAGGGCAGTCTAAATGGAGCAAATACAATTGCTCTTTTGACAAATACACTTATGAATACACAAAACACATAGGCAGCCAAATGTTTTAGGGCCATTGGTAACTCTTGTGTCAGTTGATATGTGAACATAGCTCACATTAATGATACATGTTCATGAAGCATTAGCATAATCACAAATTCACTCTCATTAGTGAAGTATGAGTATTTTAGCTCCCTATCATGAATATGGAAGTGTTTAGAGTGCTGCCATTACCCTTCCAACAACAGACCATGAGTAGAGAGAACACACTGTCCCTGGCCTGCCTGAACATCAACAGAACACAGCATAATCACTTAAATATTGTGAGAGATTTTCAGACAGAGTTTCTGCCTCATTTCCAGTTTCATGCCATTTCTCAAACATCTAGGTTTTGGACAAACATTGCAGGCAGCTGTACATCAACATAATGATTTCAAGTACACAAACAAATTGAATGTTACTATTTCTTATTAGTTCCATTCTTGCTTATGTAGCCTAATAGTGTATTTCATATGTCCCCAACAGTGATGTACTGCTATTTTTAGGTGAGGGAGCACAAAACAATTATGTAAATTACATCATTATTTACTCAATCAAAGTTTGTACCGACAGATGTAGCCAATTTAATAGCCTATCATTATAAAATATGCATAAAATGCATTCTCCAATTGCAACGTCTGCCTTTGCCTAACCATATTGTCCAAAGAAAATGTTATATTTTTAATACCCTCTAACACAAAGTTAGGCATAGGCTACCTCATTTCAAATAGGCCATCATCACTGTCCATCGTGAATGATTATTCTTCACATTTTACAGCTGAAATGTCCAAACTGCATCTCCATGCCAATCATTTGATTGATCTCAAATCAGTTTCATGGGAATATGCAGTTAGAGCTTCTTGAATTAGCCTACTGTTTTATGAGAGAATTAGAGTAGATTGTGTTGTGTTAACAAACTATTACCCTACTGTTTTATGAGAGAATTATAGTAGATTGTGTTAACAAACTATTAGCCTACTGTTTTATGAGCGAATTGGAGTAGATTGCGTTAACAAACTATTAGCCTACACTGTTTTTTTGAGCGAATAAGAGTACAGTCGTGGCCAAAAGTTTTGAGAATGACACAAATATAAATTTTCACAAAGTCTGCTGCCTCAGTTTGTATGATGGCAATTTGCATATACTCCAGAATGTCACGAAGAGTGATCAGATGAATTGCAATTAATTGCAAAGTCCCTCTTTGCCATGCAAATTAACTGAATCCCAAACATTTCCACAGCATTTCAGCCCTGCCACAAAAGGACCAGCTAACATCATGTCAGTGATTCTCTCGTTAACACAGGTGTGAGTGTTGACGATGACAAGGCTGGAGATCACTCTGTCGTGCTGATTGAGTTCGAATAACAGACTGGAAGCTTCAAAAGGAGGGTGGTGCTTGGAATCATTGTTCTTCCTCTGTCAACCATGGTTACCTGCAAGGAAACACGTGCCATCATCATTGCTTTGCACAAAAAGGGCTTCACAGGCAAGGTTTTTGCTGCCAGTAAGATTGCACCTAAATCAACCATTTATCGGATCATCAAGAGCTTTAAGGAGAGCGGTTCAATTGTTGTGAAGAAGGCTTCAGGGTGCCCAAGAAAGTCCAGCAAGCGCCAGGACCGTCTCCTAAAGTTAATTCAGCTGCGGGATCAGGGAACCACCAGTACAGAGCTTGCTCAGGAATGGCAGCAGGCAGGTGTGAGTGCATCTGCACGCACAGTGAGGCGAAGACTTTAGGAGGATGGCCTGGTGTCAAGAAGGGCAGCAAAGAAGCCACTTTTCTCCAGGAAAAAATCAGGGACAGACTGATATTCTGCAAAAGGTACAGGGATTGGACTGCTGAGGACTGGGGTAAAGTCATTTTCTCTGATGAATCCCCTTTCCGATTGTTTGGGGCATCTGGAAAAAAGCTTGTCGGGAGAAGACAAGGTGAGCACTAACATCAGTCCTGTGTCATGCCAACAGTAAAGCATCCTGAGACCATTCATGTGTGGGGTTGCTTCTCAACCAAGGGAGTGGACTCACTCAAAATTTTGCCTAAGAACACAGCCATGAATAAAGAATGATACCAACACATCCTCAGAGAGCAACTTCTCCCAACCATCCAGGAACAGTTTGGTGACGAACAATGTCTTTTCCAGCATGATGGAGGACCTTGCCATAAGGCAAAAGTGATAACTAAGTGTGGCTCGGGGAACGAAACATCGATATTTTGGGTCCATGGCCAGGAAACTCCCCAGACCTTAATCCCATTGAGAACTTGTGGTCAATCCTCAAGAGGCGGGTGGACAAACAAAAACCCACAAATTCTGACAAACTCCAAGCATTGATTATGCAAGAATGGGCTGCCATCAGTCAGCATGTTGCCCAGAAGTTAATTGACAGAATGCCAGGGCGGATTGCAGAGGTCTTGAAAAAGAAGGGTCAACACTGCAAATATTGACTCTTTGCATCAACTTCATGTAATTGTCAATAAAAGGAAATGCATATTTGTGTCATTCTCAACTTTTGGCCACGACTGTAGATTGTTTCAATCAAAGGGTATATTCTGCTTAGTGGCGCGCGCGGTTGAGTAGGCGCATGTGGATGTTTTTGGGACTGTTCAGTTTCAGCTAACCATCCTAAAATGTCATTAGAAATGAGGAGGTGTTTGTGGTGTAACAATAATGTTATTGGCCTACTACTATGCTATAATAATTGGTTTTGTTATGTAAAATGAAAATTAATCATTATGTGATCTTGCTAGACATGGATTCAGCTTTGTTCTAACTTTACTAAACGAGTATCGTTGTGTGAAGTGATAGTCTTCTATTTGTAATAATAGTAATAAGTGATGAGTATGACTATTCGGCGTAGGCAGCAGATCTTGATGAGATTTCATTTTAAGCAATTGGAGTGCTCTTCGTAGTGTTGAAAGGACAGCGCAAGGATCGCACAATGATCTTAAAGAAGTTGAACGAACTTGTGGTGCTGAAGAATAGCTCTGCCATTTGGCCAGTTCAGGAACAAACAACTACGTGGTATAGCAATTTGGTTATAGCCTAATGTAAAAACAAATACTTAGTTTAATATCATTGCACTGCTTGGGAGGAGAGTTTTATTGCGAGTAGGCATTTCATTGTATTGTATAGCTTACATGCTGTATCATAAATAAACATTGATTTGATTTGCTTGAACACAATACAATATACCCTATTACAGAACAAAAGAAAACAGAGAGGTGAACTATCAATTCATATAATTTATTTGCATAGATTGAACATATTATCAAATCAATTGACCAAGTAGTGAACATAAATCATTACCACATAGATTTAAAAAAAAAAAACACCATAAAATCAAGTGTTTAGTGTGATGTATTCATGCATCACAATAAACTATAACCTAAATGCATTATTACCTCAAACTTGGCCCAATTCACTGTTCCAATTGCCCATCCTAACATACCAAGCTAGAACGGGCCCTGCGTCTCAACAAATAACCAATCTACTTCCAGAGAAGATCAGGCTCTCAGGCTTTGCGGTGGCCACTCTGGTTTGGCTGTCCTCGGCAGAACGATGTTGCTGTGACCAAGTGGTCACATATGGTTCTGGGTTCCAGTGAAATTTAGTTTTTCAACCTTCTCATTGGGCCAAAGTGGTCCATCCTCCGACAGGCTTCCACAGTGCACACACACAGCTTATAGTTCTTTATCATTCTCACCACCAGAGAGAAGGGAACAAACCACCATTTACCTACCTCTAGGCTGCTATACATATTTATTTGGTTTGTCATTCTATCATTTTTCATGGAATTTTTGTGGTAATTCAATATAAATAGTTTTACCATCTGTGTGTATTTTCAAATTGAAAAAAGTGAGGGAGTGCCACTCCTTCACGCTCCTGCAGCACTACATCCCTGGTCACAAAGGTATGGAACTCTCTGAGTGTGAAACTGACGACAAAGGGCAATGTTATTTCTTCTCCACATGTGTCCAGTGGTGTTGTCCTGTCCTGATTACACTGGACATGGTGTACCCACGGTGGAGGCACCAGGGACTTGGGGATCTGGTTTAAATTAAGAACAAATTAGACTTTTCCTGCTCAGTCCCTCTCTCTCCCTAACCCTCTCCCTAGTCCCTTCAGTCATGTCAAACACTGTCCACATCAGTTTGAGAGGGCCTTTTAGGCTTATCAGCAACATTTATGGGAAATCATCTCAAGTCAACTTGGCTCAAAATGAGAGAGGACAGTATTGGGGCAGTTGCTCCTATGAGTATTCAAAATATATCAGTTCAACAAAGCCTCTAAGAATGTTGCTCTACCCCACCTCATTGTCAGCATATTCCCCTGCAAACATCTCAGCACCGCTATCTATCTCGTAGTCAGATACCGTTGTAGACAGAAGAGGCTTCAGGCAAGTGCATGAGTCTGGAATGCAGCAGAATGGGACTGAGATAGCTGGACGAGACCTTGGTCTGGAGAATGCACAATAGACTGTTTGTGTGTGTGTGGGGGTTGTGATAATGACCAGCTTAGCAGAGATATCGTCAAGTGGTGGGAGTCTACACTCCCTCCAAAAATCAACCACCCTGGAGTGCAGACTCCCCCCTACCTTCCCCACCTCACTATAACACACTTCAGCTGTACCCCCCGGTGGCACTTGGTCCTTGCACTCAAAGTTCAGACACTTCGAGATCAGAGACCACAGGTAGCCTTTGCCTTGCAAACCTTGTGAAGATTTGTCACTGCTAGCTTCACATTTCTCCAGCCTGTATCTCCTAGGAACAGCCATCTTTTCAAAGCAGAGCAGAAGAGGTGCAAGTGTGGTACCGATGGTATAATAGAGGTGCCATTACATTTTCAGATCCATGTGTTTAAATTGAATGGCTGCCAATTGTTTGTCCACTGTTCATGGAATTTTTCGATGCCAATGCCGCAATTATGGAAATATAGGAAGAATAGGAAGAAATATTCCTGGAAGTTCTGGAACAGTGGGGGAGTATTAAAACACCATTAGCAGTGAGATACAGGAACATTGGCAGACCAGACCAGACTAGAGTAGTATACTGGGCTTGGAGTTTGGAGGTAGTACAGATCGGCCAGCAGCCCTGGCGTAATCAAGAGAATCTAACTACTGTCAGCTGAGGCAAGGTAGATTATAATCAATGACCACATTTACATACAGTTGAAGTCAGAAGTTTACATACACCTTAGCCAAATACATTTAAACTCAGTTTTTCACAATTCCTGACATTTAATCCTAGTAAAAATTCCCTGTCTTAGGTCAGTTAGGATCACCACTTTATTTTAAGAATGTGAAATGTCTATCACGATCTTCTGAAGGGACGGACCAAGACGCAGCGATGCTTCCAGTATACATATTTATTCAATGACGCAACTGGGAAAAATAATAAACAAGCGAACAAAACGAAGATCGTAACACAGACATAGACTAAACACTTTCGCTATGTAACAAACAACAATAACCCACAAAACCCTAGTGCAAAACCACAAACATATATATGGTTCCCAATTAGAGGTAACGACACTCAGCTGCCTCTAGTTGGGAACCATTTACCCAACATAGAAATAGAACACCTAGAACAGAAAAACCCTACACCAAAAATGAAACTAAACACGCCAGCCTGTAAAACTCAGGCCTGGACGTGACAATGTCAGAATAATAGTAGAGAGAATTATTTATTTCAGCTTTTATTTTTTTCATCACATTCCCAGTGGGTCAGAAGTTTACATACACTCAATTAGTATTTGGTAGCGTTGCCTTTAAATTGTTTAACTTGTGTCAAACGTTTTGGGTAGCCTTCCACAAGCTTCCCACAACAAGTTGGGTGAATTTTGGCCCATTCCTCCTGACAGAGCTGGTGTAACTGAGTCATGTTTGTAGGCCTCCTTGCTCGTGTAGCCGGTGTGAAATGGCTAGTTAGCTAACAGCATTTCAATCGGTGACGTCACTCGCTCTGAAACCTTGAAGTAGTTGTACCCCTTGCTCTGCAAGGGCCGTGGCTTTTGTGGAGCGATGGGTAACGATGCTTCGTGGCAGGCAGTTGTTGATGTGCGCAGAGGGTCCCTGGTTCGAGCCCAGGCAGGGGCGAGGAGAGGGACGGAAGCTATACTGTTACAATTTATGCTGTTGACCCGGATCACTGGTTGCTGCGGAAAAGGAGTAGGTCATAACGGGGGGTGAGTGTAGCCTGTGTGAAATGGCTAGTTAGGTAACAGCATTTCAATCGGTGACGTCACTCGCTCTGAAACCTTGAAGTAGTTGTACCCCTTGCTCTGCAAGGGCCGCGGCTTTTGTGGAGCGATGGGTAACGATGCTTCGAGGGTGGCAGTTGTTGATGTGTGCAGAGGGTCCCTGGTTCGAGCCCAGGTAGGGGAGGGAAGGAAGCTATACTGTTACACTCGCACACGTTTTTTCAGTTCTGCCCTCACATTTTCTATAGGAAGCTATACTATTACACTCGCACACGTTTTTTCAGTTCTGCCCACACATTTTCTATTGAGGTCAGGGCTTTGTGATGGCCACTCCAATACCTTGACTTTGTTGTTCTTAAGCCATTTTGCCACACCTTTGGAAGTATGCATGGGGTCATTGTCCATTTGGAAGACCCATTTACGATTAAGCTTTAAGTTCCTGACTGATGTCTTGAGATGTTGCTTCAATATATCCACATAATTTTCCTCCCTCATGATGCCATCTATTTTGTGAAGTGCACCAGTCCCTCCTGCAGCAATGCATCCCCACAACATGATGCTGCCACGCCCGTGCTTCACGGTTGGGATGGTGTTCTTCGGCTTACAAGCCTCCCCCTTTTTCCTCCAAACATAACGATGGTCATTATGGCCAAACAGTTCTAATTTTTGTGGTACCTTCAGGCATTCGGAAATTGCTCCCAAGGATGAACCAGACTTGTGGAGCTCTACAATAATGTTTCTGAGGTCTTGGCTGATTTCCTTTGATTTTCCAATGATGCCAAGCAAAGAGGCACTGAGTTTGAAGGTAGGCCTTGAAATACATACACAGGTACACTTCCAGTTGACTCAAATTATGTCAATTAGCCTATCAGAAGCTTCTAAAGCCATGACATAATTTTCTGGAATTTTCCAAGCTGTTTAAAGGCACAGTCAACTTAGTGTTTGTAAACTTCTGACCCACTGGAATTGTGATACAGTGAAATAATCTGTCTATAAACAATTGTTGGAAAAATGCACACAGTAGATGTCCTATCAACTTGCCAAAACTATAGTTTGTTAACAAGAAATTTGTGGAGTGTTTGAAAAACAAGTTTTAATGACTCCAACCTAAGTGTATGTAAACTCCTGACTTCAACGGTAACTACACTTTGCAGTCTTCTGCGTCTCTCGTTAAAGGGAATATAGAGGTAATATGAGATCTACCAAATCTGGACAGTAATAAGTTATTTTCTTGCCAATGGCTATTTTAGATATTTATTTTGGCCAAGCTGTTGAGGTTAAGATGATTCATAGTTTGGCTATTTATTCTTATCAGAGAGAATAGCCCTAATTTTTCCTCTTATCTTTTCTGAGTGCGGGAACAGCGTCACGAGTTTAAGTTGGAATAGGAAATGCCAGAATTTGACTTTGGTCCAGCTGAATTCTCTTGTTGAAAGGAAAACATGTGGCCCTAACCTTTGGATAGCCTTGGGGTACCGTAGTCCTTCATTTTTTACAATTTCATACAGAGTGTGAATTATGGAGAATGATTGAGACATGAGCTCCTCTAAAGGCAACAAAAGTTCACCTTTGGGAGGTTCGTTAAATATTTATACTTTGACGAGAAGGCGCGCCAACAGCAAGACGCATCAATCTCACCGGAGAAAGCATCCAAGCGAGCGAAACAGCACCTGTCATACTCGTTTTGGCCAGACAGCATCAGATACATGTGACACACATACTGAGACAGAGGGCCGCATTTTAGCTCGCTCGGATGCTTTCTCCTGTGTGATAGATTCAACCACTTGCGAATTGAAAAATTATGAAACCTTATTGAAACATTATTTCATATGCTTTTTCTATTTTTTTTATTGTTCACATTTTTGGGGAAGTATGGCTTCCATTGGCATCCATGAATACACACACACCACTGTAGTAGGCCTAATGACAATTGCTGAATGTCATTATGGGGTTTTTAACAAATGTCTCTTTCCTTTCATGAAATGACCCGTGCATGGTGCACTGTTTGGATGCTGGAATTATTTTAGAGTGGACGAATGTACGCTGCCACAGTTAGCCTACTTTTTGAAGTGATTTGTTTGAGAATCAGATTTTAACATAATTACTGGGTGTGTTCATGCCACATTAAAATGTAATGCATTTTTTGTCTTTACTATTAGGCCCATAAAAAAATGGTGCATGCACGAGGCTCCCAAGAATGTCACGGTATAATTCGCACTCTGATGTCATACATGTAAAAAGCAGGGATGGGGTAAATTTGGAATTTCGGAATGTAATTAAATTCAAACAATGAATTTGAATTGAATTTGAATTGGCCACACCCCACAGGAAGCAGAATTTGAATAGAATTTGATTTGAAGGAAGTAGAATTGAATTCAAAGTAATTCAAAGCAATTCAGCTGAAGCGTGAACATGAAAGTCTAATTTATTTGGGGTGTGGCAAATTCAAGAATTGAATTGGAATTAAAGAGCAATTCGCAACTCAATACAGAATTGACCCCAACACAGGTAGCCCTTTAGACTTGTACCCGTATACGGGTTGAAAATGGTAGACTTGGACACTGATAAGCACCTAAATTGTAACGCAGTGGCTGTACAGTAATATGCTATACATGGCGTCAGAGCTCAGGGTCTCTGTATGGGTTTTGACTGACAGCCGCTCTGAACTTGAGCACCGCGCGCGCGACATGAAGTTGCCCCCATCCCTCCCGCTAATTGAGCAACTTTTGCAAATGTTTTGTTGTCTAAGTGAGGGAAATGCTGTTTATTACGAGGACTCTATGTATTTTGAAAGATGAGATGTTGAGGATTATAATAAATACCGCTTGGATGCACTTCACATTTACATATCATAAAACTCAGGGGCGCAACTTGGGTTTTAGAAGTGGGGGGGACATCCCTTAAAATAATATACAGTACCAGTCAAAAGTTTAGACACACCAGGCAAAGAGTGGCTACTTTGAAGAATCTCGAATATAAAATATATTTTGATTTGTTTATGTTTTAACACTTTTTTGGTTACTACAATATACCTATGTGTTATTTTATAGTTTTGATGTCTTCAATATTATTCTACAATGTAGAAAATAGTAAAAATAAAGAAAAACCCTTGAATGAGCACGTGTGTCCAAACTTTTGACTGGTACTGTATATGAACATGACTGGGCATTCTAGCATATCTGTATCCATTCATCATCATCAATAGCATCTCCCAGGACTTCCTCACATTTTTGTTTTACATGTTTTGTGTCATCGGGAAAAGCCTCTATCAACCCTTGATACAGTTTGGAAATTAACTTTGGAGCTTTATCAGACTGCCTTAAAATAGCATCTGGTTTGTCCAGTGTTTGCTGGACAGAGAGAATAAAGTGTTGTATCTGCAAGAATTCACCTCACCTCTGTCCCAGACTGGTCTTCCCTGTCTGCCTGACCCTGCTGAGACCCCTGTCACCATCTAATCCTCCTAAAATGAGGCATGAGAAAGAATTACCTTGGTGTACATTTCTACATTATATTATCCAAGAATAGAATCAATGGTTCAATAATTGAAATTACCATTATTCCCAGATCCCAGACTGTAGCTTTAAGCTTAAGCTGCTGTCCTGTAGCTACTGTAGGTCTACCCATCAATTCAAGATGGAACTTTGTGTCATTCACTGAATATACTGCAACATTCACCTGAGCTCCATAGACTGGTCTTCCCTGGCTGTCTGACCCTGCTGGGACCCCTGTCACCATCTGATCCTGCTAAGACATGATGAGCATGTTGTGTACTGACCGCACTAGAGGGCTGCATTCCCATGGGATGCATGCGGGACCTGCGGGTCCCCACAGAGATCATTGCGGCGCGGACAGCATTTTTCATGCTGCAGGCTGGAGCAGGCAGTCAGACAGACGGCTTTGGGATTAAAATATTTTTTTGGCCCACAGATTATTTTGATACGGTCCTCTTTCTGCTTTGTATGCGTTAGCCTACCTGTTGTATTGAAAGCACATCTTTTTTGCATTATTCACACGCAGCTTCAACTTCAGTAGCCTACTTCACCTAGTTGGGTGTGAGAGTTCAAGTGCACCTAGTGTGTGTGGTCTCATTGAAATAGAGTAGGCTGCCTACATGGGTGTTGAATCACGTGTTAGTTAATTTCATATTCGTTAACTTAAATATGTAAATAAATATTGATAATGAAAAGAAGTGAGTCGAGGTGCAATGAAAAAATGTAATTATAATTGAAAATGATTACCCATTTATTTGTCGCTGCCTGCAAATCGTCCTCCTAAAAGGTAGGCTATATCCTATAGGACTATGCAAAACGTAGCAAGTGTCGCTGTCATCATTCTTGCTGCCTCCACTTCAGTAGCCAAACCTGCGAGATCAGGTGCACGTGTGGTCTCAATTATGTGTACATGGGCAGAGAAGATGGGCAGAGAAGCACGGGGCAGTCATCTTTCCAAGGAAATGTACTTCTTAAATAAGCTTATGATTAGGCTATAGTTTACTACATTGCCTAGAAATAGGAATAAATATTTGAATATTTCTCAGTCTGAAAATCTTCCCACTCCTAAAAGGTAGACTATAAAAATAGCTCAAAAGAAAGTGCAAGTCTCTCCAACTCTGCTCTCTTCAAACTACAATTGACATATTGACTGATATAGCCAGGTAATGCAATGTAAGGGCCATGTGAGAATATCTGGCAATTTAACCTATTTCTTAAGTTTCTTAAGTTGAGCATTTGATATTTCCTATAGGGCGCAAAATTGCTGGGACCATGGCTGGCAAGTGAGCTGTGTCACATACGCCTAAAATAACATTGCGGGACTGCGGTTGGGTTTGGGGCCAGTTCTTGCGGTAGCGGGTTGGAGTCGGACAGAAAGCCAGTGGGTGCGGGCAGGAGCGGGATGATGAAAATCAGTCCCACGCAGACCTCTTCTGTTCACCATGACAGTGAAGCCTGTAACTTTAGAGCTGTTTATTACTGTGTCCGTGTGAAAAGTCGAGAATTAGCTAGGGAAACTGACAGATCAATAACGTTACATTGACAAACTGACTAATGCAACTCACATTGCACTGAAAAAACGTCAGAATATCAATCTTCAATTGTTTGGCCAATGGTTTCATCGTTTGATTCAGGTCTAGTTTGATTGAGGAAAAAAGAATAGCAAATGTAAAACCAACTTTTGGCCAGCTTACTCTCTGACGGTACATCAACTGGCAAAAACGTGTCAAGTAAATTTTTAAACGTGACAAAACAAAACATTTCCATACAAACAATGGCTGTTAGATAGTAGTAATAGCCACCTCATATTGCTATCTGACAGACCTAGAGGCTAGAGCTGACCTGGCTGTGGTAGCTACTCACTAGCATAGCTTTTTCATTCACCTCAGTCGAGAGGGGATAAAACATTAGCTAACGTCACAAAGTTGCCTCGTTTTGTATCTCATTGCAATAATAAAACTGGGGGGGACAAAAATGCAATTTTAAAATGTGTGGGGGATCTCATCTTTAGTCTAATAATTTTCCCATAATCTCCCAACTGTTCCCTTTTAATTGCTACCATGGTTATGCATTTCCATCTATTTTTGTAAGAAACAGATGTAGCCCTATCCATATAGGCCAATTCCCATGAGTCTAAGGGGTTAAGACCTGTCAAAACTAGACAACCTGCATCTATAGCAGTGTAAGTCCAGCACATATTTTAAATTGGCCTGGCTCTAGAAAGTATCATTGCCTTGAAATACTGTCAGAATAAATTGTTAGAGAGGGGACTAGATGATGACACTCTTTCTTCATTACTGTCATCATGGGGGGAAGGTGGGGAGGGGGGGGGGGAGAGTCAGCCCCCTGTAGGGATGTTGTGTCCTGTAGGCGTGATGACCCTGGACTCACCCCACCCAGGCTTTGACCCTGTGCTCGCTGTGGAATGTGACCCCGGCGGAGGCCATCTTGTGCGTGAGAGGAAAGCAGGGGAATCATTAGTCCAATGCTATGTCCAAATAGTTGTCACTGGCTGGGTGCCTTCCTTCTCTCCTTCCTTAGTAAGGGTTTACCATTAACCTCAAAAAGAACCACGTAGATTAACGTTTGTAGTCCACACCTGTGGGTAATTCACCTTTTTCCTCTAAATGTTCTAGTGTTTGCAGGTCAGTGGTCATCTGCAGGAAGTAATTATACCATCTGCGTCTGTTGGGACATAGCCCACTAACTTTGTTATTGTGCCACGTTAAGAGAAGGCTTCCTGCCAACCCCTAACACCTCTGGTTGATTTATTTTTTATTTAGATACAACATAGATCAATGAACCTCACAGAGACACGTTAGTTTGGTCCAAGTACTGTAAATACACCCTTTATAGATCATTGATGGAACATGGAAGTTACTAGCTAAAGCAGTTCCAATGACGTGTACTTTACTGCTGTATGAAAGCCTAAGTAGGATTCATGATGAATATGTTGATGATAATGTTGGCAGGTAGCCTAGCGGTTTAGCGTGTTGGGCCAGTAACCGAAAAGTTGCTGGTTTGAATCCCCATGCCGACTAGGTGAAACATCTGTCAATGTGTCCTTGAGCAAGGCATTTAACCCTAATTGTTCCTGTAAGTCGCTCTGCCTAATGACTAAAATGTTAATGTAAAATAATTATAATTATGTCAACAGATGTTAACCTGTGTCTGTTCCCTCTTCCAGGTATCTGTATCAAGTGTGGGAAGGGTGTGTATGGAGCCAGCCAAGCCTGTCAGGCCATGGGGAATCTGTACCATACCAACTGCTTCACCTGTTGCTCCTGTGGTAGGTGTATATATCCCTCTGTCCACTACTCCTACTCAGCACCTGCATCATTGGCTGTCACCACAGATGTCCTGTATTTTCATTTCTTAGCACAACGTTGATGTTGGTTGCCAGAGTGTCTTTGGGAGTTATCAGCAGAATGCTCTATTCTCTATTTGACAGGAACACAGATGATATATTGGAGCGAGTGGGTTGTAGAGACGGATGTTGAATCTGCAGTCAACCTGAAAAAAATGTGTTGATTCATGGTGTGTGTATATGTGCGCGCGTGTGTATTTGTGTGTGTAGGGCTGTCCTGTCACCTGACTCCAATTGTCCTCTCTTGTTTCAAGTGGAGATGAGGGTGAAGTCGGAGAGAGTTTGGAGCAAGGTTGCTTTCATTCATGCGCTGATGTACATGGATGCTGATCCCTTGGCTTTGGAAGAAATGCATATAATTGACATGTAATTGAATACATATACTTTCAGGTGTATTGTGTGGTTGAAGAATGAGGGGCAGTGTCTCTAATCCTGAGGTTTCTCTACAGATTCCTTTTGATCTGCTTTGAAAAGTGTACTTGAGTCAGACCAGAGAGATATACTGTAAGTCTGTTTCTATTGGTCAGACACTCTTGCCCATCTATAATGGTAAAAATATGTATATATTTTTTTTAAACCTTTATTTAACTAGGCAAGTCAGTTAAGAACAAATTCTTATTTTCAATGATGGCCTAGGAACAGTGGGTTAACTGCCTTGTTCAGGGGCAGAACAACAGATTGATGATAACAGGCCCATCTTGGCTCTTGCGATGGTTTATTTCTAACGTAAACTCTGTGATGTGTTATTGTGTCTCTTATGAATGGGAATGTTTGCCTTTTTTAAGAATGTTTAGTTTTAAAGTGCCTGCAAATCTCAAAACACACCTAATGATGTATCACCTTATTTGTTGACAAACTGTTTTTGTTTTACTTTTTGACTAAAATGCCACAAACGTTATTCTGTAAGAGTCAGGAGCTCCATAGCAGAGAGAGTTCAGTTCTCTGAGACATTGCTGGCTGGTAGCCTTGGGCTTTGTTTAACCATGCATAATTGAGCCCTCCTCTTGGCTTGCTCCTATGGTTGCACCCTTTTTTCATGAAATGGCCAGGAATGCAAACTACCCCCCTCCACTTCAGCCGGCCTTCCCATGAGGACCTCAATCAGACAGTCACAAAGTGTACCAGGCCTGCTTATCAGAGGGGGCCGGCCTGGCATGGGCTCTGAGCAAACAACACACACATAAACACACACAGATAAGAGCACACACACCGATAAACGCACACACACACACACAGAAAAATGTGTGCGCGAGTAATTACACGCTCACACACCACGCACACACCACCCACTTCCTCCTCCACATGCCTTTTTTCTGCTAGCTCACATGTATCCATGCCTATAATGGGGCACGCTAGTGATTAACTAGTTACATCTGTGTTACTGTAACACATCCTGCTAGTGCCTCTCACACCAGCCAGGAGAAAACAGCCAAGAGCCTTGTATTTCTGAAACTTGTTTATGATGCATTGTGGTTTCCTCAGTCACTCACCAGCTGCACCTGGCTGGCTGGCACAGGGCACACAGCTCAATGTTGTTATGTCTGCTATGGGGTTCTGGCTGGGGTATGGTAACTGGCTGCAGTAAGTAGAGTTAGCCTGGCTACTCCCCATATAAATATAATCTAGTCATTCTATTTCTATGCTACTCCCTCTGAGTGTAAATTGTGGGATCTGGACAAGGTTTAAAATTATGTACAACAGCTTGGTAGTGTTGCCCATGCTCCCTTCTGCCTTTGGCGATGGTTTCACTACTTGATCATGACTTTCGCTGTGATTTAGTTGTGGGGGAGTTTCTGAGAGAGACTGAGTGGGTCATGGTTTTATCCTAGCTCTTAATGATATTAGAGAGACTGGGAGATTCCGTAGCTTCTGGGTTTTCTATTTGAGAGATGTGCTTGTGGCTCTGTTGGTGTCTTAACTTGGCTGTTCTCTTTAAAGAGAGACTTACTTGAAAATTATTTGGAGCAGCAGCAGGTCAGCACATGCTCACGTTGCCAGGATCGAAAAATTCCAAAATTCCTGTCTGAAGTCCCGAGCAATCTGAGTGAGTCACTACCTCCAGCATCCTTCTTTTACTTACCACGGCACTGGGCAGGCCCTCCCTCCACCTATCCCTCTCTGCATCCTCCCCCTCAGATCCCCACTGCCTGCCTGCAGGTGATAAAGGCCCACTTGTTCTGAGAGGAGAGGGAGGAGGGGGTGGAGAGGGGGTGGGGTGGAACCTGAGAGAGTGCAACATGCTTGATGTTTCCCTCCTACAGGAAGAATATGTAGATACTGAACATATGGGGATTTGGGTACAGTTGAATTTTAAAGAGATGGTAATTTAGGACATTATTCAGATTCTTGTCTTGGCTTAGCAACTATAGTTTTTTAGCAACTATAGTTGTCATTTAAAGTCAACATAGTAGCATAGGGATTTTATAAACCATATGTTGGTATTATCATGGCCAGGCCAACTAATGACCTTGTATAGTGAACTTCTGTGGCTGGTTCTGGATCTTGAGGGAGAGAGTCTTAACAGTGAGTAACCTAACCACTGTTCGCAGACTCTGCACCTCACAGGGCACAATAACATACCACTTAAACGGTAGAGGGGCCAGTGAGGACTGGAGCTCCACAGCTGAGCCCAAACTAAACCCAGCCTGCATCACATTGTTGTGGTTTTAGGAATTTAAGATCAGTGAGGGATGAAATCACTGTAACGTGAGGTCATTATGATGTGAGGTTGTTGTCTCAAAGGGGTTGGAGGGATGACACAGGTCCAATGACATGTCCAGATTCCGGGCTGTTTGGCACCAGGAGTAGCAGTCAGCAGTGCTACAGTACCGCCACCAGGCATCCATGACTGGTCCACAATCTTAAAAAAAAAAAAATATTTCACCAGGTAGGCTAGTTGAGAACAAGTTCTCATTTGCAACTGCGACCTGGCCAAGATAAAGCAAAGCAGTTTGACACATACAACAACACAGAGTTACACATAGAATAAACAAACATACAGTCAATAATACAGTAGAAAAAGTCAACATACAGTATGTGCAAATGAGGTAGGATAAGGGAGGTAAGGCAATAAATAGGCCATGGTGGCGAAGTAATTACAATATAGCAATTAAACACTGGAATGGTAGATGTGCAGAAGATGAACGTGCAAGTAGAGATACTGGGGTGCAAAGGAGCTAGATAAATAAATAAGTATAGTATGGGGATGAGGTAGTTGGATGGGCTATGTACAGGTGCAGTGATCTGTGAGCTGCTCTGACAGCTGGTGCTTAAAGCTAGAGAGGGAGATATGAGTCTCCCAGCTTCAGTGATTTTTGCAGTTCGTTCCAGTCATTGGCAGTAGAGAACTGGAAAGAAAGGCGGCCGAAGGAAGAATTGGCTTTTGGGGTGACCAGTGAGATATACCTGCTGGAGCACGTGCTACGGGTGGGTGCTGCTATGGTGACCAGTAAGCTGAGATAAGGCTGGGCTTTACCTAGCAGAGACTTGTAGATGACCTGGAGCCAGTGGGATTGGCGACGAGTATGAAGCGAGGGCCAGCCAATGAGAGCGTACAGGTCGCAGTGGTGGGTAGTATATGGGGCTTTGGTAACAAAACGGATGGCACTGTGATAGACTGCATCCAATTTGTTGAGTAGAGTGTTGAAGGCTATTTTGTAAATGACATCGCTGAAGTCGAGGATCGGTAGGATGGTCAGTCTTACCAGGGTATGTTTGGCAGCATGAGTGAAGGATGCTTTGTTGCGAAATTGGAAGCCGATTCTAGATTNACGAGTATGAAGCGAGGGCCAGCCAATGAGAGCGTACAGGTCGCAGTGGTGGGTAGTATATGGGGCTTTGGTGACAAAACGGATGGCACTGTGATAGACTGCATCCAATTTGTTGAGTAGAGTGTTGAAGGCTATTTTGTAAATGACATCGCTGAAGTCGAGGATCGGTAGGATGGTCAGTCTTACCAGGGTATGTTTGGCAGCATGAGTGAAGGATGCTTTGTTGCGAAATTGGAAGCCGATTCTAGATTTAATTTTTGATTGGAGATGCTTAATGTGAGGTAGTTGTCCACATATTCTAAATCAGAACCGTCCAGAGTAGTGATGCTGGGCGGGCGGGCGGGCGGGCAGGTGCGGGCAGCGATTGGTTGAAGAGCATGCATTTAGTTTTACTTGCATTTAAGAGCAGTTGGAGGCCACAGAAGGAGAGTTGTATAGCATTGAAGCTCGTCTGGAGGTTAGTTAACACAGTGTCCAAAGACAGGCCAGAGGTATACAGAACGGTGTCGTCTGCGTAGAGGTGGATCAGAGAATCACCAGCAGCAAGAGCGACATCATTGATGTATACAGAGAAGAGAGTCGGCCAGAGAATTGAACCCTGTGGCACCCCCATAGAGACTGCCAGAGGTCCGGACAACAGGCCTTCCAATTTGACACACTGAACTCTATCAGAGAAGTAGTTGGTGAACCAGGCGAGGCAATCATTTGAGAAACCAAGGCTGTCGAGTCTGCCGATAAGAATGTGGTGATTGACAGTCGAAAGCCTTGGCCAGGTCAATGAATACGGCTGCACAGTAATGTCTCTTATCGATGGCGATTATGATATCGTTTAGGACCTTGAGCGTGGCTGAGGTGCACCCATGACCAGCTCTGAAACCAGATTGCATAGCGGAGAGTGGAATTCGAAATGGTCGGTGATCTGTTTGTTAACTACTTAGGGAGCAGTGGGGCGCCACTCCCGACACTACCCGGTGAAATGTGAGGCGCCAAATTCAAAATCCAAAAGTTGAATTATTAAACATTCATCAATATACAAGTGTTGCATGGTCATCAAAAGCTCTGATTCTTGGCAATATCACATTGTTGTCAGATTTCAAAAAGGCTTTACGGCGAAAGCACAACATTTTATTGTTTGAGGATAGCCCCTCATATTTTATGCATTAGCATAAATCCATAACCAACGCGGGTCTCAAAAAACGCATAAAATCGCTAATATAAAATCCCTTACCTTTCGAAGAACTTCTGCTGAGGGCTTCCCAAGTGTCCAACGACGACATCCAATGGTTCTTTTGTTAGAAAAAGTCATTTATTATATCCATAAATCTCTGTTTGGTTGGCGCGTTATGATCATAAAATCCACTGTTGAGTCGCCCATTGAACCGTGAAGAGAACACGTTGAAATTATACCTATACACTTTCTACAAACAAATCAAACATCATTTTTAATGTATCCTTAGGTATAAGTAAAGTGGTGCGCGTTCACAATCTCGCGCGCGTCAAACCTTGTTTACGAAAGTGGTCCTCTGACTTCTTCCTGTTCCTATCCGTTCTGGTTACTCCTAGAATTCCCAGTCTTTCACTGTTGGCTGTTGACATCTAGTGGAAGCCATAGGTACTGCAGTCTCAGTCCTACATAACATCGTATGCAATAGGCACAATGGAGAAGATGGTCATTTACAAAAAAAACTGCAAATCCGGATGGATTTACCTCTGGTTTTCGCCTGCTATATCAGTTCTGTTATACTCACATACATTATTTTAACACTCTTAGAAACTTCAGAGTGTTTCCTATCCAATAGTACTAATTATGTGCATATCCTATTTTCTGGGCCTGAGTAGCAGGCATTTTACTTTGGGCACGCCAGACTCTCCAAAATCGTCACCTATGCAGCCGCTCCCTAAGAAGTTAACTTGGCTTTCGAAGACCTTAGAAAGGCAGGGTAGGATAGATATAGGTCTGTAGCAGTTTTGGTCTAGAGTGTCTCCCCCTTTGAAGAGGGGGATGACCGCGGCAGCTTTCCAATCTTTGGGAATCTCAGACGATATGAAATAGAGGTTGAACAGGCTAGTAATAGGGGTTGCAACAATTTTGGCAGATCATTTTAGAAAGAGAGGGTCCAGATTGTCTAGCCCGGCTGATTTGTAGCGGTCCAGATTTTGCAGCTCTTTCAGAACATCAGCTGTCTGGATTCGGGTGAAGTAGAAATGGGGGAGGCTTGGGCGAGTTGCTGTGGGGGGTGGAGGGCTGTTGATCTGGGTGGGGGTTGCCAGGTGGAAAGCATGGCCAGCTGTAGAAAAAAGCTTATTGAAATTCTCAATAATCGTGGATTTATCGGTGGTGATAGTGTTTCCTAGCCTCAGTGCAGTGGGCAGCTGAGAGGAGGTGCTCTTATTCTCCATAGACTTTACAGTGTCCCAGAACGTTTTTGAGTTTGTGCTACAGGATGCAAATTTCTGATTGAAAAAGCTAGTCTTAGCTTTCCTAACTGCCTGTGTATATTGGTTCCTAACTTCCCTGAAAAGTTGCATATCATGAGAACTATTCGATGCTAATGCAGAACGCCACAGGATGTATTTGTGCTGGTCAAGGGCAGTCAGGTCTGGAGTGAACCAAGGGCTATATCTGTTCCTGGTTCTACATTTTTTGAATGGGGCATGCTTATTTAAGATGGTGAGGAAGGCACTTTTAAAGAATAACCAGGCATCCTCTACTGATGGGATGAGATCAATATCCTTCCAGGATACCCGGGCCAGGTCGATTATACAGGCCTGCTCGCTGAAGTGTTTTAGGGAGCGTTTGACAGCAGGCACCTTACGGATGCAGGCAATGAGGCAGTGATCACTGAGTTCTTGGTTGGAAACGGCAGAGGTGTATTTGGAGGGCAAGTTGGTTAGGATGATATCTATGAGGGTGCCCGTGTTTACGGATTTGGGGTTGTACCTGGTGGGTTCATTGATAATTTGTATGAGATTGAGGGCATCAAGCTTAGATTGTAGGATGGCCGGGCTGTTAAGCATGTCCCAGTTTAGGTCACCTAGCAGCACGAGCTCTGAAGATAGATGGGGGGCAATCAATTCACATATGGTGTCTAGTGCACAGCTGGGGGCAGAGGGTGGTCTATAGCAAGTGCCAACTGTGAGAGACTTGTTTCTGGAGAAGTGGATTTTTAAAAGTAGAAGCTCAAATTGTTTGGGTACAGACCTGGATAGAACTCTGCAGGCTATCTCTGCAGTAGATTGCAACACCGCCCCCTTTGGCCGTTCTATCTTGTCTGAAAATGTTGTAGTTAGGGATGAAAATGTCAGGGTTTTTGGTGGTCTTCCTAAGCCAGGATTCAGACACGGCTAGGACATCCGGGTTGGCAGAGTGTGCTAAACCAGTGAATCAAACAAACTTAGGGAGGAGGCTTCTAATATTAACATGCATGAAACCAAGGCTTTTACGGTTACAGAAGTCAACAAATGAGAGCACCCGGGAGTAGGAGTGGAGCTAGGCACTGCAGGGCTTGGATTAACCTCTATATCACCAGAGGAACAGAGGAGGAGTAGGATGAGGGTACGGCTAAAGGCTATCAGCACTGGACGTCTAGTACGTTCGGACAGAGAGTAAAGGGAGCGGGTTTCTGGGCGCGATAGAATAGATTCAAGGCATAATGTACAGACAAAGGTATGGTAGGATGTGAGTACGTTGGAGGTAAACCTAGGCATTGAGTAATGATGAGAGAGATATTGTCTCTAGAGACGTTTAAACCAGGTGATGTCACATATGTGGGAGGTGGAACTAAATGGTTGGTTAAGTCATATTGAGCAGGGCTAGAGGCTCTACAGTGAAATAAGACAATAATCACTAACCAGGACAGTAATGGACAAGGCATATTGATATTAGGGAGAGGCATGCATAGTCGGGTGATCATAGGGGTCCAGTAAGTGGTTGGGCTGGCTGGAGACACAGCGATTCCGACAGCTAGCAGGCCGGGGCTAGCCGAAGGACCTTAGAGGGACGTTGTGACGGAGGAAAGTCTGTTTTAGACTCCGCGTGCGGTGACCAGCCGTGATGGATTAGTAGGGTTCCGAGTAGCAGAGGGGTCCAAGTCCAATTGGCAGAGTAGGTATAGTGGCCCAAGAAATTGGCCAATGGATCTATTTAGCTAACAGTCCAATATGCTTCTAGGCAGGTAGCGGGTCGCAGCTAGCGGGCCGCGGCTAGAAGATGGACATGCAGGGGACGTCGCAACGTAGGGGCCAGTTGAGTACTGTCCTTTGATTGCTGGAGTATGACTTTGATTGCTGGAGTATGACTCACTAAGGATTTTATTTTTCCTCATAGAATTATTTTATTTGACCAGTTCACTGCAGCTTGTTGTAGTGCTCTAAAATAATTTCTGAAGGGTTAAATATCTAGCTGAGGGAATCACTCCAATTATTTAAAGATTCACGGCCCTTTATGTGCATGTCTATGAAACACAGCACTGAGTCATGGGAAACCAATGTTGGAGCTGTAAAAACTAAGTACAGTATCTTGAGTGTAAAATCCCAATCAGGGAGCCATTTGGAAAATGCCACATGTCCCACCGTGCTCAGGGGCTGTGAGCTGAGGAGAAGAGAAGAGGAGCCCTGAACCCCAGCCCACTGTAGCCAGCCCTTTCCTCTCCTGTGACAAAGGCTAGAGGGAGAGAGGGGGAGGCAGGGAGCCCTCCCCCTCTCTATGAGGGAGGGAGGGTGGTGGAGGGGTGGAAAGGGGGTTGAATGGGACCAACTAGTGACCTCAGGCAGAAAGAATGTCCCCGTTTGCTCAGGCGGCCCGCTCCATTAGCAGAGCACCACAGTCAGCGAGCGCCGAGGGCTTTGTGTTTCACCTTCCAGATGCACTCGCCAGAGCAAAGGTCACCAGACAGACACACAGCAACATGCCCCAGCTCCGGCTCACTGGTGTGTTGTTGATTTGAATGTAATGGTTTGTATAAGTTTAGTCACTCTGAATTAAAAGAGCTCCTCGTTTGTAGTCAACAGGAAATATGTTTTTTCTCTCTCGTCCATCCTCCATCTCTAAATGCTAAAAGTTTCTCGCTTTCAGTCTTAAGTCTCACCTATTGTGTGAACAGCATTCTCCGGCTGCTATAGCCATTTATGTGGGTGTTAATGTATTGCTATCTCCCAGCAATGTGACACTGTGTGTGAAATACAGAAATTGCATACATTTGGGTGTAAAAAGGGGGACATGTCTTTCCCAAGCCGGGACACCCATACAATCAATGGCAGCTCAAGACGGCAATTAAATCTGACTAATCCTGCAGATTTATGAGCTCCATGTGCTCTGTCTGCCAGGCTGAAGTCACTGCGCTGCCAGAAAGAGAAGAGACTGCTGCTGCCATTTAGTGCATTTGAATGGGCATGCATTAAGAGAAGCATCGCAGGGGGCGCAAAGGCCAGGGCCAGTGGGAGTGAGCAGTGAGGAGATCTTTCCTTTTACGTTGAATTCCCTTTTATTCTGTGGAATTTGTGCTCATGGAGCCCCAAAATGGTGACTTTGGGGAGGGACTGACTGTTAGTATGGCCCTGGTTATACCAGACATGGGGAAATCCTTTGCTCAGGCTCCTATATTTGGGCTGTGGTGGTGCGTGTGTGTGAGCTGTACACAATGGCACGGGTGGTGGTGAGGAGGGATGAGGAGGAGGGGGAGTTTGTAAAGCAGTTTGGGCCTGGTCTGGTCTGGATGATGGGGCTGTATTGATTGTTTGCTGATTCTATGTAGAAGAAGTCCCGTGGGGATCAATGGATGACCAGAGTATTGAAACAGTAATGTGGACCTCGAACGAGTAACCTACATTATGCTACTATCATCTGCTTTGGTCACTGGTGTTTCCTGTTGACATGTGTTATTGTTGTGGCTTTAATGGAACAGAGAGGAGTCAGCCCTCATCCTCCATCTTTCAGTTGAGGGTAAAGACAAATAAGAGTTGTTACGTCAAAACCTATTACATAAAGTTTATGGTAGTCCTCTTGGGGACCCCATAAAGTTGTAACAAGTTTTCAGACCTTTGTGATAAAGGAACTACATAATTGAAAGAATGTCGGATGCTCAACCCATTTTAGTGTATCGTTGTGAAAATGTCAGAAGTGATTGACAATGTCTGATACAGGAACACTTCTCCTGTATCCCAGCTCAGTCACTTACTTCTCTTCTTCAGGGAGGAGACTGAGAGGGAAAGCTTTCTACAACGTCAACGGCAAGGTCTACTGTGAAGAGGACTTCCTGGTGAGTTACAACATCTGTTGTCCCTGCATGCCTCCTTATGCACACGCATTTATGTTTATGTTATGCTCATTATGCAGATGTTCAGAGGTTGAGTTCTCCATGTCCCTCATACACACTCACCCCTCGATGACAGACTTGGGAGAGGAGCGGTTGCACATTCTAAAACCCTCCAGAGGAAACAGACGTTTCACTGCTACAAGTAAAGTTAAGCACCACCCCTCCAATTCCCACTAATTTCCCCCAAATTTCCCCAAGGAGCACAATTACCCCACTGCTCTCATCCCATTACTCCCCAGCACTTAGAATTATAGAGGGAGGAGGAGTGGCTGTGGGCAGCTGCAGGCCTCAGACTGCCTCCTGTATGATGTATCCATCTGCCCAGGTTGGACACAATGGGAAACAGACACAAGTTATTAGTGTGTATTGATCTCTTATAGACATCTATCAATCTATAATCAATGGGAACCAGGTGTTTTATAGCAGTCGTTTTTGTCTTCCAAAAATATACAAACTTATTGTTTATTACTACTGAATTATGTTGTTAGGTTGCAATTTACTTAATTAATTTAAATGAATCACTCCATTACACATAAACATAGCCCATTGGCCCCTAAAACAGACTTTAAATTGGCTCAGGGGATGAGTGGTATTGGGTCTCCTCATACTGTAGATCCTAAAGGGGTCAGATGGGGGATGTGACAAAGTCCCTAGCTTCCTCAGAGTATTGACCACCAGCTCTGCCCTGTCATCGGGGCAGATGGTCTGTCTGGGGGGGTTAAAGTGGAAATCTGGAGTCCCCCTCCCCCTGCACCCCTCACCATCCCATCTCCACCTGCTGCCCCTGTCCCACCATTACCCCCTCCTCTCATCAGGTCATGACCCCAGGGTCATGCGCTTTGCAGATGGTCACTATGGGACAAACATAACAATGGTAATGCATGTATAACTCACATTTAAATCCCTCATTGACTTCAATGTGATATCTTATGTTCAAGTTACATATGTCTTACCTCAAGTTCGGGTACATGTCCTTGTGTTTGTGTGACTGTGGTCCAGACTTTAGGAGACCACCAATAGTAGAGAGCTGAGGACTGGATGTGTGCTGTACTCCTTCTGTTAGTAGAGTGCTCCGATGAGTTAGGTTTAGGACAGGTATCGTTACAGCAATGCCACTGGTCTCTCATATACATCTCAACAAAGAGAGGAGACAAAGGAAAAAGGACCAACTCCTTTCACATCAATATAAAGAGAGCAGCAGCACCCCCTATAGATGGTGTCCTTTAGGCTGTACTCTGCATCCCTACATTTACATTGTGGTCATAGTGTTAGGGGTTCTCAAACCAGGGTTGGGGTCAATTCCAATTTTATTTGAAATTCCAATTCAATTCTTGAATTCACTTATGAAGTGGATAATTTACGTTGAATTCAATTCAAATTGAATTGGAATTGACTTGGAATTAGACTATTTGGACTGTTTGAATTGAAATGGAATTGAATATTTGTACATTTCCCAGTTAATGAATAAATGCAGTTAGTATTAAAAATGGACTGCAGAATTTGTTTTAAATAATTTAAACTTGTATAACTAGGCTGTCTGAACAATGTTTGGAAAATATTGAATTGGGAATTGAATTATTGGAATTGACCTAACATTGGAATTGAGAGGAATTGAATTATCTCTGAATTCAAAGACTGACATACAATTAAAACTGAATTAAATGGAATTTACAGGGAGAACGAGTTAAATTATAATTTCATTTGTGGAATTAACCCCCACCCTGTCTCAAACACTTAAAGGTGTCAAATTTAACCATCCTCTCTTTTGTAATGCTGCACTACCAAGTCTCAACCATACATAGTTAACATTCACCATGTAACAGTTGTCCATTGCTTTATGTTAGAATCGTAACAAATCCAGTGATAAGTCTCTTTTTTATATCTCCCACAGTACTCTGGCTTTCAGCAGACGGCAGAGAAGTGCTTTGTGTGTGGTCACCTCATCATGGAAATGGTAAGAAATAACCTAATACTGTAGGAGGGCCTGCTAGATAGTGATACAAGACAATCAGCAGAACAGTATGCCTGTCCCTCTCTGGGATTTCTCTTTAGCAGTACTGTATCTCTTCTTGACATGTGGCATCATACCTAGTTTAGTTTGTTTCTGTATCTGAATGCCAATGGGCTGGTGTGATTGACTCCTACTGAGAGGCCTCAATCTCTAGCCTTACTGTTATCTGTGTGTGTGTGTGTGTGTATAGATCCTGCAGGCACTGGGCAAGTCCTACCACCCTGGCTGCTTCCGCTGTGTGGTCTGCACAGAGGGTCTGGACGGAGTACCTTTCACTGTGGACGTGGAGAACAACATCTACTGTGTTAAAGACTACCACAC
This sequence comes from Hucho hucho, assembly GCA_003317085.1. Lineage (NCBI taxonomy): Eukaryota > Metazoa > Chordata > Actinopteri > Salmoniformes > Salmonidae > Hucho > Hucho hucho. The sequence goes on along the minus strand of QNTS01000501.1, from coordinate 403,444 downwards.
GTAAGGACATGTGTCTCTCATAGATAATGCCAACATGTGATGAAGTCAGCATGCAAGAGTTTCGTCATTCCACAGTACTCTTTAAATCCTGGTTGGTGCTAAAACTGATATAAATTATACAGCATGTACCAAGACTTGACTTCTACTCTGTTTCCCCCACAGGGTCTTTGCCCCAAAATGTGCCTCATGCAACCAGCCCATCCTCCCTGCTCAGGTAATGATGAGCCAATGACTGCTTGTATCCTCTCAGCTCCTGTCACTAGTTGTTGTCAGAGTCATATATATAGTATATACTGTCGAGGGTTGGGGCAATGCGGTTTCTGTCTGAATGTTCCGGGATTGCCATTTTCTCCTCCATAGCCGTTGCTAAGTGATAATTGGGGCTTCCGCGCTGTGCTGTTTGTTTCTTATAGTTTTCAGAACCTATGAAGATGTCCAGTGAAAGCAGATTAGCAATTAGTTGACACCACAACACAGTATCTACTTGGATACACCTCATCCACGAACGCTAATCAATAAAAATGTCTGTTAAATTTGCTGCTCTGTTTTGCTTGTTTACTGCGGGTCATTTAAAGGGAATTGTTGGAGGTGCTCTTGTATTGTTACATCTCCAGAATTTCGAGAATAAAGGCACTAATGTGGCATCCGTTCTAAAACCCATGGCATCCGTTCTGACCCAACTCTATTAATATACAGCTCTGGTTGTTGGTGCCAGTGGAGTGGTGGAGACGGGAGGGTCTGACTGACTGTGTGTGTTTCCTGACAGGGCTCTGAGGAGACCATCCGGGTGGTGTCCATGGACAAGGACTACCATGTGGAGTGCTATCACTGCGAGGTGAGACAATGTCATTCATTACCACCCTGTTTGTGTGTCTTGTCTTATTTATGTGTTGAACGTAGCCAGCACATTGGGTGACCATTAAACGTCTGTTCATTTTAGTGTAAATGCTATGGCAGTGTTGGTGTGTGCACTATACACACAAACTGAACCTCAGTGAGGGGCAAACCAATGTGGTGACTCATTGTCCAGGCACATTCCAGAGTTGAGCTGTGGGAGAGCAGAGGGTAGGGCTGATAGCGCTGGACTCAGCTGGACATCAGACCAGGGGTTGTTGTTTGACTACCCTGGAATCTCAGCACTCTGAGAGACCACTTACTCACTCAGACACATGTACAGGAAATCATCCTACGTGACCTACAAACCTCAGTGTAATCAAAGTAATTAGTCAAGTCAGCCAAATTGAATTCCTGACAGTGCATTTTTAACATAACAGTTTAATGATAGCTGTGTCAAGTGTGAGTCATTGTAACCAGGGCTCAAATAAAGTGTGATTGTATGTGTGTGTGTGAGTTTGATCAAGAATTCCATGTTTAATGGCAAGAGCTGGTTGACTCATTTCATGATCACACATTCCAGGGAATAGCTCATCTCCCGTCTAGGTGAGTGATTAAGGTATTATGTAGACAATAGGTAATCATTCAGCAGGCTCTGTGGGGTTGCTAGTCATTACAGTGGTCTAAAGTCCAGGTAGGCAGGGGATGGATAATTCATTACATATTTAAGAAATGGTTAAGAGCCCTGTATGTATTTTTTTAACTAGGCAAGTCAGTTAAGAACAAATTCTTATTTACAATGACAGCCTAGGAACAGTGGGTTAACTGCCTTGTTCAGGGGCAGAATGACAGATTTTTACCTTGTCAGCTCGGGGATTCGATCAAACAACCTTTCGGTTACTGGCCCAACGCACTAACCACTAGGCTACCATGCCACCCCATATAAACTTGACAGGAATACCCATCAGCGGCCTCTCATATCAGTCGAGAGGTGTAAAAGGTAGAAGTACAGTACATATCTGAAATATGGATAGTTTTGATATCCAGCACCTGCTCAAAGGCATTGGATGTGTGTATATAATATTTTCCTTCACAAATGTCCAGCTATTGCAGTTCACTGAGTCTATCTCTCTCCCTCTGTGTTGTAGGACTGTGGCCTCCAGCTAAACGACGAGGAGGGTCACCGCTGTTACCCCCTGGATTGCCACCTGCTCTGTCACGGCTGCCACATCCGCAGGCTCAAGGTCCCGGTGCCCGCCCACCCGCCCCCCAGCTACCCACTACACGTCACTGAGCTATGAGAGGGCAGGGTCGGCGAGGAACCAACCCCAGCCAACCCCAACCCACCACTGACCCGCCTCCCAGGTGACCTGAGACAACATAGCGTAAAGAAGAAGGAATCCCCGCCCACGGAATCCCGGGAACTTCGGAACCTCTTCTTGCACGACAGAACAGAACAGAGAGACCCTGGGAGACTTCTCTACTTGCCGGCCATGCCCTGGGGAGAGGAGATAGATACAGGGCCATGGACAAGTCACAAGACCGGGCTGGGAGAGAGTCCACGTCTCTCTCTCTCATAATTTTTTTTCTCCCTCCTTCCTCCTTTTGGTCTGTGAACAGTGAAGCGGGCCGAGGCCCCAGCCCACCCAGAGGCCCTGGCTGACGTCAGCACCGTGACCCCTGCATATTCATCACAGTGGGGACTGGCCTGGATGGAGGGGGCCACTCTCTCTCTATCCCTCTCTCCATCGCTCTCTTTTTTCCTCCCTTTCTGTTTTCTTCATTCCTTTGCGCTGAAGCCCTGTGCCATGATGCATTTACTGCTCCTCTGTGGAGAGAGAGAGAGAGAGAAAGAGAGCTGGACATCATCTCTGCCAGGAGGCTGGGAGGCCATGAAACAGGCCGCTACATAACATTCCAGCACTGTCTGGCAGGGTTAGAGGGTTGGACATGCTGTGCCTTCAGAGTGGCCTTCCACTGAGAAACCTCACCGCATGGTGACAGTCCACCTAGCTACGGCTCCTTTTGGCTATGCAAGGGTACTGAGTCTACCAGCAACAACCGAGCGCCTTCATGTGACTCTGTGACACACTCTCCTGTACCATCCCTTTGCTCCAGTGCTCCTTGGCATAGCGGAGGTTCGTGGCACCGCATGCGCTGTCAGTAGCCAGTAGCCACAGCACTAGCCTGGGCTGGCACTCATTCCACTTAGCAGTCTTAGAAGACGTGAGCTCAGTGTCTCAACGATTATATAACGAGAAAAAAAAGTTAGAAGCACGTAGATTGTCTTTTATACATGCCTATATATTTTGCAGACATTTTCCACATAAGATTCTAGAAGTGTAGTGTCTTTTTTTGCTGCATTATTATTATCAAATGGAATCGGAGGCCAAACGAGCTGTAACAGTCTTAACGCCCTCTGAAGAGTATTGGTCCGTTGTTTCATTTCTCCTCAAGGACACAGGTCCTAGAGGCCTCTGTTGTCGGTCTGCTTGGTCATGCGATCCATAGACCTGTTAACATGTACAGTTCCACACACTGGTTATTTGACCCATATGGTAGCACTGAGTGAGTGTGTCTGACCATCGAGAGTCCCCACATATCCTCCTCATGCACACGTTACTGTGTCATACCTACTGGTTGATCTGATTGTCTGGTTGGTTGTGGGAGTTGCTGGTCCAACCTGTGTCTCTGGGGAATCCATCCCCCGTGTTTTCCCCTCGCTGGTTGTGCCGTTGTGTGCGTCCGTGTGTGTGTGTGTGTTAGTCTGTTGGCCTATAGACACTGAGTGTACAAAACATTAAGAACTGCTCTTTCCATGGCATAGACTGACCATGTGAATCCACTTCAATCAGTGTAGTTGAATACAGGTTAAACCGGATTTTTAGGCCTTGAGACAATTGAGACATGGATTGTGTATGTGTGCCATTCAGAGGGTGAATTGGTATGGTAGTAGGTGCCAGGCGCACCGGTTTGTGTCAAGAACTGCAACGGTGCTGTGTTTTTCACGCTGAACAGTTTCCCGTGTGTATCAAGAATGGTCCACCACCCAAAGAACATCCATCCAACTTGACACAACCTTGGGAAGCATTGGAGCCAACATGGACCTGCATCCCTGTGGAACACTTTTGACACCTTGTAGAGTCCACGCCCCGACAAATTGAGGCTGTTCTGAGTGCAAACGGGGGTGTACAATATTAGGAAGGTGTTCTTAATGTTTGGTATACTCAGTGTGTACAGAAGTGTGTGTGTGTGTGTGTGTGTGTGTGTGTGTGTGTGTGTGTGTGTGTGTGCACTAGTGGCAGTGCCATGGTGCATGTACCTTGTTGAGTGAGCAGGACAACGGCCATCCAGCTCCACAAAACGACCCATGCTCTCTCAATCTCTCTCCAACAGAAAGGATGGGTTAAGGCTCTGGCTCAGGCCTACCCAGTACCTGCTCACAGTAGCCTAGTCAGAGGAACTGTCCTCTCATACTACTGAATCTAACAGACAAGGAGGCTGACGTAGAGATTACAGAGAGGAGGGGCCGACACAGGCATCATGTGCTTTCTGATGTATCCCTCTATGAGATTCTTTCGAATGTAATTATTAGTGTATGTTTGGCAAACTGTTGTTTATTTTTTTCTCTGCTCCCAGTTGTACATTTGCAAAAGCGAAAAAGACTAAGTATCCCTAGAGTACATGCTTTTGCTGGGAAAATCCCTTTGATGGTAGATAAACGGAATCTCAGCATAGTATGATGAGACTCCTAGTCAAGGAATGTGTAATATACTTGAAGAATGAGGCAATGGCATTTTCTTAACTGTAGTTTGAATAGTACAGTAAGACACACTCATATCTATCTCAAACCATTTTTCATTAAAGCAGCAAATGTTTAAACTTGACAAGAGTTGATCCCCTTTAAGGATGTCTTAATACACCTCTTTTAAAAAATACTACTTCAATTCCATTTCTATTGCATAGCACACAGCTAGTTTCCACATACCTGTACATAAAGAGGCTAGTTTTTCTTTCATCCTCTGTCATAAATCACTCTGAAAGTGAAGACTTCTCTCTCTCCTACCAGTAGTTTTCAATAAGCACATATGACACCTCTGTCACATCACTTTTGTATAAGTGTTTGATTACCTAGATGGTTCATAAAAAAGGAAAGTAGATTTATTTATCTAAACATGAAAAAGTTATTTAATGTATTACAAATCTGGACGTATCATTTAACTGTAGATGATATAATCTGCTTTTTAATTAAAGTGGTTTTGTAGCTAACTTAAACCAAATGATGATGTCTTTTTTGTTGTATGTGAAGTCATGCGATCATTTCTATCCAGATGATGGCACTTTGTTGAACTACAACACAAATACCTTGTTACCATACTGTTACCATGTAATTACTATTTTATTGCATGCTGTAATGTAGTGCTGCCATAGAACATAAATTAACAACAAAATGTGGTAAACTTGGGAAGGATATGGGAATGATTAAGCCTGACCTTGGGAGTGATATGGACAACTGGCTTTCCCATGGCCGTGCCTTGTCTCCCTGTGGAGAAGATGGATGCTTACCAAGATGAAAAATCCCAGCTCTGGATGAAAGTCCCATGCTGTTGTTCATGCCTTCCAGGTACCTCTGTGTACTCAGAGATGTTTGTTCTAGAAAGATATCATCGTCAGATCAGAGCTACTTTAATTGTGGTGTGTAATTACATCCCCGCACGCAAGTCTCTCCAGCAAGTTGTGTGATGGAGGATCCCTCAGAGAGCAGAGCAGAGAGCAGCCCCCACCGTGGTATGTACGGTATGATAGCTCTGGTCCTGACAGTCATCACTGATAGGGCGGTCTCTGGGGTATTGTTGGCTTGTCATGGTTACTAAGTTTTAGTTATGATGAGTTGGAGTTGACAATCTGCTCCGGGTCTGTTTCTGCTAATTTACCCTTTGTTTTCTGTCTATAAGCAGGTTTAAATAACACTACAGGGATTATAAACTGAATCAAATTAGCAGGCTGTCAAGATGAACAAGAAGATGGCACCCCCGCGGTTTCCTATTGTTCAAGTGAGAGGATTTAAGACGGATGCTTAAATTAAGGTCCTGTTGGACTACGTTTGTGACAATTGGAGCATAAAGTAGGATGATTACTGTAATGCTCCTCTTAAACTCTTGAGTGAATCCCCCAGCTCTATAATACCTCACAATAACCACAAGCCTGGAGGTGCCACCTCAAGTACACTGTACAAATACCACACAGTCACACATTGGGCCTATGGAGATTTGGTTTGCAAAGATGTGGTGTTTGATATATTTTTTCTTTGTGACAGTCTCTGAGGTTGTTAAGTGTGTGTCATCCCACTTGACAATTTATCATTGATCTTTTGGCATCACATTAGGTCAGAAATAAGCTCATAATGTCAGGCTGTGGGTAACTGGTAAGGTGAATCAGGCGCAGGATAGCAGTGATGCGTGGACAAGGTATTTAATAATATAAAGCACCAGTATACAACAAATACGAAAGGTGTGGAAAAATACCAGTCACACAAAATACACGGTACAAAACAAACACCCGGCAACAAAATACCAGCCTTCTAACAAACAAACCTGAACTAATAACAAACACGCACACAAACATTGGGGAAACAGAGGGTTAAGTACATGCACATGTAATTGGGGAATTGAAACCAGGTGTGAAGAAAACAAAGACAAAACAAATGGAAAATTAAAAGTGGATTGGCGATGGCTAGAAGACCGGTGACGCCGAACGCCGTCCGAACAAGGAGAGGAACCGACTTTGGCGGAAGTCGTGACACATAATCAGATACTTTGAAATCCCAAAAATTGTATTCACTATTTGCTGTGATTGCAGCATGAGATTCTCTTAGATGACTTGTAATTACTTCATGTCATGCTCATGATTAGATGTTTATAGAGAAGTAATAATACTTTTACATTTATTAAGAACTTTTCATTATAGATGAAAAATCGCAAAGTGCATAAAATAGAAAATTGAAAAATACAATGACTATGAGGTTGAAGTGCAGACTGTCAGCTTTAAGTTGAGGGTATTTTCATCCATATCAGGTGAACCATTTAGAAATTACACCACTTTTTGTACATAGTCCCCCCATTTTATGGGACCAAAAGGATTGGGACAAAGTCACTTGTGTATTAAAGTAGTCAAAGGTTTAGTATTTGGTCCCATATTCCTATCACGCAATGACTACATCAACCTTGTGACTACAAATTTGGTGGATTAATTTGCTGTTTGTTTTGGTTGTGTTTCTATTTTGTGCCCAATAGAAATGAATGGTAAATAATGTATTGTGTCATTTTGGAGTCACTTTTATTGTAAATAAGAATATAATATGTTTCCAAACTCTTCTACTACAAAACATTCCAATACATGTTTTTTCAGGGCAAGGCTGTTTAAGTTGTTCCTTAAAGCGCTATTATACAGGTCAACCATCTCATCAGGGGTGGACTCATGACAGTCAGCTTGTAGGGCAGGGCAAACAGACTCCTGGAAGACGGACGTGTCAAGGGACTTGATGTTTCTGAATTGAATAGTGTGCTTGGGGCGGAGCTGAAGTGCAGGAGTACTCACAGACATTGTCACATCTCTATGGTCAGATACACCTACCTCATGTATATCCAGGTCTGAGGCAGGGACTTCTCCAGTGATAATGAGGTCTAGTGTATGTCCACGATTGTGTGTGGAGTTGTTGGCATGCTGTACCAGGTTAACACAGTCAAGCAGGTTCAGGAAGTCAGTGGCAGAGGAACATTTTCTTGAATCAACGTGAATGTTGAAATCAACTTGGATAACAACATTGAAGAGGGTAGAACACAGAGAGGTGATCAGCTCAGAAAAATCTGTAGTAAAAGAGACTGTGTTGATTTTAGAGGGGCGATAGATTAGTATCACACTGGGGGGATGCCAATTGTGTGCAAAGCTGTCAACAAGGCAAAGGGTGGCTACCTTGAAGAATCTCAAATATAAAATATATTTTGATTTGTTTAACACTTTTCTGGTTACCACATAATTCCATGTGTTATTTCATACTTTTGATGTCTTCACTATTATTCTACTATGTGGAAAATTGTTAAAAAAAATAAGGAAACCCTGGAATGAGTAGGTGTGTCCAAACTGGTACTGTATATATTTTTTAAATAAAAAAATTAAATGTCCCCCCCACTTCTAAATCCAACATTGCTCCCCTGCCGTCAAGCATAATAGTCCCAAGTCATTGTCACTGATGAACTCTTGTACAAGTAAAGTCTTGTTTGCTACAGAATGCGTATTAAACTGTGCCAGTCTTAAAGGGGCTAGAGTGAGAGGCAGAACATGGACTTGGACTGGCTGCAGAAAGTCAGAATCTGCACTCCATAGAGGGGGAAGAGAGGGAGGTGTACAGTTCTGTATTGACTATTTTGGCTCATGAATGGATTTCCTACCGCCTTGCCATCCTCGATGTTTGAGCTTTTTCCGTAGGATTCCAAGTTGAAGAGGTCCTTTTTTGAGTTCCTTACTCAGGGTTTGTTTTATCCTCTTCAAACTATGAAGGAATCTTCCTAAGTAAAAGATGCCAATCTGCCCCATTCTTGTACTTTGTAGTCATTTGTAGTCATCCAGGAGATAATAGGTGGAACTCTTCAATGCAGGTATTCAAAAGAAAACAATCAGCTAGCTTTACTTTGTTGATGCAATTTTTTGTCCGATTTTAACATCGGACAAAAAATTCTAGCCTGCTAGATTCTAGTAGCTAATACTTGATTAGCTACTCAAAAAAAACGTTTATTCAATAAAAATGCACATTAAAAAACACTTAAAACAATAAATTACAATGAAAATATCAGAACAATCAGCCTAGGCTGCCATAAAGGCACCATGGCAACAATGCCTTGATTCTCTGTCAAGTGTACAGAGAATACCATTCACCATACACAATTAATGCTATTCTGAATGTAGAGAGGTTTATATTTGTCATACAAACTGAATTGCCTGACTTTGCTTTTAAAGTAGTGAACAGAATCATTGTTGAATAGGAAATGTGCTGCTTTTGATTTTGAGGTATTCCCCCTCTGAAGTCCAGAACAAAGGCTGTGAAGGCCGGAGGTTGGTCAGTCAGCAGGCCTGGAATTCAGGAGCGGTTGGTTGTGACAGAACAGAGCCTAGAGCTAACATGGATTGGGAAAATGTTTATCAGGGCCAGGGCAGAAAATGAAGGTCAGCACAGGGTTGAGATAAAAAGTATACAAACTGACCCGCTGGACTAGAGCGGATGGTTCCAAGGACAGGTTAGGTGGCAAAATGTATTTACTTCTGCCGTTTGGTTGTTCTGTGTAATGGATAATGGATAGGTATTGCATTGGGCAGGATTGCAGGAACTGGAGGTAGGTAATTTAGGTACTGTTATCCCCTCAGGCCATCTCTCTTTCAGACTGTATTGGTGAATGAGTGGGCAGGTAGATTTCACTGGTAAAGTATGTACTTACAATAGAGCTCATCCAGGGTCAGACGCGGAGGAGGAAGTGTGAGGTTCTTACCAAGCCTCCTAAAATACACCTCATCCCATCCAGATAAATCACAATCAATGTCATTGTAATCTGTTATGACTAACTGGGACATGTTCAGGTATAATTCAGTATGGATGTGTACTTTACTGTATATGTGTAGGCGTAAGCAGCAGAACAGTCTGTCCACAACCGGGCAGCCGAGCTGAGCGCTTCTGAACAGTCATGTTCAGTTCTGTCTTCGTGAGGAAGAACTCTGGTGTTGGTTGACAGCTCCAGGAGTTGGGGCACAAAGCACTCTTTATGTGTGTGTGAGGGTACCGCCCTGTTACTCAGGGAGCTCTGTGTGTGTGCGGTGTAGCTGGAGCCCCAGGGACCCACTGTGAGGTGAGATCTGTTACACCATACAAAGGAAAGCCTTCCCTCTGGAGCACAGAGATCCCTCCACCACCAGGAGCCCAGGCTGAAATATGCACACAACAGGATGACCTCATACCCAACATGATTCTATGGTTACAGACACGTTAGTCTGTGGTGTTGTATCTAAAAGTGAAACAATGAAATGTGTTAGATGTTAAATACTTATCTAGTTAAACATCAGGGCGTGACCTCTGACCTGTTAATATCAATGTGCATAACTGTCCTCTATGACCATCAATGTCACCGCGCTGGAGCGATAGAACGCCAACTGAAGGCTCAAGTCGATTTACTCTACTCCAAAATCACATGGCTTGAATAAATGACAGAGAGGCGGCCAGGGGCTGAGACTAAACAAGCCACAGCTGTCTGTCTGGTAGTTTGGCAGTTATCAAGTCAAAAAGTTGATTGTCGTGGGGGTGAGAAAAACCTGGCCTGCATCTCTCAGAGATTGACAATATCACTGCTACCCCTGGCAGACTGGGATCCACACTGCCAGGGACCACCCAGAGCTCCAGGCCCCCAGCCCCACTGCTCCCACTGTCCCCCTAGCTTTTAGAGAAATGCCTGCCCACGCACTTAGACTAACCTTTATAAAACTCTAGTAGCCGTGGGAAATATGGAACAGGGCCTGACTAAATGGCCCCTTTTAGGCCGAGGGTCCGCCATATGAGGGATGTCAATAGCAGATTCAGACTGGAGACCAACTGAGAAAATGAGAGGGCCATCCTCTGGGTTATAAGAGGGGAATCTGTGAGTTTGCTTTGCAATTATTTCAGGAGTAATATTTGCCTTAGAAATTAAATATCCCATGGAAAGTGTGTTGAGATATGAGATCATATTTGATCAATGGCATTCCTGCAAAGTTCAAGTGACTAGCAAACATAACTGTCGAACTGCAGGGTGAACTTTTCCTCAGAATGAAGTTTTCATGGTACGTGTTACACATGCAGAAATGTGTTGTACATAGAGTATTGACTTCAGAATATTCCAGGAGGTTTGTGCTGGTCCTCATTGTTAAGCACATAGCTAAAAAACAGTAATTCAAATCATCTCTCAAGTGATGATGAGGTATAGACAAACACAAACCCCAGCTGGCTAATAGCCAGTTAACACAGATCCACTCCCAGCTCCTACTTTCTGTCACCTCTGTGAATTTGGGAATGTGTGTACAGACTGGAGGGGTGACGTTGCCTTGGTGACCGTGGTGTTGGGGAGGTTGAGGGGCAGCTCTTAAACAGGCCTCAGTGAGAATGACTGACAGGTCAACCAATAAAGCATGCAGGGGAATGTGAGGGAATGCAGTAGGCATTGTTCTTGAAACATCTCAGGAACATGCTCTGAACTGGAAGTTGTATTAATGTTCAAAATTCATGGTTTCAATGGAACAGTTTGAGCTGCATTCCTGAATGTAACTTGAAAAGTGCATGGGTCCTAGAACGGGTTGGTAGGCTATTCAGCATACTACTTACTCCAATACTTTTCTCCCTGACCAAGCAGGTGCAAATATAAATCAAACTTTTTTTGTATTTTTCTCTCTCGCTCCAAAATGATATCAAAACTCGCTTGTTATATTCTGTGCAACTGAGCCTGAAATAACTCAGGCTAAGTTATGATTGAAGTATAGAGTTGTTGCCAAGCAACAGGATTGCTTAGCTGATCACAGTGTCTTGGGTCCCTGGGTTTTTCTCTTTGTGCTCTTAGGCACTCAATAAATTATAACTAGGAGCAGTTTGGTACAGAGAAAAATAGTACTTCTAGGTTGGTTGAAACAAACATCACATATTCTTGCATACAGTATTATGGAAAAAGCGTGTGCGCAGCAAAGTTATCTGTAATGTATTTGCTGGTCTTATGATGAGACATACACTGAGTGTACAAAACATTAGGAACACCTGCTCATTACATGACATAGACTGACCATGTGAATCCAGGTGAAAGCTATGATCCTTACTGATGTCACCTTCCACTTCAATCAGTGTAGATGAAGGGAAGGAGACAGGTTAAAGAATGATTTTTAAGCCTTGAGACTATTGAGACATGGATTGTGTGTGTGCGCCATTCAGAGGGTGAATTGGCAAGACAAAATATTTAAGTGCCTTTAAACGGGGTATGATAGTAGCTGCCAGGCACACCGGTTTGAGTGTGTCAAGAACTACAACACTGCTGGGTTTTTCACACTTAACAGTTTCCTATGTGTATCAAAAATGGTCCACCACCCAAAGGACATCCAGCCAACTTGACACAACTGTGAGAAGCATTGGAGTCAACATCGGCCAGCATCCGTGTGGAATGCTATCGACACCTTCTAGAGTCCATGTCCGATGAATTGAGGCTGTTCTGAGGGCTAAAGGGGGTGCAACTCAATATTAGGAAGGTGTTCTCAATTGTTTGTACACTCAGTGTATTCTTGCATACAACATCACGGTAATGTACTTGCTGGATTTATGATGAGACATTGTTTGTTTGAAATTCACAGAGTATTTTGTTTAATGGAGTTTTAGCCACATATCATAGACCTTAATGATGATTAAACTGTCTCACATTGAGGGGCCTGCACATCACATTATGTTTTCCAGATGTATTTCTGCCTGCTGTTTGTTTTTCTCTGAGTATGGATGCTACTTAACAATCTGTGATGTTTTGGGATTGTGTATGGAAAATAGAGGAGATAGATTGACCTCTGCCCCTGTATTCCAAAGAATAAACACTGAGGCTGGTTTGGTTTACACTGGGCCAAATCTGGGGTCCTCTAATGCCATCTAGTGATGGTTTGGACATAAAGGAACCCTTACATTCCCCCTATGAGTAAAACACATTGGATTTATTGAGAGTGTGAATGACACATACTATAATTTTGAAAGTGGTTTCCATTATTCATACATAATTGCATCATTATCCTCTAGGGTTGTCTGCAACTGAAAACTTCTGAACCGAATGCAGGCTAGAATCAACTAAGGAAACAGACAATAGCTTGATGTAAATATGTTTATTAAAAGCCTTACTCCCCATCAGTGGTGGGATAGTCTGGGATGTAGTTTACACTCCCCTCCACAGGCTCACTCTATAGTAGCGTTCCTCTTTACAGTGGTAAACCCATAATTATAAACTGGGTGGTTCAAACCCTGAATGCTGATTGGCTGACAGCCATTGTGTATCAGAACGTATACCACAGGTATGACAAAACATTTATTTTTACCCTTCTAATTATGTTGGTAACCAGTTTATAATAGCAATAAGGCACCTCAGGGGTTTGTGGTATATGGCCAATATACCACGACTAAGGGCTGTGTCCAGGCACTCCGTGTTGCGTCTTGCTTAGGAAGGGCCCTTAGCCGTGGTATATTGGCCATATACCACACCTCCTCGGGTCTTATTCCTTAAACATACAACGGTACATAAAATACAGTCCGATGGCACAACAAACAGACAGGACACAGACAGATGATTACAAACATAGAAAGTGCTTCTACTCCTCTGCGTGGTGACTGATGCTGCAGTGAGTCTACCTTCACTACAGCCCAGACACCACCATCAGCAGGGGGGCAGGACAGGGAGGATGGATGATGGTGGTGGGCAGGTTAGGCGTGGTTCTTCTTGATAAAGTTAATGAGCCCGTTGGTTGAGGAGTCGTGAGAGTGGACCTCGTTGGAGCCATGCAGCTCAGGCTCGATCTTCTTACACAGAGCCTTACCCAACTCAACTCTGAGATAGATAGATAGGATACAGTTGACATCAGAAGTTTACATACACCTTTGCCAAATACATTTAAACTCAGTTTTTCACAATTCCTGACATTTAATCCTAGTAAAAATTCCCTGTCTTAGGTCAATTAGGATCACCACTTTATTTTAAGAATGTGAAATGTCAGAATAATAGTAGAGAGAATTATTTATTTCAGTTTTTATTTCTTTCATCACATTCCAGAAGTTTACATACACTCAATTAGTATTTGGTAGCATTGCCATTAAATTGTTTAACTTGGGTCAAACGTTTTGGGTAGCCTTCCACAAGCTTCCCACAATAAGTTGGGGAATTTTGGCCCATTCCTCCTGACAGAGCTGGTGTAACTGAGTCAGGTTTGTGGGCCTCCTTGCACCCACACGCTTTTTCAGTTCTGCCCACAAATTTTCTATAGGATTGAGGTCAGGGCTTTGTGATGGCCACTCCAATACCTTTGTTGTCCTTAAACCATTTTGCCACAACTTTGGAAGTATGCTTGGGGTCAATGTCCATTTGGAAGACCCATTTGCGACCAAGCTTTAACTTCCTGACTGATGTCCTGAGATGTTGCTTCAATATATCCACATAATTTTCCTACCTCATGATGCCATCTATTTTGTGAAGTGCACCAGTCCCTCCTGCAGAAAAGCACCCCCACAACATGATGCTGCCACCCCCGTGCTTCACAGTTGGGATGGTGTTCTTCGGCTTGCAAGCCTCCCCCTTTTTCCTCCAAACATAACGATGGTCATTATGGCCAAACAGTTCTATTTTTGTTTCATCAGACCAGAGGACATTTCTCCAAAAAGTACGATCTTTGTTCCCATGTGCAGTTGCAAACCGTAGTCTGGCTTTTTTATGGCGGTTTTGGAGCAGTGGCTTCTTCCTTGCTGAGCGGCCTTTCAGGTTATGTCGATATAGGACTCGTTTTACTGTGGATATAGATACTTTTGTACCTGTTTCTTCCAGCATCTTCACAAGGTCCTTTGCTGTTGTTCTGGGATTGATTTGCACTTTTTGCACCAAAGTACGTTAATCTCTAGGAGACAGAACGCGTCTCCTTCCTGAGCGGTATGACGGCTGCGTGGCCCCATGGTGTTTATATTTGCGTACTATTGTTTGTACAGATGAACATGGTACCGCCAGGATGAACCAGACTTAGAGGTCTACAATTTTTTTTCTGAGGTCTTGGCTGATTTATTTAGATTTTCCCATGATGCCAAGCAAAGAGTTTGAAGGTAGGCCTTGAAATATATCCACAGGTACACCTCCAATTGACTCAAATGATGTCAATTAGCCTAACAGAAGCTTCTAAAGCCATGACATAATTTTCTGGAATTTCCCAAGCACCTCTTAGGGATAACCGGGCGCTAGCGCCCCGTTCCCGACACTACCCGGTGAAATGTAAGGCGCCAAATTCAAAATCCAAAAGCTGAATTATTAAACATTCATCAATATACAAGTGTTGCATAGTCATCAAAAGCTCTGATTCTTGGCAATATCACAGCGTTGTCAGATTTCAAAAAGGCTTTACGGCAAAAGCACAACATTTGATTGTTTGAGGATAGCACCTCACATATTTATGCATTAGCATATATTCATAACCAGCGCGGGTCTCACAAAACCCATATAAGAGCTAAAATAAATCACTTACTGTCATGAGAATTTAGTTCTCAATTGTTGACATAAACTATCAATCAGGCTTTGAATAATCCCCAGAGGTTGTAAAGCTCTAGTTAATTAAAAATGAGACAAAGTCCCATATCTGCAATTTGGTCAGGTATTGTTTATTCATGAGAATTCTGAACCCCAAATGTGAACACAGTCTTTTTATATTGTACAAGCTTTAAGCTGAATACAAATGATACAAATGAGCTCCACCTTTTCTAGGCAACAGTACTTTCCCACAGCGGCTCATCACTTTTCTGCAACATAAGTCAATTTGGACAGCTTCTAGCCGTTCCTCCCTTCCCGAGGACAGGGAGGCCTTTCTTATCTAGTTGTTCTCACAAGAAGTCTTTTGTTCTCTCAAATACACCATGTCCTAGTCCCTAAAAAGTTCTAGGCACACACATGATGGGATTCTTTTGTTTGTTCTCTAATCCCATTGCATACATTTTCAGAATGGAATATTCTTAGTCATTACTTAAACATACAAACATCCCTATCACTTACCTTTCGAAGAACTTCTGCTGAGGGCATCCCAAGTGTCCAAGGAAGACATCCAATGCTTCTTTTGTTAGAAAAAGTCATTTATTATATCCATAAATCTCCGTTTGGTTGGCGCGTTATGTTCAGAAAATCCACCGTCGAGTCACCCGTTGTACAGTGAAGAGAAAGCGTTGAAATTATACCTATCAACTTTGCCCAAACAAATCAAACATCATTTATAATGCATACTTAGGTATCCTTTTATGAATACTAATGATAATATTTCACTTGGATTATATCCTAAACGCTATAAAAGGAAAATAAAGTGGAGCGCGAACATGGTCTCGTGCCTGGGAAATGTTATTGACATCCGTGGTCCCTTCAGTATTTCTTCTTCTGTATGGTTCTGTTCAGTGATAAAGCCTCCAAACACTGTCTAAACACTGTTGACATCTAGTGGAAGCCATAGGTACTGCAATCTGGGAGCTATTTTACATGGATTTCAATAGGAAGTCTATCAAACAGAGGAAATGTCACACAAAAAATATTCTGGACAGAAATTCCTCAGGTTTTCGCCTGCTATATCAGTTCTGTTATACTCACAGACATTATGTTAACAGTTTTAGAAACTTCAGAGTGTTTCCTATCCAATAGTACTAATTATGTGCATATCCTAGTTTCTGGGCCTGAGTGGCAGGCATTTTACTTTGGGCATGCCGGACTCTCCAAAACCATCACCTCTGCTGCTGCTCCCTAAGAAGTTAAAGGCACAGTCAACTTAGTGTATGTAAACTTCTGACCCACTGGAATTGTGATACAGTGATTTATAAGTGAAATAATCTGTCTGTAAAGAATTGTTGGAAAAATTACTTGTGTCATGCACAAAGTGGATGTCCTAACCGACTTGCCAAAACTATAGTCTGTTAACAAGAAATTTGTGGAGTGGTTGAAAAACGAGTTTAATGACTCCAACCTAAGTGTATGTAAACTTCAGACTTCAACTGTAGATATAGAGAGACATAATAATGGACAGAATATCACCAAAAAAACTCACCAGAGTGGACAGAATAGAATGTCAATGAAACATTTGTTCATACAATTTCATAGGATAAAGGCTCTGTCTATAATCTGTCACAGATTACACATTATCGAGGAGCTTGGTTTCAAATAGTCACACTTACCCCCACTGGTCAAAACTGTTGATCTCCCACATAACACCCTGGACAAAGATCTTATGTTCATACATGGCTGTAAAACAAACAACACCATACATTGTTACTGGGAGCATAACAAGTAAATACATTACTATGATCAATATTTCAAATATCATTGGTTGTTGGTTCACAAGTCCATATTCAGCTCTTACCAATAAGTGCTCCCAGTGTGAATGGGTTCAGCTTCTTGAAGACAATAGAGTTGGTTGGCTTGTTTCCTTGGAATACCTTACAGCAGAACAAGAGGAAACATTTTATTTCACACAACCTGTTGTAAGACAGTTGTTGCATACTTGTAATTATACAGTGTTGCACCCTGTTTGAAGCTTCTTCCATCCTGATGCAAAACTTATTTTGTCCACTAAGAGGATGCACGTCCCTATCAGAGCGACAGTGTCTGCCCTAGCAATAGAAACACAATCTCCCCAGTATAACAACAGGGTTTAAGCCCATAGAAAGTCTTAGGCCGGACTGGGGCTGCAGTGGACTTGCGCCATGAGTGATCTGCTCCCACTCACTTTGTGTGGCAAAATGGTTTCCAGGGCCTCTCCTGTCAGGCCGCTGGCCTCCAGTTCCTTCTTAGCCTCCTCTGTGGTCTTTCCTTTCATCAGAGCCTCAGTCTGGGCCAGGAAGTTGGCCATCAGGATCTACAGACAGAGGATACAACAGGTAATGCATTATCCCATTATCCCTGTGAATTATCCCTAGTATCACACAGCATGAAACACTGCATAGGCTCTTTTGTCAGATAGACAATGAAAGTAGCAATCACTTGAATAACTGAATGATTAGCTCAGTCACTGAATGGGAAGGTATTTACTCCCAGATCATTCCCACATACACCACGTCATTTCAATGTGGATAATTGGGTAATATTCGGTTGAGATGTTGATCAATTAGATTACAACCTATATTCACCCACTCAAAAGGACAGCCAGAAGTTTGTTGAATTTCCAAAGTGGTATCACTATGCTTTCAACCATCTGTATAAAAGCATAACCAAATTCCAATGGAAAAACAATGTCTGATTTTTTGGTTTAGTTGTCACCCAAGTGTCTGTCATTGCGCTTTCAACCATTTAAAAGCACAGCAAAGTTCAAATGGGAATACACTGGCAGATATTTAGTTTATTTATACAACAGATTAATGTGTTGCTTAATCTAATAGCTGAACCAAATGGCCTGGATGGAAGTTGAGACTGTTTTAAAAGTACATGGTGCAAGTGATCAATGCGGTTTGAGATTCTATACAGATTATTACAGCAACATGCACGTTTTATATGATTACATACGGTAAGAAGAACTGTATGGTTACAGTAACTTCATAATGTGGCCATGGATGTGTTACTCATTTTAAAGGTTGAATGTTACATTAGTTTGTAAGAAAGACTTAACTTTAGGCTATTTACTATATTACAAAAGTAGTGCTGAATTTTGCTTGGTTGACAACGCAACCAAATTTTAACATTTAAAAAGGAGATGTATCTACTGCTTGGAGAGATCCATCTGAGCCACTGGCTAAATCCCATTCTTTAACTTTTTGGCTGAGTTGGAGACGTGAATCCCACATATCATTTGTTAACTTGTCGACAAGTTAATAATAGGCTATTGTTTTTATTGTATGTCAAAAGTGATATTGAATTGTGTTTGCTTGTCAACGCAACCAAATATCAACATTTGAAGGAGACTTATCTTCATTGTGGATAGTTCCATCTGTGCCACTGACTTAGTCTGGCTTTAATTTTAGTTTGTTTACAAATTAATAATTGATATGCTGGATTACATCTCCATCTCAACCAAAAATCTAAGTTAATGAATAGGGCTAAATAAAATAAATTCAAATTTCAAATGCACTTGAAATAAAGTTTGATTTGATTTAGTCCTATTCTTTAACTTAGATTTTTGGTTGAGATGGAGACGTGAATCCAACATATCAATTATTCATTTGTAAACAAGCCAGACTAAGTCAATGGCACAGATGGAACTGTCCAAGCAGAAGATACATCTCCTTCAAATGTTGGAAGCATTGACAACCAAACACAATAAAACTAAATATCATTACATTTGAAATCAACTACAGCTTGAAACCCAAGGCCTATTGTATGGTCTATTTTTTTGTTGAATTCTAGGTTGAATTAAAACAATAGCTGTTGATTATTTTGAAAATGCTATATAGTCCTAAATAGCATCATTGATGATATATGAATGGTAAAGTATGGTCACATTTCATTTGCTCTGTTAAACTTTCCCTTTGGAATAACTTGACAGCAACAGTGAATCTAATTCGTTTTTAAGTGGAGATCTCTCAAAAATCATTCTCACAATAGCATATTGGTAATTGTCCGTAACAAATATCATAGCTAAGCAGTGCTGAGCTTGGTTAAAACCCTGGATGGGAGGTCAAAGGGTAGCTGTAGATAGATACATTCTCCAGTAGGAGGAGCTGCCCAGCCTATTGTTTTGAAGATCTGACATTGTTTTAAAGGTACAAATTCCACATATTTTAGATCCAATGTATTTTACACGTAGATTACACGTCACAATACGTT
The DNA here is from genome assembly GCA_003317085.1 of Hucho hucho. NCBI lineage: Eukaryota > Metazoa > Chordata > Actinopteri > Salmoniformes > Salmonidae > Hucho > Hucho hucho. The sequence continues at coordinate 384,050 of QNTS01000501.1, read as the reverse complement.
GACAAATTACGTTGAAACAATGTTGATTTAACAAGTTTGTTCCCAGTGGGTTGGTAGTGCTGGAAGATGTGTCCTGTAGGGGTAGCCTACCTTATGGTGCTTACTTTCCCTGATGGGGTGCTGTGTCTGGGCAGGGATGAGGAAGTCAGCGGGGACCATGCGAGTTCCTGTGGAGGACACAGCAGTCACACTGCATCTGTGACTAATATAACATATTACTCTTCCATAACATACTCATCCATTTCAGCTGACCATTAATCAATATGTTGAAGAGCTTATGGACCAGTCAGCAACATTATTTGGGTATGAGTTAAGAGAATATGAACTTTCAAAAGTCCGATTTTAACTGGACAGTTACTTTAAGGAGGCAGTACCTTGGTGAATGAGCTGGTAGAAGGCATGCTGTCCGTTGGTGCCAGGCTCTCCCCATACGATGGGGCCGGTATGGTAGTTGACACATTTGCCATGGATAGTGATGTACTTTCCATTGGACTCCATGTCACCCTATAGACATCACATTAATTTAACATCTTCGGTGTTCCGTTTCAGTTAAATTTAAACTAATACTAAAACAACCGTATCAGGCTATTTAACCTTGACTTAGTATGCACAGTAAAACACATTTCCATTTGATCAATACACATCTGACAATATACAACCACATCCTACCTTCATGGCAAGGAGTGGGTGTATAGATTTTTATAGTAAATTGCCAAAGTAGACGGACACATTCTTCACTGTGTTTTGCTTTGGCTGTTTACTTCTGTTACACTCAGTCATGTCTTAACTGTGGTAATGACTCTTAACCCTGGTAAAGGCTCTTAACCCTGGTAGTGACTGATGGACCTGCTGGAAATAGGCAGCAAATCGGTGCATGTACTGGTCATAAGGCAGCATGGCGTGGGTCTCGGCCTGGAAGAAGTTGATGTACCAGACACCCAGCAGAGCCAGGAGCATGGGAGCGTTCTTCTCCACAGGGGCTGTTTTAAAATGGTTGTCCTACAGGAACAAGAGGGAGTCAACTCACACGTAATCACATGGCCAATAGAAAAGGTTCCAAGTCTTTGGACAGTGAGAAGAATTGGTTGTACTTACCATCCAGTGAGCCCCTTCTAGAAGCTTCTCAAAGTTGTCATAGCCTGGAGAGAAAGAAAAGACCAGAGACTTTGAGTTATACTTCAAATATCTCCTTTTAACAACTGATTACAAAGGTTATTCTACTCAGGTAGAGTACAGGCAGGTGACCAAAGCATTAGAATATCTAAACTGGGAGAATAAACCTACAACATAATGTACATACCGATGTGCAGAGCAATGGACAATCCAATACAAGACCACAGGGAATAACGTCCACCAACCCACTAAAAAACAACAACAATCTGGTTATAAATGTGCACAATATCAACAAACATTTCTTTAGCTTAATCATAATTTTCACAGTACAACTTTGAACATGCAACATGTATTCTTTCCCCCAAAAATGTAGTGACCCTAACACCAATGTTATGTAACTGAGAAACGTGACTCTTACTCAAATTACTTTACAATTTCAGTGCTGTGCATTCTGGTCTATGTATTTTATATTAATTGGTGTCTGGTGGTGTCCTGAGAAGATTCAGAAACCTCAGAGCACTCTGTGGGTAAAATCACTGGGGAAGCCAATCCAGAAAAAAAGCCATATTACAACCCAAGTGTTGTGATAATTGAGTTGTTTTTAGTTTTTGTTGTCCTAGGCTACCTGCTTAAACTACTTGCTTGCTAGCCTAACTTCCTTTCATGGACAACGATATGCCAGGCCTGCTAGTTAACATTACCATACTACATCTAGCTACATGTTGAACTTCCATCCTCTCAGGCCAGGGGCACAATATATGAATTTATGGTTGGGTCAGAATCGCTGTTATAATCATTGACCATTACGGAAAATTAAGTAAAACCAGGAGTCCAAATCCCTATCTCCATCGATGGCTAATTTAGGAAAGGGATGATTTTACCTAGCTAGCTAGCCACCAGCGGACAAGAGCACAACGAGATGCCACAATTCAAGTTTTTTTCTGTCAATAATGATGTTTGGCTTGTGATGTGATGTGATTGGTCTAAAGCCAAATCCAAACTGGCTTCCCTTGACACTTTATTTGGTGCTCTAGGACCATTCACAGCTGAGCTCACTCAGTTTAGCTCAATGCTGAAAAATAAATAAAATAATAGCCTATTAATGGAGGCCAAATGCTCACTGGCTTCTCTTGCATTCAATGCTACGGGACTTTATGAAACACAGAATATACAAAATATTTTTTCTTGGTCCATTTTTGGGGAAGCCTGGCTTCCCTTGGCATCCATGAATACACACCGCTGCCTTTTATACATATTACTTCTGAGAGCAAGCAGCTATCTTAACTCAGACGTGAAAGGGCACGGGGTGTTAGAGCCGTTACCCTTTAAATACCAACAATGTAACTAAATGTAGTTTTCTGACCTTTGATGCGACCCAGCCTTTACAGTAACCTCTCCAAGGGAGAAGGTCGCTACCAATAATATAATACTCTTTGAGTGCAGAGCTGGAGAGGGCGGCTTCTGATTACCCCACAGCTGCCAGCCTGTGAGCCCAGGCACCTACTTCAGTCAGAAGTCTATGCTATTTATAGCTGTTGCCTAAGTCCCACCGTCAAAAGCCTGTGATTGCAGGAAGAGCACTGTACTACCCCCAATGCACTGCACACATGACATTCTGCATCATCAGATAACATGCACTCACATCCCAGAAGCCAAACATGTTGTCAGGATCAATGCCAAAGGCTTTCACTAAGGGCTGCAGAAGAGAGGAGAAAGAAAGAACCAAATTAGAATGTTATTTTATTTTACAGCAACACATGCAGAGCATATCACTGCATTTATGATGGTGTGTTGCAAAAATAAGAACTTACGCCGGCCGTGGAGAGCGCCACAAAGTGCTTGGCAACAGCAGATTTCTGTAAAGAAGACAATGTTTAATCTAACATACTTTGCATTCATCTTCAGTCATAGAATCCTACCTCTTTCCCTGTATTTTTCTAAAGGTAAAAAGGCTACCCACATCTTTAGCGTGCTCAACGAACCATTCCTTGGCAGACTCTGCGTTGGTGATGGTCTCTTGGGTGGTGAAAGTCTGAAAAGGGACAGACAGTTAGATCACTACAGTAACACCAACGACATTGCATTTCTCATGTGTGTTTAGGCTACTGTGTACGCTACTAAACCACTAGCAGTTCATGCTTCTCTCTCCACCCAGTCTCAGGGCTGGGTGACAGTAGGAAAGCCATTCAGACATAACTTTGGCTGCAACTCTACAGAGGCATAGGAGAGAAGGCACGACATGGCATGCAGCACCAACTGATCCCTTTGTTTCAATGGAAACGTTCATTGTATCAAACAACTGTTGCTGCTAAAGCTGAGTGGAACTTTATGAGTTTTCCATAGTATCAGCTACACAGTTTATTTGCTCTTTGTCAATGTTTTTTTGCATGTCTTTCTTGTCCATTTTTTAGGCCAATTTTGAAGACGAATATCTCTCTTTCAAGTGTTCAGACAAAACAATAAAACCAGTGAATGGTACGGTAAAGACAACCAAAATCAGGCACCTTGGAGGCCACGATGAACAGGGTAGTCTCAGCATTGAGCTCAGCCAGGGTTTTGGCGATGTGTGTGCCGTCAATGTTGGAGACAAAATGCACACGGGGACCTCCCTTGGAGTAGTTCTTCAGAGCCTCAGTCACCATTAGAGGACCCTGGCAGAGAAGACACAACAAATACACAGTGATGGCAGAGGTAGCTTTCACACCTAATAGTGAAACATAATATTGCATAGGTAAATAAAGGTTAAATAAATAAAAATATTGACACTAACAAATGATACTTTGAGAATTTTACTTACCAGGTCAGATCCACCAATGCCGACGTTGACAACGTCTGTAATGGACTTTCCAGTCCAGCCCTTCCACTCGCCACTGCGAACGTTCTACACCAGACACAAAAACGAGTAGACCATTGAAAAAAGTGCCTACACAATTCAGTCAAATTGAATTTGTTATGCCTTGAATGCCACAGGGAGATAGCTAGCAATTCTATGCATAAACGGTACTGTAACAATTCAAATTGGAAATACAAATGGTCTCACTAAGCGATTTGAGGGGTTGCTACAAAATTGAGATCCTTAGGTCAGCTCCCACTCACGTGGCAGAAGCCCTTCATCTTCTCCAGGACTTTGTTGACCTCGGGCATCACATCATGTCCGTTAACCATGATGGGATGGTTGGAGCGGTTCCTCAGAGCCACGTGGAGCACAGCACGGCCCTAACCAAACAGGAGGAGGAGAAGATAAAGTACGGACACACACTGATATGCAAATTACAGCAAATGTATGTAGTGCCATTGATTTGTTTCAAACCAATTTCTGAGGAGGTGTCAGGTGTGGCATGTTACATTTGGCCATTCATTATCACAATGGTAATAACATTGATAATAAACCACGCTCAGGCTAAAGCTCAGATACGCACCTCAGTGAAGTTGATCTTGTCTCCATGGAACATCTTGTCCCTGGTGGCCTCAATCCCCCTCGACTTGCCCTAGAGTAAACATATATAAATCTATTGGTGGGAAAATGGGCCATCCATGTCAGAAAGGTTGATAGGCTACAGGACACACAGCAGATGAAGACTGTTTTTGTAATGACTGTATGTAAATGCCAACTACAGTATGGCTATTTGTAATTGTTGTGTCATTTGAATCATTATGATAAAGAAGCAGCCATTTACCAGTTCGACCAACATCTTCATGACATCCTCAGTGATGAGATTCTTAGAGTAATCAATCAGAATGTCTCCATGATCTGTCTTCAGCGTTGTGCTGTTCAGACACAGAACATTTGACAGAGTGAGTGATCTGTTTCCACAGAGATCCTATTAAATGAGGGATTCTATATGTAATTCTGTCTGTTTCTGGATTTAGGCAATTAATTCAATAACCTTTTTCCCACAAGTTATAAAATCAAACAGCCCTTTACCATGAAACAAATATAAATCTGTTTTGTTTCGCCACAAGCATTTTGTAGTGAATTTGAGCGGTAGCCCAATCGAAACCTGAACCCACTTATTTCTCATTCCAAGGCAAGCAGGGTATCCCAATTCTACTGTTTTCTTGTGTATGTGGACGTGCTTGTAATGCACTTAAGAAGGTTTGGGTTATTACAATACAGATAGCAATACAGACAGACAGACAACAAACCCGCACACCACCAGCAGTACACAAAGAGAGTTCAGCCAGAAGTGCTGTGCATTTTTTTATGGTGTGGAAGCCCATAAGCTACTCTGATAAAACGCACTACTTCATATTTTGGGGAAGGAGACAGTTGCACCTGAATTAATTATGTCACTGATGCAATGGCAAAGATCTCAAATTGTACAGTCGTTTTTTGGGGGGCAGTAGCATCTGTTCATGATGACACATGATGTGCTTTGTCTAAAGGTAATAGTGAAGACAACATTTTCTGATGGACAGCATTTTAATTGAAATCGCATTTTACACTGGTGATGTTATAATGTTTTTTAGATTAAGGACACTGTGTATCTTCAACAAATGAACACTGACAATTTCAAAATAAAAGTCGACCATAAAGATACCTGAATTTGTGGAATCTCTCCTTGTCTTCCTCAAACATCTTCCTCATGTTGAGATGCAGAGCATGTTCATGGTACCATTTCTCCAGTTTCTGGAAGGTTGAGTCGTGTGTGAGTCCCATGGTGTCGAGAGGTGCTGGGCGCGGTCCTTTCAGCTCAACTACCCTGGTTGAGTGAGACTGTAAGGCGCGAGAGGAGAGGCTTTTGAAGGGCAACCAACCCGCTACACTCCCCCCTCCTATAATAACACGACACTTCGGATGGTGCAGCACAGCCACACATACGGTTTCAGTAATGCAGCGTTCAAGACTACGCCATGTAGCTAAGTCCATAACATTACCAACCGACTAAACTTCCAATTCATGACATAGAGTAGTTTTACCAAATTCCATGACAAAAAAAACTTCACACAATCAATTATAAAAAGGAGTGACAACGGTATCATTGAATAATATGAAGTAAACTTCTAAAGTTACATAAACGTCACTGCACACAAGTAAAACTGTAATTGCCTCCAGATGTGATACTATTTTATGAAAATGATGTTTTTAAACATAGGACCAAGGGAAATGTCAATTCATGCTGAATATTGTAGCTCCCGATTATAATTATATTATTAGAACAGCGTCAATGTGTGGACCACCTAACTGCGTCTCGTCCAGTGGGAGACATGTTAGTGTCGAATCTTTGTCGCACTCTAATGTTTGATAAGTGATACTTCACCTATTCAGTTTAAAAAGACCACTAGAGGGCGGATAACTCCACGGAATTGACCTAAATTCCCTTGTGCGACAATTCGATTCTAGGAGAAAAAAACATTTTCTACCGTTTCAGTGGGTTTATTTATAAATACACCTAATCGATTCAAATAATGATCAAATTATTTATCAAAAGCGTAATGTATTGTTCTTCCACACTTGAATTTGCAACTAATATCATGCCATGTTATCTACATAAAACATAATCTTTGTGATGAAGTAATGCTGTTATAAAATTATGTTTATATCTGAAGCTTTCACCTTTGCATTCACTTCAAATTCGAGGTTTTTGTGTGTATATGATCCGTGTGATCACCCAATGTTTGTAGTTTCGCTCACGCGCTCTGGTTTATATAGAGAAACGTCACTTCCGTCGTATACAGACTTCATTCGCTGTCAAGAGGGTGGATGCCTAGCTAGTTGGTAAGTGATGCGCTTATCAATTGTACTTTGATTATAAAACGTTTTTATCTGAAAGCTCTTAACAAATTTACTCTCGTCACACATAACAGTTGTTGTAACAATGAATAGTACCCAACTGTGCCGGTTGTAAATTAGGTGTGTTTGTATTGTGTGTTAGCTTAAAAAAAAATCGTGTCGCAGAGCACTAGCTACAGTAACTACCTAGACAGCTAATGCTAACATTAGTTGTCGATAACTAACGTTAGTTAGCTGTGGTCTTTGGGAGTTCTGTGGCCGTTCAGTAGCTACTAACCAGAAACCTACAATTTAGCAACAGTTGCAAGAAATTCTAAGCTGTTCAAACTATGAATGCTTGGTTGTGAACTGGCTTTTAGTATTTATTTTAAGATATCACTGTTTAATGTAAATGTGGACTAGCTAACGTTTGCTAGTGTGATTTGTTTGGTTTTGGGACATTGTTTTCGCAAATATGTTGAATCTTTGCCCTCCCTGCGAGGCAATTTCAAGGAGTGTCTTTCGAGGGTCAGGGAATGTAGCTAGCCAGATAGCTTAGTTACCTAGCATTAGTTAACGTCAGGTACACTTGTCTAAGGAGGGGCCAAACATGTTTACAATAGGTAGGGAACCCTAATAATTGTCTATAGTAATTCTGCAAATTTACAGCCTACTAGTTACTTGGCTGCTAACGTTAGATCTTTGGGTATGTGGCTTATGGGGGCTAGTGGTTAAAGCGTTGGGACAGTAACCGAAAGGTTGCTGGATCGAATCCCCGAGCTGACAATGTAAATATGTCCTTCTCCCCCTAAACAAGGCAGTTAACCCACTGTTCCCCGGTAGGCCGTCATTGTAAATAATGTATTCTTAACTGACTTGCCTACTTAAGTAAAGGTTAAATATATACAATTTAAAAAATGATTTCTTATGTATTTTGTATAATTTCTTATGTATTTTGTGTAACTATTATGTTGCCGAACTTTTTCTCCGCTCGAGCCTGACAGGGGCGATTTAGTTTTAGGGCGTTAAAAGGCCGTATTAATAGCTTGCAACATAGTGCCCCGTGTTGTCTGCATGAGTTTCGATGAAACCGGTGTACTGCGCTTGCGGAGATTATATTGCATCTTCCTGCTAAATAGTGATCAGATTCATAAATACTAGCCTACGAGCTACGTCTATGCATTTTTCTATGCTTCAAAGCTGGTTATGTCGGCTCACTTGAATTGACCACACAACCGTCTAGTACCAAGCTGGTCGGATTTGAAAGAGGATCACCGATTTATAGTAGGTAAAATCTAATGTGGCTTTTTATAACAATTAGCGAGCTGGTTGGGCAATTTTACGACCTCTTTACTTGAAAGAAAAATCAACCACCCCACAACTGGTCTTCCGAGCTCTTATCTGCTTACTGTAGTTAGCTAGATATCTACTGACTTTACGCTCGTGATGTATCGGTATTTAGCCGTGCTAGTATATCTAGGTTGCGTTATGTCTCGCGTTCATCAACATTTGCGTGTGTGTTATAGCAAGCTTGCTGCATCCTCAGAACGGGAGTAGCCCTTACTATCCGTTGCGTTTGGTAGCTTGCTTGTTAGATAATATCAATAATGCTGCACCGTTTTCGATATTCTACATTGATCTGAGTATTGCATGATTTGTTTAATGTTATAGTTTTCTGCTTGGGCGGTAATGTTGGATTGAGAATTTGACACATTTTGCCAAGAAATAGGCCAGTAGTACAGTATCTGCCCACTCAAATCACATTTTATTTGTCACGTTCCGAATACAACTGTTGTAGACTTTACTGTGAAATGCTTGCTTACGAGTCCTTCCCAAACGAGGAATAAAATACACAAGAATGGAGCTACAGGGAGTACCGGCTCAATGTGCAGAGAGGTACGAGGTATTTTTGGTAGATATGTACATGAAGGCAGGGTAAAGTGACTAGGCATCAGGATTAATAATAAGAGTAAAATAAAGAACAGAGTAGAAGGAGTGTAAAGGTGTGTGGGAGGTTTTGTGGGAGTGTCAATATCGTGTGTGTGTTTGCATGCCAGCATAGGGTCAGTGCAAGGTAGTCAGGGCAGATAGTTTGGGTACCATTAGTTGGCTATGTAGCAGTCTTATGGCTTGGGGGTAGAAGCTGTCTCGGAGCCTGTTGGTCCGAGAGCCGATGCTCCGGTACCATTTGCCCAACGGTAGCAGAGTGAACAGTCTATGGCTTGGCTGGAGTCTTTGGCAATCGGGCATTCCTCTGACACTGCCTAATATAGTGGTCCTGGATGGCAGGAAGCTCGGCCCCAGTGATGTACTGGGCTGTCCTCACCACGCTCTGTAGCGCTTTGAGGTCAAGGGCGGTGCATTTGCCATACAGTGGTGATGCAGCCAGTCAAGATGCTCTCGTTGGTGCCGCTGTAGAAGCATCCGAGGGCCCATGCCAAAACCTTTCAGCCTGAGGGGGAAGGGGTGCTGCCTTGCCCTCTTCATGACCATGTGGGTGTGTGTGGACCATCCTTAAGTCCTTAGTGATGTGGACGCCAAGGAACTTGAAGCTCTCAACCCATTCCACAACAGCCCCGTCGATGCTCTCCCCTCTTTCTCCTATAGTGCACGATCATCGCCTTGGTCTTATTGAGGTTGTTGTCTTGGCAGCACACTGCTAAGTCTCTGACCTCCTTATAGGCTGACTCGTCGGTGATCAGACCTACCACCGGGTTGTCGGCAAACTTGATGATGATGATAGTGTTGGTGTTGGAGTCGTGCATGGCCACGCAGTCTCGCGTAAACAGGGAGGCCACTAAGCACAAACCCCTGAGGGGCCCCCGTGTTGAGGGTCAGCGTGGCAGAGGTGTTGTTGCTAGGGCTGTGACGATTATGGAATTTGGGGTAACGATTAATTGTTATGCAAATGCGCCCTGTCATTATCATAATTGTCATTATTGTTAAATGTTTTGAGCTTATGCATCTTTGAAGTTATCTACGACATATGTAATGAATAAAACACAGCTTTGGTGACACCACATCTCAAAAATGAATGGGTTTTGACCGCTAGGGACTTTTGGAAAGGAAGCTTCTCCTCCCGACTGTGCTTGTGAAATGATTACCAATTTTACCCACTTCATGTAAAGGTTTACCCAATAACAGTTAAGTTTATCTGCTTGAATATAAAGTTAAATTCCCCCTTCTCCTAAAAATGAATGTACTAAGACTATTATAACAAATTGCTTTTGTTCATGGTTATTGTCCATAATTGTTGGTTACACAATTATCTGATAATTGAGCCAGCCCTAGTTGTTGCATACCCTCACCACCTGGGGTGGCCTGTCAGGAAGTCCAGGATCCAGTTGCAGAGGGAGGGGTTCAATCCCAGGGTCCCTATCTTGGTGATGAACGCTGAGCTGTAGTCCATGAACAGCATTCTCAGTTATTTCCCTACCTCGGTGTGGCTGAATGTTACACACGTAAGACACATTTCAATCAGTACTGTCCAACTCAACTGACTACCTTATTAAAGGATTTGAATAATCCCCTCATGTGCTACTACAACCAAGAGGTCTTTGGTATTGTTGTTGAGCTAAAGGCAGCTTCTATTGCCATGTCTGCCTTTTGTGGTCATGTGGAATGTATTTCCTGTTTGGAGAGAGGGGGAAAAAAGTGTTACCTTCTACCTATATCTTGTTGCTCCGCAAGTGATCTGAAGAATGGGGAAGTTTTGTACCAATATAAACATCTCACATTTTTTTGGGCCATTTTATCATTGTGGAATCAGGTTGTCGATGCTGCTGTCTCTGGTTTTGAGATATATAATATATATATATATAAAAAAAAAATAGGCCAAATACTGTTAGTAGCCTAAATGTGTCACTGAGTTTGAGTATAGACCAGTTGTTGGGCATCTCATCACTCTGTAGTAAACCAACATTTCCAACACAGATTTGTCACCACCCCCTCTTTACCCTTAGGTTTCTGTTTGCTTTGAGCTTGTCACATTTTCAGATGTTGCATTATTGCCTGTCATCCAAAGCTTGAGGAGATATTCTACTTTACAGTAGTTTGTTTTACTACATGCAGATTTAAGAAACCATCCTCTATGGAGATTGACTTGACTTAAACCACGTTTACATCCACAGTTTTTAAGCAAGCAAGTCAAACTGTACATTTAAAAAAAATAATAATCACAACAGCTGTGATGGAAACATGAAAATTCGGTTAAATTGTTCGACATGGAGACATGACGTCGTAAGGTTGGCACACCTGTATTTGAAGAGTTTCTCTCATTCCTCTTTGCAGATCCTCTCAAGCTCTGCTAGGTTGGATGGGGTGTGTTGCTGCACAGCTGTCTCTCCAGAGATGTTCGATCAGGTTCAAGTCCGGGCTTTTGCTGGGCCACTCAAGGACATTCAGAGACTTGTCCCAAAGCCATTCCTGCATTGTCTTGGCTGTGTGCTTACGGTTGTTGTCATGTTGGAAGGTGAACCTTCGCCCCAGTCTGAGATTCTTTAGCGCTCTTCATCAAGGTTTTCTCAATACTTTACTCCGCTCATCTTTGCCTTGATCCTGACTAGTCTCCCAGTCCTTGCCGCTGAAAAATATCCCCACAGCATGATGCTGCCACCACCATGCGTCACCGTAGGGATGGTGCCAGGTTTCTTCCAGATGTGACGCTTGGCATTCAGGCCAAAGAGTTCAATCTTGGTTTCATCAGACCAGATCATCTTGTTTCTCATGGTCTGAGTCCTTTAAGTGCCTTTTGGCCAACTCCAAGCGGGCTGTCATGTGCCTTTTACTGAGGAGGGGCTTCCATCTGGCCACTCTACCATAAAGGCCTGATTGGTGGAGTGCTACAGAGATGGTTATCCTTCTGGAAGGTTCTCCCATCTTCACAGAGGAACTCTGGAGCTCAGTCAGTGACCATCGGGTTCTTGGTCACCTCCCTGACCAAGGCCCTTCTCCCCGATTGCTCAGTTTGGCTGGGTGGCCAGCTCTAGGAAGAGACTTGGTGGTTCCAAACTTCTTCCATTTAAGAATTATGGAGGCCACGGTGTTCTTGGGGACCTTCAATGCTGCATAATCGTTTTTGTTACCCTTACCCAGATCTGTGCCTCGACACAATCCTGTCTTGGAGCTCTATGGACAATTCCTTTGACCTCATGACTTGGTTTTTGCTCTGACATGCACTGTCAACTGTGGGACCTTTTTGTATATAGACAAGTGTGTGCCTTTCCAAATCATGTCCAATCAATTGAATTTACCACAAGTGGACTCCAAGTTGTAGAAACATCTCAAGGATGATCAATGTGAACAAGATGCACCGGTGCCTGAATTTGGGGCTCATAGCAAAGGGTCTAAGTACTTATTTAAATAAGGTATTTTTATTATAATTTTTATATATATGCAAACAAATCTAAACCTGTTTTTGCTTTGTCATTATGGGGTATTGCGTGTAGATTGAGGATTTATTTTATTTAATCCATTTTAGAATAAGGCTGTAATGTAACAAAATGTGGAAAAAGTCAAGGGGTCTGAATACTTTCCGAATGCACTGTATGTGCACTGTCACCATGCACTGATTTTTATCTGCATCAAGTCAGTTAGGCGGAAACACTACTGGTAGGAAAATGCACTTTTCTTTATGCAGATTTTAGAATATTGGCAATTGGCCTAATATTCACCTGGATTTGTTTGCCTGTAGAGAGAGGACTTTGTCAGACTGCATCTTTCTAACACTTACTGAGAAGCTCTTTGGTTTGTTGCATCATGTTCCTCATAGATAAACCCTCTTATCACAGATATCCCTGTTGATTTATGTCACAGCTCTGTTGCTATGGAAATAAATGCATTGCTCTGAAGATTCCTGCCTCTGTGTTCACTCTCTCCCTGACCACTGATCCAATGCCTGATTAGCCCTGTCTCTGACCATGGACCAGTTGTTCGTTTTTGTTGTCCGTGTAACTAATGTATTGATCAGCAGATCCCCTTTTCATTTTGTTTCCTGTTAACGTGTGAGTCAGCCCATGAGACCAATAGTCACAAGATATCCATTTTTGTCTCATGGCTTTGTCTATTCTTTCAACTAACTGGATGAACCAGAGTGATATTTCCATTAACAAAGCATTCTAGTGTTACTCATGCTGCAATGCTTAGAATATGCTGTTCTCTCAGACTCCTCAGAGTTTAGAATGTCACAATGGAATCTTTGATGGTGGTTGGGGGGAGAGGGGTGTAATAAATCCCAGATGAACAGGATTGATTCTAGTGTTTCATGGTTTTGTTTTCACCTAATTCTGGCCATGAAATGTAGGACTACGAGGGTTTTTTAGTTTGGCAGCTTTTAGCAAAAATGGCAGGACTTTTATTTTGCAATTTTCACTTGAGTGTCTGATTGGTGGCCCCCGAGGGCTAGTCTCTCAGATGAATTCCTAGATCCTGAGGGAAGCAGCACTCTCAAGAATGTCATAGAAAAAACAGGTGTAGCAGGAAGGAAAGCCTAATGTTACCCAGGTTTGAACCTCTTGAAAACTACCCCTGGAAAGAAACCAGGTCCCGTTTCAAACCTTATTCCCTTCCCCTTGGGTGTTCACAGATCTGAAATAGCTTGGTAGATGATTAGTTCCATCCAGTCTCTCCAATCAGTTAGGTTGAGGGTCTGACATAATCCTTCAACTACCAATGTCTTTCAGACATGTGAAGGCCGTGGCTACTGGGTCAGAAATTAAGCCATTCAAGTGGAGGTTATCCTCACTTGCCTCATATCCTGTATTTAAACCTCTGTGCCCTCTAATCAGTGCTAACCCTAAATGAGATTTCTCTCTTAAGACTAAACAATGAATTATTGCTCTATTCCCATACAGTAGGCTAAGTAGACTACATCAAATTAAACAGCAATAGTTTTTGTGTGTCAGGAGAATGATTTCTGTACATAATCTGTGTGTCATATTTGTAAATGTTAGGCATGGCATATACATGGTACTGTACATTTGTGGCTTTTCTGTTTTGTTATTGGCAGAAAATCACATTGATGAATAGGCCTTATGCATGCCACATTGCCTAGGCTCTGATAGTGCCAATAACAACTTTCAAAATGTCTGAAAGAGAAGCCCTAGGACTCAGTCTTTTTGTGGAGCTTATACGTAGGCAGAGTAAGTGTCAACAACATCCCTTCCTAGGATATTAACAGTTTCCTGACACCAATACAGATGAATTAGGCCTATTCCTGAACAGCTTATACTTATAACTTTGAACCATAAATCCTACTTCATGTGTGTCTGGGCATCATTCCAGCTATTGAAAATCAAAGGCTAGAGCTGTCATTCACATTCAGGGCAGGTTTAGTACAAGATGCTACAAGGTTATTTTCCCCTTTGATTTACCCATGGACTGCTCAAATCTAGGCCAAATGGAATGTACAACATTTGCATCTCACGAGGCATTTCCATTTGTAAGACACATAGCTAGTCTTGACCTGATAGCTTTCTTGGTCTTAAAAATATAGTATTCTTGGGGGAATTGATCATTCATTGAAGATGTTTTGATAAGTTAGCCTAGCCAGCAGCAGGGAATCTTTCAGAATGCACAAGCAATTTCCTTTAGGTTCATATCAATCAAAATTCATGATTTCCCAATGACCTTTTTTGTAGTTACACATACTTAAGATGGTTACATAACACATAAATATAGCATTGTAATACGTCATAGCTGAAGGACACCCCATAAATCCAGACTGTTCCACAGTCAGTCTCTAGTATGGGGGATGGTGAACCGAGGGTAATGGACTGTCATAAGGGGCTTCCAGAGGGGAAATCTCAGCCTGCTGTATCCAGTGCAAGCCTGCTCTCAGCTATTTTCCTTCCTGTGAGTCTGTCAGAGGGGCTGAAGTTCTTTGTCACTGTGACTGATTTCCTTCATATGGATTCTGTAGAGGTCATTTTTTGTAGATGACAGCCTAATACATACTGAAGCATGGTTGTTCTATGAAATAAATATATTCTGAAATGTTATTTTTTTCTGTTATGCTGTGTGCACTGAACTGACGTGATTGTTGCTGACACTTTGTTCAGATGAAGGGTTTATTAAATAGTCAAATGCTCACCACCGCGGCGATCAACTCAAACAGCGCTGTGTAGCCTACTGTAGCTGCTGGCAAAGTAATTAAAGCCTATGCTTTATCACTCAGGTTAACTTTCAATTGCTACTGTTTTTACCATGTAATGTTATTGAAACAAAATCCAACAACCCCATAGTAGAACAGTTGACCTAATTTATTATTATTTTTAACCTAGAAATATTCTTCTCGAGGTGCATTCAAGTTGCGAGAGCCATAGGGAGGGGAACGTGTATTCTGACAAGCAGTCATTGCACAACAGTTTTTAATGCAATTGCGGGAAAACACTTTTGAAAGCAGTTTTGGCCTTTGTTAAAAAAAGAGGGGGATCCCATTTGCTACTGTGGGTGTGAACGTTAAAAGTAAATTGGGATCCTTAACATAAAAAATCCCACACTGAAAAACAATGTTTTTTTTATTATTAATTTAAATTGCAGTGCAGTTATCAAAAACCATGTTATTGTCCTGTTAAGTCCAAATTTGAGATTTGTTTTTCATCAGACCAAAGGACAGATTACCACCAGTCTGCTGTCCATTGCACCGGTTTCTTAGCCCAAGCAAGTCTTTTCCTTTTTATTGGTGTCCTTTAGTAGTGGTTTCTTTGCAGCAATTCAACCATGAAGACCTGATTTCACAGTCTCTTGATGGTTTTTGCGACTGCACTTGAAGAAACATTCAAAGTTCTTGAAAATTTCCAGATTGACTGATCTTCATGTCTTAAAGTAATGATGGGCTGTTGTTTCTCTTTGCTTATTTGAGCTGTTCTTGCTATAATATGGTCTTTTACAAAATAGGGCTGTCTTCTGTAAAATACCTTGTCTCAAAACAACTGATTGGCTCAAACGCATTATGAAGGAAAGAAATTCCACAAATTAACTTTTAACAAGGCACACATGTTAATTGAAATGCATTCCAGGTGACTACCTCAAGAAGGTGGTTGAGAGAATGCCAAGTGTGTGCAAAGCTGTCATCAAGGCAAAGGGGGCTACTTTGAATAATCTCAAATGTAAAATATATTTTGATTTGTTCAACAATTATTTTTTTTGGTTACTACTTGATTCCATATGTCTTCACTATTCTACAATGTAGAAAATAATACAAAATAAAGAAACCCTTGAATGAGTAGGTGTGTCCAAACTTTTGACTCGTACTGATAGTATTCAGACCCTTTCCTATGAGACACGAAATTGAGCTCCGGTGTATCCTGCTTCCATTGTTCATCCTTTGTTTCTACAAATTGGTCCACCTGTGGTAAATTCAATTGATTGGAAATTATTTGGAAAGGCACACACCTGTCTATATAAAGGTCCCACAGTTGACGGTGCATGTCAGCGCAAAAACCAAGCCATGAGGTTGAAGGAATTGTCTGTAGACCCCCGAGACAGGATTGTGTCGAGGCACAGATCTGTGGAAGGGTACCAAAACATTTCTGCAGAATTAAAGGTCCCCGAGAACACCGTGGCCTCCATAATTCTTCAATGTAAGAAGTTTGGAACCACCAAGACTCTTGCTAGAGCTGGCCACCCGGGCAAACTGCACTCGGAGGAGAAGGGCCTTGGTCACGGAGGTGACCAAGAACCCAGTGGTCACTGACAGAGCTCCAGAGTTCCTCTGTGGAGATGGTGAACCTTCCAGAAGGACAACCATCTTTGCAGCACTCCAATCAGGCCTTTATGGTAGAGTGGCCAGATGGAAGCCACTCCTCAGTAAAAGGCACATGACAGCCCGCTTGGAGTTGGCCAAAAGGCACCTAAAGGACTCTCAGACCAAGAGAAACAAGATTCTCTGGTGAAGCATGGTGGTGGCAGCATCATGCTGTGGGGATGTTTTTCAGTGGCAGGGACTGGGAGACTGGTCAGGATCGAGGCAAAGATGAAAGGAGAAAAGTACGGAGATCCTTGAGGAAACCGTGAACCAGAGCCCTCAGGACCTCAGACTGGGGTAAAGGTTCACCTTCCAACAGGACAACGACCCTAAGCACACAGCCAAGACAACACAGGAGTGGCTTCAGGACAAGTCTCTGAATGTCCTTGAGGCCCAGCCAGAGCCCGGACTTGAACTCGATCGAACATCCAGCCTAATAGAGCTTGAGAGGATCTGCAGAGAAAAATGGGAGAAACTCCCCAAATACAGGTGTGCAAAGCTTGTAGCCAAGAAGACTAAAGGCTGTAATTGCTGCCAAAGGTGCTTTAACAAAGTACTGCATAAATGGTCTTAATACTTGTGCAAATGTCACGTTTCAGTTTTTTAAATTAGCAAATATAAAAAATAAAGTTTTTGCTTTGTCATTATGGGGTATTGTGTGTAGATTTTTTAGAATGAGGCTGTAATTTAAAGTGGACAAAGTCAAGGGGTCTTAATCCAAAAGCAGTGTTTTTAAATGGTGAACTTATTAAAAAATATATTTTTGTGCACATCCCTAACTGTTACCACGTTTTTCTTAACTCTTAAATTGCTTGCGGCATCATTTTAAATATGCAGTTATAACCAGAGTTTTAAGCATGGTTTACGCCTTCATCACACCAATTAGCGTCACTGCGCAAAATAGTATGCCGCAGCATCTGGATATGTGTGCAACAAAGGTTCAACATTCACCTTCTGCTACCATTTCTGTCAAGCAGTCTACGCATACAGTTTGACTCATACGTTTTGATAAATCCAACGTATGTATGCACCACACAGAACGCACTGCCTCTGCAAGGCAAACGCAGCGTTCCATTGGAAATGAATGCATTTCTGGTGTACCAAAATGCAATGACGCTGTTGGTGTGATCGAGGTGTTACACACACACACACACACAGAGCGCTCTTAAATTACATACTTTAGTAACCAAAAAAAATCTATTGGAGGGATTAGTAATTAATCATTTAATTATGAATAATAACAATGTGTGCAATGGGGTAAATAGGCTGGAGCATGGGGCTTATCCATCTCTATGTATTTATAGCCACTATGCTGCATCAGTTGGGCTACAGGTGATATTGTTTATTGCTAATAGCATGCATAGGCTATATGCGTGGTCCAATATATGTTTATGTATTTATTTTTAACCAATATGTTATTGGGCTCATTTCTGGAGGTGGAAATTCAATTTGATGGTGTAGGCATAATTTTATTTTCATTTTTTTAAGTCTCCAGAACTGAGCTTATCAGTCCTTCTACATACAAATGATCTCAGGAAGGACCCTGGACACCCTAAGCAAGGAGACTAGAGTTAGTCAAACTCGCAGTTTCATACATGTAGAAAATGACGCTCTTTCCCTAAAAGCAGGATGGTCATTACTGGGGGGGGTTTACATGAAAGGGGAGGTTAACCTGGTCCCAGACAATTGATCTGAGACCGACTTAAGTTTCGCTCATGTTCGTAATTTATTTATTTTTTGCTTTATCCCCAGTGTTATGCATGGAAGTGTTGTCAATGAAATTACTCACTGTTTAGTATGTACATCATGTACAAATTAAATGGCAGATGTTTGTCATCTGTAAATTGTGGTACTGAGTCTACTAGGTAACAGTTGTGAGAAGGGTAGTATTGGCTACATAGTGTACTGTATTTACCAAGGGGCAGTAGGTTTCTCATTCTGTGTAGTAGGATGAATGATATATTAGATTTGCTCAATGGGAAATCTCAATTGTGAAAGTCACTAAATGGGCTCCGTTTCCATAGGAACCCCATATCCTGTCCACGCCTGGAGTTGAATATAAAATTTGTACTTTTTGTTCTGGCTAAAAATAAAATGGTGGTTGGCAAATAATGAAACCTTTGACCTTACTCTTTACGTGAGCCATTTGTCTTCCACGGTATGTCTTGAATTGGTATGACATCCAGTTTTGCTGTTCTGTAGCCTTCAAGTTGTGCTGTTTTACATATGGGGATAAAAGTAGCTACATATCACACAGATTCCCCTTTTTTAAGAATAACATTGCTTCCTACAGATGTCATGCTGCTTATGTAGAAGAGAAACTCTGAAACTCCATCCCCTAGTCTAGCCAGCAGAGCTCCCTCTTCCAATGCTGTGCCTTGTGAGAGGTCTGTGAAATGTGAGCCGCGTTTGCTATTGGCCTGTTGCTGAAACGGAGCTGTAGTTAGAAGGCTTTGAATAGGAAGCTGCTCGAGTCAGGTCACTAGTCTTCAGGGCAGGGCGTTGTGCTTCGATCTATGCCCAACACAGTTCATGTGCTTTACTCATGACTACCATTGATAAGCGATTTGTATGAGCAGTCCTCTATTCTGATCTTTTTTGTTTCTTTTTATAACTCTGTCGTAGTTAACTGTAGGAATCCTTTTATGAAGTCATTTCGGTTTCTCCATAAGTGGTTGATGGGTTGAAGTTGCCGCTGACCGCTTGTACGATTTTAGGTTTGCGTTTTGCCTTCAAATAGTTACTCAAGCCACCTATACCAGTTTGTCAACATTGTGAAACCAATAAGGGAAGTTACAGTATGTGTAGTTAACGATTTGAAAATAAGCATCTCCTTATGGCTTGTCTAGGAAACGATTTAACACCAGGGCCAACATTCTGTCCTTTGAGCTATATAAACAAGTGCACTGTCGGTGACGGAATGTAAGCTTACATAGTTAGGAGCCTCAGACCTTGGTCTCCAAGCATATCCCCTCTTTTGTTTCAGCAGCCAGCCTGCTATTTTTACAGACATAAGCTTCTTATATCACATGTTATAATATCTAGGCCTACTAGTGTACAGCCAGTTAGCCAACCTCATTTCTGAATGAGACTCTCCTGTATACTACGTATTTTGAAGATAATAAACATTCAAATCAGACCATATTTTGCCCTTTTTCTATGAGAATCCTCTTGCAGCTGGCTGAGGGTGTTTTTTTTATATGTGGTGGTGTGGAGGAGGCAGGTACTTGCCACAATGCCCTCCTTGTGTTCTCTGGGCAGGCAGAGCCTGGCTCTGCTTCTTTCACACAGTTGCTTGCAGCACTTGGCTTGACCCTCGACCTGTCTGCTGCCTCCGAGTCTGGGGCTAGGCTACCCCATATCCTATCCATCTACAATGTGACTATGTAAGAATGTTTAACTACAAAATACTAGTAATATCTTCTATTTTCATTATTTTCCTGCTCATTTTAATTGTTGAAAAGCAATTTGTGCTTATTGCTTCTTTGAGACCTGTTTCTTGTCGTATTAGTTGCATATTTAGGTCGATACCCATTACCTTAGATACTATAAATGTTTGAAGTAGAATATCAATGAAATGGGGCACATGCTATATAAAAGGGTATGATGGGATGTTTTTGAAGTGTTCTTGTTTGAATCCACAAGCGCATTCTGGGGAAAAGCATTCCTTTGCTTCATTGGCAACAGATGTAGAGGACATTTTTTGAGCTGAACCTTTTGAGTCCTAAAAGCTGTGCTGTCTAGTGTAGGGCAGCTGTTTGGCCGAGGAGGCTGAAATAGACCTCATGAGAGGAGACTGAGGGGTTGTCTAATGGTGGCCATGTGGTTGTACCCTGCCATCAGTGGGCCTGGTGCCTCAGTGGCAGAAGGAGCTGTCAGCTTGAGGAACCGATGCCCCGTCCACCACCATGAGGCTACCTTTAGTTGTTGATTTTGGAAAGAGTCATGGATACACATTTGGTATATGGTGTCTGTGCCATTCTTTTACATTTCAGTTGACTTTTTAGTGCTGACAAATTCCTCGAAGATATGGCACAGGTAAATCATACTTGGGAGCTCATCTTGTATCTGGCAACAGAGAGCTTGCTTCTGGAAACCTAAGCTCCTTGTCCAAGAAGTAGCAGCTGAGATACAGTGAGTGGTGGAGGCGGAGCTAACATTAGCCCTGAGTGCACCCTGCCGAAGGAAGGACGTTATACCGGGCGCTGAGCCAGCAGCACAGACTGGGGACCCTCCTATTACATGTGTTTGTTTGGGTGTAAGCTCTAATACTTTCCGCATTGGAACAAGACGCTTGGCTGCCAATAGAGAGAGGATAGTGAGACGGGTCACATCAATATTGATGCCGTGCCCGGCCTGGCCTGCTCATCTTAGCCAGGCCTTAGGCAGGCAGGCAGGCAGGCAGGGCAGCAGTGTTTCACATGGACACAAACTGAACAGTTTTTAATGGTGCGACACCTGGCTGGGCGTCTGATCCAGTCAGCAGGACACCAAGACCCACAAACTCACTTTGGAGTCAGAACAACAAACCTGACAGCCTACACTTCATGGTTTGATAAGTCAAAATTAGAATATCAGAGGCAATATTGGCTTTGTTTATTCGTCACAATACTTGGCTGGCTCTGCCTCCTTTGTTATGACCTGAGTCCTACTGTATTTCACAACAGTTTCCTTTCATAGACCTCTGTATCTTCCCTTTTCTGCAGTTTCTAGGATTTAAGACCTTTTGGGCTGGACCTGGCTAGTCAGGCTCCTGTTTCCTGTTTACTCCTATATCCTTAATATCTCTATTTTAAGCAGCAGGCAGTGTGGGGCATCTGGCAGTTACTGGAGTCACTGTAATCCATGGGATGGAGAGACTGCTCATTTCACTAGTTAGACTACCTCTCTCAAAGCACTGTGTTTGAAGTAGACTGCTCATCTCTTTTTCAAAAGAAAACATAAGTAGCAACATTTTACCTTTGGTTATAGAGAGAACTGTTAAACTTGACAGGTGTAATGGCCTTAATGGTTTTTGGAACCAGTTTACTCACTTGGAAATTGTGGTACTGACTTGTTACACTCTTTATAACCACTGTGATTATTATTTGACCCTGCTGGTAATCTATGAATGTTTGAACATCTTGAAGAATAATCTGGCCTTAACCCGGCACAGCCAGAAGAGGACTGGCCACCCCTCAGTCTGGTTCCTGTCTTTCTAGAGTTTTTCTTGTGCCACTGTGCTTCTACATCTGCATTGCTTGCTGTTTGGGGTTTTAGCAGATGTAAATACAGAAACCCAGCCTAATGTAAAAAGGGCTTTATAAATACATTTGATTTGATGTCTGTCTCCGCTGCTGACTCCCATGACATACATGGTAGGTCCATGGGCTTCCCTGCATGTCAGGTCCCCTCTGTCTCCAAGGCAGGGTCTGTTCTGTTGGTGTAGGCTGTCAGGCTCTGTCTACACACCCCTCTGTTTGTGAAAGACAGCGAAGTTTGAAGATCAGTGGAACATTGTAGATACAAACAGTGGTGGAATGTTTGTGGTTGATAAAGGCCATGTACAATGCACAGGCTGTCTGAGCAGCACACAATGACTGGTGTCTTGGTGTTATCTTTAGGAAAAGCTGTGGCTTGTTTTCTTTCCACGAGTTGCTCCCTCATCCCAAAACATTGTAGCTGTAAGCATGGGGCTGGGTGATAACTCGGAGCGTTCCACAACAGAATTAATAACAGATAGGCCTACACGGTGGGACTGGCTTATCCAGTATGATTTACTTTGATTTTGACATTTAGGGTACAGTACAGCAACACCCCAGATACCAATTGCAAATGTTTTAGTTTTGATTGCCAAATTGCTTGTGTGCGTCTGAATTTCCTAGCCTTATGCTTAGCTAGGGCCTACATCTAGAAAGAAAACGGGTACATTTCTGAGTATTGACATGGACATCTCTCCACTACTGTGACATATGATCACCATTGTTCTCAAGCTAGGTAATGATACATGCTGGCATTTGTTTCTCCTAAACATCCAAATAAGCATAATCCTATTTGCATAATTACATAAAACTACCAAGGGGAGAATCATCAGGTTTCTATGGACATTTGCTGCTTAGATTTTGAAAGGGGATATTGTTAACTCCCCCTGTGTGTGTTTTCCATTAAGACAGATCGCCACTGTTTTCCAACA
Source organism: Hucho hucho (assembly GCA_003317085.1). Classification (NCBI taxonomy): domain Eukaryota; kingdom Metazoa; phylum Chordata; class Actinopteri; order Salmoniformes; family Salmonidae; genus Hucho; species Hucho hucho. The sequence continues at coordinate 361,307 of QNTS01000501.1, read as the reverse complement.
ATGACCGCTTGCAGACATTTGTCTGAAAGCACCTAAAAAAAATCTGAACAGTGTCTCGAGACTGTTGACATCCAGAGGAAGTGATAGGTACTGCATTCATATGCCCTTATAAGTGCATTTTCATAAGGGAGGGGTTTCAAATGAGCAATGTGTCAAAACCACTTTTTCCAGGACAGAAATTCCTCGGGGTTTCGCCTGCCATATCCGTTCTGTTTTACTCACAGACAAAATGTTAACACTTTTAGAAACTTCAGTGTTTCCTATCCAATGGTACTAAATATGTGCATATCCTATTTTCTGGGCCTGAATGGGAGGCATTTTACTTTGGGCACGCCAGGGTCTCCAAAACGGTCACCTCATGCGCTGCTCCCTAAGAAGTTAAATTGTGAATGCTTAGAAACTAATCTTCCCAAGAACTGCCTCAAAACTGCCAAGTTTTATTGGATAAAACAGCACATTTGAAACCAAGCTCATCCTTCCTCTGAAATCATTGTAACTTTCTTTTGTTTCTCCCTTTTCCTCCCTTAGGAAATGACCTAGAGGCCTTACATATACATTTGTGCTTTTGTTGCTCTTCTAATCTGCGTTTTGTGGAGGAGAAGCGGCGAGATCTGGGAGCACATTTTGTTTCCGCAGTGATTTAAAACTACCTCAGCCAGCAGAAGGAAACGGCGAGGACGTTGAGGCCGGCGAAGTTTCCAACAGCAGTCCTATCAGCTGGCTTCTGCTCACCGCCACAGACGGTGTGAAGAGAATCTGACTGGTTGTCTGCCCTCCGCTCTGCTCCATACACACAGCCAATAGGCTGCCATTGCAGAAAGGAAGTGAAGTGACAAGGCACCATTGTCCTACTGGAGAACAGATTTAGTCTCTTTTTTTTTTTTTTTTTTTTGTCAGACATTTCTTTTCAGATTCTTGGCTTTTGTTTTTTGCTTACAGCTTTTAAAGATTTTCTATCAGTAAAAACATCTATAAATATACAAACTATATACATGTTATGCTTCCATTTGAAGGAATTGTAATGCATATGATTCTTGTTTTGGAATGAGAGAATTGTGGAGTGTTTTCAGTTTTTTGCTCTGTCCTCTCATAAACCATTGACTCCTCCTTTTTGAGGCAGAAAATACAGATTCGGAAAGGTGCATTTCTGCCAATTTTTTTGCTGGGACTGTCCACTGTGAGCTGCAGCAGGGCTGCACATAAACATCACACTCAGTCAGCAAGTCTTTACCCTGCTCTCTCTCTGCATCGCTCTGTTAGTTACAAAGCATTTTTAGATGAGCTTCTGGCAGATGGAGCGCTTAAGTTGTCTTTTTACATAAATTCCAGGACTATTGGGTTGTTGTTCTGTAAGAGCGCGAGAGAGAGCTTCTGGTTGGCCTGACACTTATGTATTGTTGTAGTGCGCAGGAAAGTAAAATGGACTACAAGCGGCGCTTTTTGCTCGGCGGGTCCAAGCAGAAAGTGCAGCAGCACCAGCAGTACCAGATGCCTGAGCTGAGCCGGACCCTCAGCGCCCCCCTAGGCTCCACCTGCTCCCCCATTGGTGGCTCCAACGGGGTGGGCATGCCCGGCAGCTGCCAACAACCTCCCTCCACCCCCAACACCACTGCGGTCGCTGACATCCAGCAGGGCATCTCCAAGTACCTGGATGCACTGAACGTGTTCTGCCGGGCCAGCGCCTTTCTCACGGACCTGTTCAGCAGCGTGTTCAGGAACTCCCACTACTCGAAAGCAGCTATGCAACTTAAGGACGTGCAGGAACATGTCATGGACGCGGCCAGCCGGCTGACTGCAGCAATAAAGCCAGAGATCGCCAAGATGCTGATGGAGCTGAGCGCTGGGGCTGCCAACTTCAAAGACCAGAACGACTTCAGCCTGCAGGATGTAGAGGTAACGGGTTGCCAGGGTTACAGTTACACACACTGAACACCTGTCAAAGTAAAGTTATTAGATTATCCTGACAATTAGGCCTACCTGTAAAATAACATGTTGAGTCTTATCCATTCCTCTCCTTTCCATTTCCCTGTCAATCAGTGGAGGCTGGTAGGAGGAGCTATAGGAGGAAAGGTTCATTGTAATGGTTGGAATTGGAATATATGGAACGTCAAACGTGGTTTCCATATGTTTGATACAGTTCCATTTGTGCCATTACAATGAGCCTGTCATCCTATAGCTCCTCCCACCTGCAGTCAATAGAGCATTTTTGCCAAAAGGGAACTTTTAAAAAATACCACATATATTTTTGTTGAGGGTCTAGACTAGAATTATTGCACTTTTTTTGCACTTTTTGCTTTGTTTCTTATGTTCCATCTTTCTAGGGCAAGGCTGCTTCTAAGATGCCCAGCTAAAGTCTCTCAGAATGCATGGCTCCTTGATTTAGAATTTCTTGGCTGAAATTAGGCCCCGACGCCCAATGTTAAGCGGGTGCTTGGATCTGAGGGCGAGGTGCGAAAAGCACTGAGGATGTGAGAAGAAGAGGGCAGGAACCATCGTTTATGCTGAGACAGTCTGACCTGAGCATGCAGGGTGATTGGTCTGTCTAGTACAGGCCAGCAAAGTTGCTTACGTCTCAATTGTGAATTGCTGCTCTTAGTCTTTGTATGGGAAAATAGTAACTGAATATTAGACTTCACTGGCATTTGTGGATGAGAAGCCTTATGTGCTCCTGCTGCCACAGCTGTGCCTACTGCCTAGCCAGTCAGAAATTAAGAGGTTCCAGGGTAGTGCCCACTCCTAAATAGTACTCGAGGAATGCCAATTTATGTATTTATTTTTAATACAACTGTTTAGGCAGCAAGCAAATTGCCTCTTGTGTAGTGAATGTTTGAGATGTCTATGGTCTCATCCTGGAGATTAAACCGATTTAGGGAGCAAGGCCTCCGTGGCAGACAGTGAGTTAATATGCTGAATGTTCAGGCCAGGGCTGTTTTATGAGAGGGACTGCAGGGCCTCAGTGGATGTGGTTGTGCCCAGAGCAGGAAAGACTTTTGCACCACAATCTGTAATTTCAACTCTGTGGTCTCGGATATGCACAGATAAATATTAAAGGAGGGGAAGCCCAAGTCAGTGAAAGTTCAGACTGCGGCAGGACTGTCTGGCAGCCACACTGACTGACTCACTCTGGCTTCAACAAGCGTCTGTGAATAACAACAGTGCGTTTGTCAAAGTGTGCTTTTGCTCTACCTCAGTCTTGCCAATGTGCATGAATTGAGGAATGAATAAGATATTCAGACATGGTTGAGTAGAAGGAATCTATCAACAGACAAAAGACAAAGCCCAAAATGGCCATGTGCATCATATAGGCCTACTGTGTATTTTGACTAGACCAGTGAGTTTCACTCTATTCCACAGATTACAGCATCACTTTTTATTCAACCTCCATTTCCTCCATGAGCAGCTGAATATTGTTTGTAAAATTGCTTTTCACATAAGTACATGGTACACATTCAGATTTGGCCATTTCCATGCCCCCAGAGAGATTTATTATATTTGTGACGGAAAGGGCTTTTCCATTTGTGTATGAACATTTATCTTGGCAGTTGTATGTAAAAGATAGAATTGGGTCTGTATGAAGAACAAAAAAAGCTATTTTGACTTTGGAGAATTGTGGAATGTTGAAGGAAGCAGGATAATCTTTTCCCCCCAAAATCCAGAAAGTCCAGCCAGTATGGAAAACAAAACGTGTGTTTTTATCAGAGCTTGGCTACCCTGGCTGCTCAGTGTCTCAGCTGCCAAATATGCATGAAAATGTCACTGTTTATTAGGGGGCAGTCGACTGAGTGTATGAGCGAAACCACAGAGGGAGCGACGATCAAGCCAGCCAGACAGGAGTCCTGGGGAAGATCTCGATTGCATACTCCTCGCATCCTCTCTCCTCGTCTCCTTCTCAAAACCCATTGGAGGAGGAGGTCAGAGACGAGGAGGAGAATGCAATTGAGATCTTCCCCTGGTTCTGAACATGAGGCAACCACAGTGCAGGCAGGGCCAGAGCCAGGCAGACAACTGCATAAGCAGCAATCCTGAAACGCCCCTGAAAAAACACATCTGACCTAGTTCAGCGGGCTTCAAAGATTCTGTATTTTTCCCAACAGTTGATTTGTTACTTGATAAGATTCTTTCATATCAAGTGTCGACTACATGGTCAGTCTATTGTGTTCTTAGGTTATTACTCCTTTACCTCTGAATTTTATGGCCACGCTCACGGCTGCCATTATTAGATTACAACCTCGAGTTTGTATGTAACGAACGTCACCCGGTTTCTTTAATTGAGTGAAATGAAATCTGTGTCAAAACAATAGATGAGTATCATGTTTGATTATTATGCAACACACTAGCACCAGCGTTTCCTGTTTTGGTTTAATAGACTCCTTTCTGTGTTTGCAAACGTTACCGTACAAGGGCGATGCACGCAAGTTGGTGGCAGAACAAGGGGGGGAGTTCTTTATAGAACGGCAACAAACAAACAAACTCCATTTACATGTCGCTTATGAGTGCATTTCAAACTACTTTTGGATTATGATTGGATTTTAAGGCTCATATGAATGTCCTGCTTAATATAATGTTGGTGTCATCATCGCAAATCAACAGCATTATACTTAAAAAAGCACTTCAACTTCAACCAGTAAAATGGCTCTTTGGCTAGCTTTTGCTACAGCCTATATCAATAAGCATTAGCATTATTGCGAACTGCTACATCCAAAATGAGTTATTTTGCAAAGATCACAACCAAATATAATCTTACCGACTGTTCAAGCAAGAATCAAAACGTCATTGTAAGAGTATGAGAACCCCAAAAAGTTTTGTTTAGAAGTAATAAAAACATATATCTAGGCTGTTGAATGGATGCAGATTGCGATGGTTTTCTTACTGCCGCCAAGAGTAGCACGCATCTGTACGTGACGTCAGTGTGTCGTGTACTGGAAAAGGGTCTAATAGATGTTACCTTTTGGAAATGGCCATCCTACAGAAGACAGGCTAGGATGGTGTCACTAGCAGCACTAAAGAGGTATTTTGGACAGGAAGAAAACATGAAGGCATCTGGTTTTTATTCTCACTCTCCTAGGATAATGATGATTTCCACTTCAAGAAGACAATAGATGTGTTCTCGCACTACACGTGTCCTTAGTTAATGGGGAAGATGAGTTGTTTGATTCGTTCATCTCCCTGTTTAAGCCTGCCCTTCAGCCCTGTATGCGGCCAAACGTTTGCTTGGCCCTGTAGTTTTATTCCTCATATTTTCCATGAGCCGATTTAGAATTTTATGTGAGATTCATTATCTTTTGTTGCAACCTTTTACATTTTTCTTGCTAGATAATCAAGTCCTTTTATAGTTTGATGGTCTGTTCTGTCCTTTTATAGTGTTCTGTACAGCTGGTCCAAAAATAATAGTATTAATGGTATTATAAGCAATTTGGCATCACTTTTCAGAATGCAGGGCTTTATGACCTTTTTTGCTGCTTGGCCTTTAGACAAGTAGGACTGATTTTTATAACATTTTACTTAAAATAAATACATGGTGTTTAACACCATTTGTACATCCATTGTATGACTTTGCAAAATAAAATGCATTACTTTTAACCATAGAGAATCAGATAAAAATGTTGGCTACACTCTATTGGATTCTTTGCATATTCAAGCCTGTCTGAAAACACAGCACTGCCCCTTTAAGGCTCTCCTGGTGGATGGTTGGCCACCTTTGTTATCCTATAAAATATTGCAACATTACAATTACAACCAAATACTTTTTATGTCTTTATAAAATAATTCCCTCCAGGGCTGGTAATTAAGGGCACATTGTTGTCCCTGGGACGATCAATATGTCTACGTTTCAAAACCGACACTGGGACCGTTATGGGATGACAGATCCAAAATCCATACAAGCACTGCACGTAAAAAAGGAATGAGGCTGATCAGACCATTTTAGCTTAAAATGTTGGTAACGTTTTATTTCTTCATATTATAAGCCATTTTGGTTACGTGCGAATGTTCCAAAATGCAATTAGCGTGAAACCACTGGGAAAACACTGTTCTCAAAATCTCTGTTAGAAATTAAGAAAGCAGTCAAATTGTTTAACAATAATCTGTAATAATAGGGCTTTTGTTACATTCACTGATCAAGTGGACTCAATTTGACCGCTAAGAGATTTTCTGTTAAACAATTCGCGACTCAATTCCGTGACAGCCTACAATTTGTTTGATAGTCTGCATTAGGAAAATGAGGGAAGAGAGCCATCTCCTATATCATTATTCATTGAGCCAATATTCGGTATGCATTAGTCATTTGAGAGTGAGGTGTTACCAGTGTTTTATACTGTGATTAGCAGTCCAACATAAGCAGCAGGCATTTCACACCCTCATAACTCATGGATCAGAACCAATACTGCATGTTTGACCAATTCCTTTACGTTAACTGTTATTTGGGCCTATTTAAGAATCAGCTGAAGAGCGCTCTAAAGGGTTTGGACCTAGCCTTGGAACTGGTCAGTAAGTGTACAGTCGTGGCCAAAAGTTTTGAGAATGACACAAATATTAATTTTCATAAAGTCTGCTGCCTCAGTTTGTGTGACAATTTGCATATACTCCAGAATGTCATGAAGAGTGATCAGATGAATTGCAATTAATTGCAAAGGCCCTCTTTGCCATGCAAATGAACTGAATTCCAAACATTTCCACTGCATTTCAGCCCTGCCACAAAAGGACAAGCTGACATCATGTCAGTGTTTCTCTCGTTAACACAGGTGTGAGTGTTGACGAGGACAAGGCTGGAGATCACTCTGTCATGCTGATTGAGTTCGAATAACAGACTGGAAGATTCAAAAGGAGGGTGGTGCTTGGAATCATTGTTCTTCCTCTGTCAACCATGGTTACCTGCAAGGAAACACGTGCCGTCATCATTGCTTTGCACAAAAAGGGCTTCACAGGCAAGGATATTGCTGCCAGTAAGATTGCACCTAAATCAACCATTTATCGGATCATCAAGAACTTGCAGGAGAACGGTTCAATTGTTGTGAAGAAGGCTTCAGGGCGCCCAAAAAAGTCCAAGCGACAGGACCGTCTCCTACAGTTGATTCAGCTGCGGGATCGGGGCACCACCAGTACAGAGCTTGCTCAGGAATGGCAGCAGGCAGGTGTGAGTGCATCTGCACGCACAGTGAGGCGAAGACTTT
>QNTS01000501.1:315156-353562 GCA_003317085.1 Hucho hucho | reverse complement strand
TGCATCAACTTCATGTAATTGTCAATAAAAGCCTTTGACACTTATGAAATGGTTGCAATTATACTTCAGTATTCCATAGTAACATCTGACAAAAATATCTAAAGACACTGAAGCAGCCAACTTTGTGGAAATTAATATTTGTGTCATTCTCAAAACCTTTGGCCACGACTGTATAGGCCTAGTCGGTGTCTGTGCCCCCATGTTGTTGTTAAAGAATGAGGACAGCCCAGCCTTGTTGTTCCTGTCTGCTTTTAAACAGGGTTGGATATTTCTGTCCTTAACAACTCAGCCAAAATATATTTTCAGCACGTACCTGAAAAAGAACCCTGTGACCACAGTGAGCCGGCTGTGGTGTCCTGTTGCTCTTGTTTTGCTCTTCTTTTTGCTATCTGGACAACAAACATGTCTGACTCCTCCTACACCTTTTACAATTCTTTCCTTCACTTATGTAAATGTGAACCTTATTGCTTAAATGAATCACCCATTGCACAGGGTCTGGGACGGTGTCATCGTGATGTGGAAAGATCTGCTCCACTATTAAGTTGAAGGAGAAGAGCAAACAATCTTTGTTTGTTCTAAGCGTTGCTTGTGCTTTACGTCTACAGTGATAGGCCTTGGCTCTCAGAGTAGACTGATTTATAACACAAACTGCGCTTCCCAATTTTTTATTTAATCTAGCCTTTTTTATACAATGTTAGCCTGTCAAATGTTTTCCATAATTTTCTAGTGATATGAACCAGTTGAAATTGAACTCTTAAATAGTGACTCACTGTGTAATGCAGCCTTTATCCAGCCTTTAACTGTTTTGGGGTTATAGTCCTTCACAATGTACTTTCTTACAAGTTGTTTTTGTGGGTAATAATGTCATGTTCTCAAGCTGGGTTTTCCTCAAACAAGAGGGGCATCTTTAAAGCAGTAAATTGATGCAATGCATGTGATTTCTATTTAGAATATCTGATTTAAGAGGACTCGGAGGGTTATCAAAGATGTAACAGTTTTTTTAAGGAGAATTTAAACATCCAAGTCACTGAAGCCAATGTCACTTAAGTTAGTGTCTGAGTAATGAAAAACAAGGAATGCCAAGGCCATATGCTTTGAGAACCGGTGTTCTTAGAAAACAATGATGAATGATCAAGGCTCTTACTGTAATGTTGTGAGGGGTGTGATTTTATTTTTTTAAACTTTTTTTTCATTCTATTATTGTCCTAATCACAAACTTGAATCTTGTGTTATGTTGTGTTCTCTCCAGGTGCTTGGTCGGTGCTTCCTGACGGTGATGCAGGTGCACTTCCAGTTCCTGTCCCAGGCCCTGCAGAAGGTGCAGCCTGTGGCCCAGTCGTGCCTGGCGGAGGCCCTCGCCCAGGCCCAGGAGCGACGCAGCAATGTCCGCTCCCAGAGCTCCTGCCCTGGGCCCCTGACGGAGCTGGAGGAGGCCTCACGATCATGGAAGCTTGCAGCTGAGGTATTTAGACATGGAGGCCAGGGCACCCCCAGGACTCTCCAAGGAGCTTCCTGGTGTGACTAGCTGGTGGAAATAGGCTGTGTTCAAAACGTGACAAGCTGACTGTTATACATTCCTATGAAATGCAGTCAGCTACCATTCCAGCCACAATTTCCTCCTATTTTCCATTGAGAAGTTTGTATATACAGTATATGAGCCTGTATTGCTAGTTTCCCCCCCACACTTTAAGCTATGCCTACACATCCCCAAACAAACCTTAGCTAACTGAAATGGAGGCCATTTTGTGAGAGGAGCTAGCTGGCTAATCCCGTAGCTAATAACAGTCCCCCTGGCACATTTGGAGCTTTGTTCTGTACAGTGGAGCCAGAATGGAGAATCGTGAGTGGCCTGATTGATCTGTTAAGCCCTGGCATGTGGGGTGTTAGCCCTGCAGGGAACAGGGCTGGATATCCTGCTGGAATGTGCTGCTGCAATATTTCCGGGCTGGGCATGGCCGGGCCTCACTGCACTGTTGGGCAGTTTTCATAGAGGGAGGTGGTTGGTTTTCCCCCCTACAGAAGCAGTTATAAACAAATCTAGGCCCATCACTGTTCTGAAATGTACAATCTACCAGATGTGTGACCAAGTCACTATTATTTGAGTCACAAGCAAGTCAAGGTCCGAGTCACAAGTAGAGCGAGTCAAGTCCAAGTCGTGCATTCTAAGTGTGAGTCAAGTAAAAAAATTTAATCTATACATGCAATGACTGTCTGGTAGCCTCTAAATGTCTGTTAGAGGCTACCAGACAGCCCTTTTTATTATTTTTGCAACACACTTTGGTTATGTAATAATTCATTGTAACAACAAATTCCAAATGCAAGCTTCATAAATAAATGATAAATTTCAAGCAATTTTGACATACCAAAAGACCAGTATGCCTATACTAGTAATGAATGCCTGCAAAGTAAACCGTTAATATTCTTTATCACCAAACAATTTTTGCCGCTGGATATTTATGGCAATCCGCTCTCCATGCGGTTTGACATTTAAGCTGCACACAATCCTATAGCTCTACAGCAAATCGTCCATCTGTTCGTTGGCTCATTGGATCTCAAACTTTTTGACCCGCAACCCCCAAAAGGCAGTGGTTCAAAGCTCGTGACCCCACGTATGTACATGCACACACAATTGCTGCGCCAATGTAGCCTGTCATTACAGCCATAAACAGTGATGCATTTTCAAACGCAACATAAAGAAATAAACTGTGCATTACACATTTTGCATTTGTAGCTGAAAGTCATTAATATTAGCAGCCAATATCAACTAGGTATGGATGTCATGTCGCTTCTCTGGAGTCCAGAGCAAGCAGCATCATACTGCCTACCTGTATGCAGTGGGAGTTGCAGGATCGGAGGGAAGCATGGTCTGTCTGCACTGCACGCTATTACTTTGGAGGGCCGCCTGCGGTATTGCACTAAATTGCTCGTTGCCAACTGGGTAGCCCTTTTCTTCCTCACAAATACCATAATTCATTTGCCAGAATGTTACATCTTCATCGTATAATATTGAATGGAGTGTGACGTTACAGCCATCTTTAGACATGTAGCCACCCAAACTAGGCCTATCTGAAATATGAAAATGAACGATGAAAATCTCCAGGTAGCCTGTTATTGTTCTGGCAAAGATGCCTCCGTAGTAGATTTCTAAACTGTGTATTATCTGGATAATACAAACAGGCCTACTCTGTTTTTGTCTGGTCATCAATCAATATGTGCAACTTTTTGGTTCTGAAGCACAGATGAGATGTTTTTGAGATGACAATTTAGTGCAATACCGTAGGCCTAGATTAGAAACCAGATGAAATGGGTGAAGGTATATAACATCCAAATGGTAGGGTATTTTTCCCATTCAGTTTCACACTCATGACCCCCCCACCCCCCCCAGTCAAGTTATTTTATGTCAAGTCCCAAGTCATCAAATATTTTTGACTCGAGTCAGACTCGAGGCCAAGTCATGATGACTAGTACACACCTTTTTTTACTGTATGGTGGTTAGTTACTCCTTTACATTGATGTTGAAAATGTTAGCTAGCTACTTACCATTCCCTTACAATACAACACTGACACATTTTCTCATGCATATTGTGCACCTTGCTGTAATCCAGATGAGCTGCACAGAGCAGATGCAGGGTGTGTAAGGGTTGTACTAGGGTATGTGATGCTGTGTCTAAACTGCTATGTGACCTGAGACTGTGTGCTGTGCTCCAGGCCACGGGACGTCTGAGGGAGAGGGGACGTGACGGCTGCCTGGCAGGCATCCAGGTCCAGCAGCTCTTCTGCTCCAACAACCCCAACATCCCTGATCACCATCTGAAGGAGCTCAACATGAAGATCGACAATGCCTTACAGGTAGATGGCGCTCCCTGCAGGACCACCACAGCCTTGGTCAATGTCTGAAATTACACCCTATTCCCCAATATAGGCTTGTGCACTGCTTTTGACCAGAGCCTTATTCCTGGTCATTTTCCCTGTAAAGTGCAATATTTTTTATCTGGGCTCTGGTCAATAGTATTGCACTATATATGGAATAGGGTGTCATTTCTGATTGGGTCACTAGTGGCCTACAGAACAAGGGCTGCTTCAAATCAATGTGTTGATGGCTTGGATATGAAAGGACTGGATGAAGCAATAGCTAGCCTGACTTACTTACATGTTGATTTTATACAAATATTTTCTATTTTCTTTCGCCAGGCTTATAAAGCAGCACTAGAAAGTATGGGCCACAGTGAATATGCACTGAAGGCTGGCTTTCACCTCAATCCCAAATCTGTGGAGGCAGCTTTACAGGTATGTTTACTCTAAGCACAGGATGTATTACAGCTCATTAGGAACGGTAAAGCCTTGGATTATAGTGGCTGTGATAAGGGAAATCCCCTGTCTCTAACCTATTTGTACATCCTGTGTCTGCGCCTGTGTCTCTCTCTGTCTACTATGTAGGGTTGCTGCAGTGAGGCAGAGGCCCAGCAGGCTGGCAGGATGCAGACCATCTCCCAGCCCATTCAGTGTGAGCTGCCCACCATCCCTGTGCAGATTGGCTCCCACTTCCTCAAAGGAGTGTCCTTCAACGAGTCGGCGGCTGACAACCTCAAACTGAAAACGGTATGCCCTGAGGTCTGTTATGGAAGACTTGACGTTATAGAATGTTCAGATATTGCGTAGAACATATATGATTGTCTGTCATGTTAAATTGGGAGTCATATCAGCTCGGGAGTTGTATTCAGCTCTATTCATTAATTTTCTATCTGCAACATTGTGAATACACCCCTGGCCTTGGCTCGCTGGCATCCTGGTGCTAGGCTACTGTGATGGGTGGTTTCCTAAGTCTTTCATAGTCTAGTCTGACCTTGCTGACCAGAATGGGTCACTCTGCTCTCTCTAGGAAATGAGAGCCGCTTAGACGGTCATTTCAACCAATGATGGCTTATGTGGGCTGTGAGTCTTGTATTTCGCAAGGCTTTAATGTTTTGACATGGATGTCTTAACACTTATTCCATGGTACATCTGATGCTGTGGGTCTGGATAGGATCAGCATCTGCTTTGTTAGTTTACAGTGGGATTCTCCCCCAGTCTGTGGGACAAAACTAGCTTGTATGATAATTGCACACACTATCTGTCAGTTATCTGACTCACCATTTCCCGAATTCCGAAATAAACAGCACGTTCATCAGGACCCTTTAAACTAGAGAGCCTAGACACTTAAACAAGAGGGTACTTAGTCCCTGGACTTTTTAGTTGCTACTGGTTCCTGTTCTGGTGTATGTTAGTGTTTTAGAAGAGATGAATAGGACCCACACACTCACTATTGCTCCACCATACCTTTTTATTTGGCATAAAAATTAACAAAGTTTCAATCCAAAGTGGATCTTTGTCAGGTCCACATTAGTGCCTTGCAGCAGAAGTCTTGTGTTTTCACACCGGCCACCCTGTTTTGTATCCTCAGCACACCATGTTGCAGCTCATTAAAGAGGCAGTGGGGCAGAATGGAGTGACCCCCCGGGACGACTCCCCCGTCACTGAGGTCCTCAACCAGGTCTGCCCTTCCAGCTGGAGAATGGCCTGCAAGACCGCCGTCCAGTTACTGTTCGCTCAGGCGGGACTGGTGAGTACAAAGCACTTAAGATGTCAGCAAGGGCAGCAAACTCACCCAGCTTAAAATACTTGTCTCATTAGATGTCAACATAAACTGTTGTCTCAACTTAAATTAGCTAATGGATTGTTTTGCTTTAGCAGTAGGGCCATGTGGTTCAACCAACTTCACTTACTTTATGAAAANTTGTTTGGGAAGTGTGTAATTGAGATGATGGGAAGGTATGTTGGGTTCCTTTGAATGGCCAAGAGGTGTAAACAAACTCATTGTAGACACACAGTGAAGCCAACATTCCTGCAGCATCTGGGTAAAGGATGGGATCGTTTGGTTGGATCTTCAAACAGATCTCTGGCTGTTCACTTTGAAACGAGTCTCCCCCAGCCAACAGAGAGAAAGCAGCAGTCCTCCACTACTCTACTTTGTTTATTTCCTCAGTGTGGTCTGTAATATTTAGTGCGTCAGGCCTGGGGAGTGTTCTTATCCACCCAGCAGCAGCGCTGAGTGTAAAACACCCTGGTGGTGGATGGGAGCTTTACATGAACTCCTTATCTGAGCTATGAGCTCTGAAGAACACAGTGGGAGTCTCCATAGCAGCCTAAGAGAAGACCACCTTCTCTTAACATTACTCATAGAGCGGATCTGCCAGACAGTGAAAATGGCTTTGGCGTCTTCTCCTCCTTTTTTGGGAGGCCTATCCTGCTGCATTTCTCTCTCGTTCTCTTGCTCTCTCTCTGCCTGTGACCTTGTGAGTCAGGGACCTGGTGGGTGGCGGTATGTTTCTCTCACAGGACTGGACTCTGCCCTCTGACTGCCCGGGGGTCCTGAGGATATACCTGCTCTATAAATAACAATAGGCTGACTTCCAGTGAGACAGGAAGGGTCCTCCCTCTCCAGTTGCATTTGTCTAGAAGGTAGAGCCTCTTTCAAAGAACTACTGGAAAATATTGGGCTGGATACCTGGAAGCGTGGATATTTGTTGTTCACCCAAAGTAACTTACATTGCCTTTGCCCACATGCTCTGACTATGGGCAGAGTTAGTAGTATATCGTATTTCATTATATCCATTTTCTATTTTAGGGGAGACTGATGTTATTGTGGGAAGAAATTGGTACTCTATCTGCTTTGCTTACAGTCTAGATAAAAAGGGCCAATATAATCCTGTAGAGTTGCTTACGCAAGCATAACTGGCTGTGAGGGAATGCATTCTATTAGAAGCTGTGCTGATGCAGCTCTCTGAATGACTGTGTGCATGTGTGGACAGGTGGTTGTTGACACTGCTCAGATCGAGAACAAGGAAGCCTATGCTCCACAGATTGCTCTGGAGGGCTCCAGAGTTGTGGTACAAGTACCCTCCACATGGTGAGTAGGATTATTCATAATCGTCTCTTCTGCCCTCTGTGGAAAAACAAAATCTGCTTGCTTTACAGGTCCATAAAATAATTTGGCAAATAAATACATTTTGCTTGCTTTACAGTTCTGTTTTATCTTAGCAAGGGAATTCCACATATTCAGAACCCTTAGACATACAATTGGCTAAATCAGCAAACTACATACTTTTTATCCTCATAAGCCAACACTGAACGCAATCAACTATCACATTTGGACAGTAAAGTGAAGTATTAACAGACCTTCTATGAATGTATTTGTATAATGTTGGACATGCCAGTCATGCTGTGTCCTGACTGTCCTGTGTGTAGGTGCCTGAAAGAGGACCCAGCCACCATGTCTCTGTTGCAGCGGAGTCTGGACCCAGAGAAGACCCTCGGCCTGGTGGACGTGCTATATACCGCAGTCTTTGACATCAATAGGTGGAAGGAGTGCAAGTGAGTGGATGTGTATTGTCCATTTTCACGTTTGCATTTTTATCAATCAAAAATTTTTATCAATCAAAAAGAATCAACCTGCTGTGTGTTGGCATTGGTTGACAGAGGTGTAGCCCTCATTCTCAAGCTTTAGTTTACATTTGCCCTGAAAGAAAATCTTGAAAAAGCTATCTAGCTATTGTAATTTTCCATGCCATTGAATGCTTATGTATCTTCTCCCTCCACAGAGAACAGGCCTTGCCCACCATTCAGATGCAGTTACAGCGGGAGAGCCCTGACTACGGGATGCAGGTAGACCTGCCTCCTGGAAATGGCTCCAAAGCCTCCAGTGGCCTGCCCAAAACTATCTCCAAGCTCACTTCCAAATTCACAAAGAAGGCCTCTTCCAGCTCTGTGTCCAGTGGTGGGGGCAGCTACTCCATCCCCAGCACCCCATCCCATAGCATGCTCTCCTCTAGCAGCAGCTCTGAAGACCAGCAATTTAAGAGCCTGGGTCACGCAGTAGACAGGAGACTGCAGAGCATCTTACAGCTGGGCAACCTGTCCAGCAACCCCGACCCCACCCAGCCCCAGAACGGTTCAGTGTGTGATGACCAGGGCATGAACCTCCCCACGGACCAGGAGATGCAGGACGTCATTGACTTTCTCTCAGGTTTCAACATGGGCAAGTCCCAGCAAGCCTCCCCACTGGTCAAAAGGAGGAACTCTGTGGCGTCTGCCAATGCTGCCGAGCTGAAGCCCCCGAGCGGAGCCACCGACCGAACCCCAACCTCCCAAGCTGTCTCCCACAGTTCACTGCAGCCCCCTACCCAGAGTATGCCCCTGCATCAGCAGCCAGTGCAGAAGCCGCAACAGCCACCACAGCAGGTATTGCAGTACTACCAACACCTCCTCCAGCCTATTGGTCAGCAGCAGCATGCTCCACCTCAGCTGCCCTCCCAACAGCCTCCACCCCAGGCTCTTCCCCAGCAGAGAGTGCCAAGCAAGTGGCTGAGTGGTTCCAACCAGCAGCAGCCTACTCCCCAGGGCCCCCCTCCCCCAGCAGGTCTCTCCCCCCTGGGGCCCATTGGTCAGTGGGGCTCACCTGGCCTCCCGGACCTGAGCTCGGACCTGTACAGCCTGGGGCTTGTCAGCACCTACATGGACAGTGTCATGTCTGAGATGCTGGGGCAGAAGCCACAAGGTCCCCGCAACAACACCTGGCCCAACAGGGACCAGAACGAGGGGGCGTTTGGGGTGCTGGGAGACACTTTGCCCTTTGACCCCGCAGGTGAGTCATTTTTCTCCCTTATATCCACAAACTCAGATAACACTCTGGGTTCCTCTGAGTAATGTGGGTGGTGTTCAGTAGGGAGTGAACATTTTGGAACAGAGTGAAATGGGGACGTACTATGGTGAAACGGGGAGGTACTATGGTGTTCCTCACTGAACATAACCTAGGTGGTTGATAACACTTCAGAGCAGTGATCTGCATATTGTCATGTTGAAAGATGCAGTCGACTACAAAGGCTCCAAATAATAGCAATGAAAGCTGGCTCCTTCCTGCACATCGTTGGTCAAAGTGTAGCCAGGGTGAGAGCCAGTGTCTTGACCTTCGATAAAGAAAAGCGGCCTCCTTTAGGACGGTGTGCTATTCCCCCTCCCTCCCCATTATCAGTAGGTTGTCTGGGTTGTGGTGGTGAGAGGCAGGCCGCTCACTGCCTCCAGGGATTCCATGGTAGGAGAGAACTGTGTCAGCAGTGGGGCTTGGAGCTGTATTGACTGGGCTGTTTCATTACAAAGACTGAGAAGGAAAAAGGAGACACTACTGTTTAGCACTGCAGTCATTATGCCTGGAGAGGAGATGTTTCTTTTGATTTTTCTTGGGGTTTTGTGGTTTGGAGATGTGCTGCCATAAGTGCTTACATAATCTCATTGTAACCATTAAAGCCATTTTGGGGTGGTGATATTTCGCTGACAGAAAAAGGTATGATTTCCATACAATTTCCTGAATGAATAGCAGAAACTATCCAGTGCAACCTGAGGAAGTGAAAAACCTTCATAGCCACATCTCCAATTCAGATACATTAAATGTAGGTTGTTGTCTGACAGTGAGCAGCTGTCCCACCCAGCAGTTCTGATTTGTCATTTTAAATGTTATGCTGAATTTACAATGTGTCAGTTGCTGTTTTTACAGTGCAGCAGACTCTTTTTATTTCAGAGCAGAGGCCATTGTGTTCAGCTGACTTACGGCTATTGTGCTTTTTCTGCTATGGTAGACAGTCTGGCTGAATGGATTGAGCTGTGGGGTGCACACACACACAGAGAGAAGCTGAGGATGTCAAACTGAACTGTTTTCTCCCTTTCATATGCAGTTGGCTCTGACCCCGAGTTTGCGCGTTACGTTGCTGGAGTCAGCCAGGCCATGCAGCAGAAACGGCAGGTGCAGCACATCCGTCGACCCAGCAACACCCGCAGCAACTGGCCCGTCCCTGATGAGCAGCACAGGACCTGGTCCCACCCAGAGTACTACAGCGAGGGGTACGTTCACCAATCACAATCAACATCTCATTGATACACACATCTCTGTATATGGCATAGGGCTCTATATAGTCCGCCCAAAGTACTACAGGGTATGTTCATTCAAGGCTCTATACACTACTCCATCTCACATGACACATGCCTACTAGCAGCCTACAGGTACAATTTATTCACACCTCTTTGTATATAACATCTCTCTAGAAAGTATGCCAATCAATCTTACGTGCCTCTTAGTGACGTTCGATTCGTAGAATGGTAAGAACAAGATGTTCATAGTGTTTCAAGTAGTTCTGACTGAGAATGCCACTTATGTGAAACAGGGAGGCGGTCAACAGCAGCTGGTCAGCCAATCAGGGAGACTCTGCCAGCTCCAGTGATGAGACGTCCTCAGCCAATGGGGACAGCTTGTTCTCCATGTTCTCTGGACCTGATCTTGTTGCAGCCGTCAAGCAAAGAAGGTACAACTGAGTCACCATGTGTTAAACGTACACCATAGTGTATTACTGTTCTTTTGGTTTCCCTCCAACCTGTTTTGTTATTCATGAAGTGAACTATTGATATTGTGCTATAGAGCTTCATGTCTCCTCTTCTGCCTGTAGAAAACACAGCTGTGGCGAGCAGGAGGTGTGTACCCTGCCCTCTCCTCCCCTCCATCACTTGGGAGATGATAATAACCAGGTAAGGAAAGAGTGTGTACTTAGGAGTCTGTATGCAGTACAGTAATTGGGCCAGAAAATTGAAGCCTCTATCATTCACTGCATCTGTATATATGATTATATTGATTCCCTTTTAAATGTTAATATTTACCCCTTTTTAGTTTTTTGTTTTTGCTAAAGATCATCTTGTATTGATCAACTCCCATTTCCATCCATTCTACTCCACAGGAAAGCAAAACTAAAACTTGGCCGCCAAAGGCCCCATGGCAGCATTCCGCTCACACTCAACACAACACCATGCCCAATCCAAGCTCTTCCCTGTACCAGATGAACATCCCTTCCAGCCAATGGAGTGATTCCATGCAGATGTTGCAGTCTCCGGTGTGGTCCACTGCCAGTGACTGCCCTCCCTCCACCGCGATCTCCTCTGGCTTCTCTCCCTACACCCAGCAGCATCAGCAACAACAGCACAAACCCATCAGCAAGGGCTTTAAATCCTTCCCCATCAAACATGAGCACAGGCCCTCCTACCTTCACCAGTACTGATACAGACCAAACAAATGAGTCCATTGGCATGGTAGAATAACTGTAGCTGTATTTCTGAAGCAAGTTCTGCTGCAACCATTAGTAATGTTGCCCTTTTGGAGTAACCATTAAATTGAAAACATCAGTCTCTAAGTATGTGTTTTAAGGCAAAATTGCATTGTTCATACTGGCTTAACATTTTGTATATATTTTTCCATTTCAAACGCCCCATATTTGAAAAAGACATTCTGAACTGCCATGTAAAAGCTGTAAGCAATGCATGTCATGCTGGCAGCAGTTAGTCTGCCTGATAAAGTTTATACTGTGTTTCCTCAGACAAGAGCTTGAGACATGCACGGCCATCATCCACTTTTCTTCTCCATCTGAAAATGTGTAAGGGATAAGATTTTAGGGGGTGGGCTCTAAACGAGACACTCCAGTTTTCCCCATAATTATATACTGTCTACATAGCTGTAACTGCCTAATCTCATGTAAGATGACTCAGACTGCAGCTAACATCTACTGTTCCATAGCTTGTAAATTACTGAAGTTGAAATATAAATAATAATTTACTTCTTTTTATTAAGAGGCTTTGAGCAGGCTCAGCATAAATATTATAATTATTGCAGAGGTGTAATTGAAAAAAATACTACTTTTTCAACAACTGACAGAGTAAAACATATATAGCAGTAACTATGTGCCATGTTGGTATTAATAGCACTTGCATAATATAATTTTCCAACCAAAGCGTTGTTCAGAAGATAAATGGTGCTGAAGAGAGTAGTCAGATTATTATATTGATCATTAATAAAGTTATGAGCCCTAGTGTAAGAGCATTAGGGAAAGCCTTTATGATCAAAAAGCGCATTCATTTCCTTTTCTTTCCCTGATTGGCAGTTCGCTTCAGAATGACACTAACTCAAACCTAATGTTTGTTCCTTTAAAATACAATATTTTCTTGTACAAATATTGACAGTATTAATCTTATTTTTGTATTTTCTTACATGTTCTACAATTACTGTATTAATTAGTATAACATATTACATAACTTTTTTTTCCCCTCCCAAGATGTGAAGGCACATTCATTTCTTTAGTTCAGAGTTTAACTACATATCTATAAAGGTTACCAAATATGCCATTATAAACACTAAAACATTGTGAGTAGGGTATTTTTTTTGCCCATTTTCTTCAGTTTCTATGGCTACGGGCTGTATTTAAAGGCCCAGAATGTTAACTTTTTGTGATGTTTGCAGATGCCAATGTTGCCTGTATTTATGAAATGACACCATGTTTTCTGAAAACTAACATACCATGTTTACAGAGATTTGTTTGCTGTATAAATATCTTTTTATAGTTCTGTGCTTTGCACAATCAAAATATAGGGTTTGTTGCTTTGTCTGTGTTATTTCCCAAACTTTTGCCTTTATCTTTGAAGACCTTGGACTGTAACCGTTAGTATTTTTTTTTAGCTGTGTCAAAATGGTTTACTAGTGGCATCTACAAAAAAATAAAATGTTACCCTGACAGAAGATAAGGGGGACTGCTTGGCTTATGTTGCTTATTGTTCTCTTGAGCTGGCAACTGAATCTTCCCAAGTGTACCAGCAATGCAACAAAAATTAATAAAAATGACTAGCAATTGAATGTTGGTATTTTCTATGACTTCAAGCTAACACATTACAGTATGATAATTTTCTTTGAGGGGTGACAGGCTGCCTAGTAGGCTGTTGTACATCTAGTTTTCTAGCTTCCTCTTGTGGTGTCTGGTTTTAACTAGCAGGCTTGAAGTCAGAACTTGGCAGTAACATCTACCTTGGGTTAATGGTTGAAGTTCAGTGGACCTTTGTCAGTAATATAATAGCCATTGTCCAAGGCTACCCCTAGTAGTGTATTTCAAAACTATTCTGGGACCCGATGGTGACTTATCACGAACTGACCTGTTGGGAGTAATGATATTCTGCCAAAACTCAACTCTTAAATGCACCTTATGTTACTTTACACCAGTAGGTCAGGAAAAAGAACTCCAGGGCAGAAAACATAACCAACTTTATTTTCAATAAAATGAAAGATGTGAATCAATTCAGAAAATTGACCATGTTGTATGATGGCTGTCAATGTTGGTGCCTCTCCATTGGTGGGGATCTGAAAATTGGAATCTGAGTCAATTTGCAACCCATCACTGGTTAACATTGACAAACAATTGAAACCACAGTCAAGCAATGAATGCAGCTGGTTGCATTTTTATTGAGGGACAAAACATACGTTTGTGGTTGGAGCCAAGATTGGCTGGCGTCTGCTATGGTTCCCAGGTAAACAATGTTGCGGTGCAAGATCTGTTGATATCTGGTGGAGAAAAGTTGTTTACAGTATGGTGGTTAACACGAAAAGTCTAACTACGGAAGAGGGGCCAACCCTATTCTTCAGCAGCATTTCATTCCAGCCCTTCCATAATTATTTACTCATCAGGAACTTCAAATTGTACTTGTCACATGCACCGAATACAACAGGTGTACACCTTACCGTGAGATGCTTACTTACAAGCCCTTAACCAACAATGCAGTTAGAGATAATAAAATGTTTACTTGAAGTACAAAATATATATAATAGCGAGGCTATATGTACAGGTTAGTTGAGGTACTATGTGCGTGTAGGTAGGGTTAAAGTAACTATGCATAGATAAACAGCGAGTAGCAAGTCAGTTAAGAACAAATTCTTATTTACAATGACAGCCTACCCCAGACAACGCTGGGCCAATTATGCACCGCCCTATAGGACTCCCAATCAAGGTTGGATGTGATACAGCCTGGATTAGAACCAGGGACTGTAGTGATCTTGCACTGAGATGCAGTGCCTTAGAACGCTGTGTTCGTATAGAGCTGGTTAAAAACCTGCAAACCCAATAGCTCCAGGAGAAGGGTTGACACCACCAACTCTAGGGGAAATAAATAGATATGGATGAAGTTGAACTTACTGTACACATTCCATTGCTCGTCCTTTTTGCATATACTCTGTGATGCACCTTACCAGCTGGTCATTTTCGTCCAGCAACTGAAAGTTGGAAAATATGAAAAACTGTTAACACAGCTGGCAACTTGTTTACCGAAGCTACCACCTTGTATGATAGAATGTAGGTCAAATACAGCTAGCTAATGAGCTAGACAAAGTTGTAAACATTCTAGCTAAATGCTACACAAATTAACATAACCAAACTGATAGCTAACGTTACTTACTCTTTGGATGGTTTCTTGGTTGATCTGAGCTTTTCCTCTATGTCTTTTCGGTACAAAGGCAACAGACATTTTGAGTTACATTGAATGACAAACGTTAGCCAGTGGCTGCGACTACGACTGGGCTAATATTAGCTAGCTAGAGGACATCCACCATCTTTGCTAGTACTGCCTGGGATTTTCGGTCGTCACCTTACCACAGCCACAAAGTCATAAACCCCGCCCATTTCTATCTTCTTAACCACACTGCTAACCTTATGCCTAAACCAAATTTTAAATTATGACCCAAAAGTCAATTTCTGTTTTCATGATTTTTTACGATATAGCCACCATGACTTTGTGGCTATGGTAACTAGTGGAAACAGGGATTTTCGTTCATTTCTTAGTCGAAAATGTGCCCGTTTAATTTCAATCCACAGTCCCTTGTCTTTACCCTGATATAGGATCCTGCTAACCTGTGGATAGGTTAATTGATCAAATCAAATTGTATTAGTCACATACGCCGAATACAACCTTACAGTGAAATGCTTACTTACGAGCCCCTAACCAGCAATGCAGTTAAAAAAAATACAGATAAGAATAAGTAATAAAAGTAAGTCATTAAAGACCAGCAGTAAAATAACAATAGTGAGACCATATACAGGGGGGTACCCGTACAGAGTCAATGCGTGGGGGCACCGGTTAGTTGAGATAATATGTACATGTAGGTAGAGTTATTAAAGTGACTATGCATAGATGATAACAACAGAGAGTAGCAGAGGCTTAAAGGGGGGGGGGGGGGGCTATGCTATGCAAATAGTCTGGGTAGCCATTTGATTAGGTGTTTAGGAGTCTTATGGCTTGGGGGTTGAAGCTGTTTAGAAGCCTCTTGGACCTAGACTTGGCGCTCTGGTACCACTTGCAGTGCGGTAGCAGAGAGAACAGTCTATGACTAAGGTGGCTGGAGTCTTGGACAATTTGTAGGGCCTTCCTCTGACACCGCCTGGTATAGAGATCCTGGATGGCAGGGAGCTTGGCCCCAGTGATGTACTGGGCTGTTCGACACTACCCTCTGTAGTGCCTTGTGGTCGGAGGCCGAGCAGTTGCCATACCAGGCAGTGATGCAACCAGTCAGGATGCTCTCGATGGTGCAGCTGTAGAACCTTTTGAGGATCTGAGGACCCATGCCAAATCTTTTCAGTCTACTGAGGGGGAGTAGGTTATGTCGTGCACTCTTCACAACTGTCTTGGTGTGCTTGGACCATGTTAGTTGGTGATGTGGACACCAAGGAACTTGAAGCACTCAACCTGCTCTACTGCAGCCCAGTTGATGAGAATGGGGGCGTGCTCACTCTTTTTCCTGTAGTCCACAATCATCTCCTTTGTCTTGATCACATTGAGGGAGAGGTTGTTGTCCTGGCACCACACGGGCAGGTCTCTGACCTCCTCCCTATTGGCTGTCTCGTCGTTGTCGGTGATCAGGCCTACCACTGATGTGTCATCGGCAAACTTGATGTGTTGGAGTCATGCCTGGCCGTGCAGTCATGAGTGAACAGGGAGTACAGGAGGGGACTGAGCACACACCCCTGAGGGGCCCCTGTACTGAGAATCAGCGTGGCAGATGTGTTGTTACCTACCCTTACCACCTGGGGGAGGCCCATCAGGAAGATTGCGTCATCTGTGGATCTGTTGGGGCGGTATGCAAATTGGAGTGGGTCTAGGGTTTCTGGGATAATGGTGTTGATGTGAGCCATGACCAGCCTTTCGAAGCACTTCATGGCTACAGACGTGAGTGCTACGGGTCGGTAGTCGTTTAGGCAGGTTACCTTAGTGTTCTTGGGCACATAGCTTCCTCTATATCGCTTTCATCTATCCAGTTGTTTTGGACAGGAGTAGGACGACAAGGGAACAAAGTGAAAAACGGTCAAAGCCCGTGCTAGTGCGCATGTCAGTTTGTAAACAAACTGAAACTTCAGAAAAACTAAACCCAATGCTTTCCACAGAAGCATGTCTATAAAGATTTGACTCAAATAGATTTCCAAAATACATGTTCCCCCTTCTCTAGAAAAGTCCATAAACATATTCAAATAGTAACTGAAGTTAGAGCCCTAAAGAGTAATTGTAAAACATGGACATACACAAATGCTATGAGCATGGAAGGTTTGCTAGAAGGCAATAATTACATTTCTCCTAAAATCTAGAAAGATATGTGAACTGAGTAGTGTAGAACTTGCAGTGTCCACAATTCTTGGAAGGCAACTCTTGACTATCAATATAACAAAAACAAGGAAATGGCTATTGAACAATTGTTTATTTTTATCTTGAGTAAAAACCTGTCTGCAGAGGGTCTGCCCACTTGAAGTACACCATGCTGTTCAACTGCTTTATTTAGAAACCATATCTGGCTTTATTATTCCAGAGGTCGGAAGGAGTAACTCATGTAATCAAAACGTTACAGCAATATGTAGGTAATATGTACTGTTTGAAATCTCAAATTAACTCTGGACCTTACACCAATGTGGTTATTGCAACTGCCCAGGCTTCTGTGTATAATCCTTGTTCAGTCACTATTTTGTGTTTTATCACAAGGCAAGGCTGCCATAGCCTCGTACAAGCCATCCTGATCTCGCGGGCTCACCGATCAGGATGATTCTTACGAGGCTAAGGCTGCCATACATTGCTCTGTATTATCAATCTGTACAACAATTCAGTCAAACTGCACATTTATGAACTACAGGAGATATTGGCCTAGCTGCCCAACATTTTTTATGATCTAGATCAGGTTTATCTTGTAGTGTTTTCAAATAGTACATGTTACAGTCATCATACTGTAGGTCAATTGAGAGAAGATAAATACATAACCCTCCTTCTAGCACTCCCAAACATACTGACAAAAAGTGAGAACATCAAACAATCCACCCCCATTCTCCGCTGGTCTAAACATCCAGTTCACATCCCTGTATCTTATAAGAAAAAATCCCATAAAAAAAAAAATTCTGAATCACTTCAAGAGGTGTGATATTATGGATAATCCTCCAAACTGCTAGTGTTGGACAATAGACAGCACTCAATAGACTTCTCCAAACATGGGGAAAGGGACAAACATAGCAAGCTTAGAGCACCGATGCGGTTTATTACAAATGCTGGAATTTGATCACTAGGAATTCTTCCAAAAACTTAGATTGGTTAAGGCCTGAAGTAACTTCACTACTTTTCTTTTATCTAACTTCTTCCAACAAGTGAATTTATTTTGTTTCCTTCAACCTCATGTAAACTTAGTGGTTGGACTTAAACAAAATAAATCTATACCCAAACCTAGCTGTGCAGAATATTATCGCTGATGGCTGAATATGAAGATTTTTCTTAAGTTATACAGCCCTTACTCTTCAACATATTTTGTCTCTTCAACTAATAGATGAGCAGTCCTCAATTTCTTTTTTCAGAACAAGCTTGCATGAGAATCACCTCTGTGCCAGGCTACTACGCTGTCCATACTGCTGGTGAATGAGACAATTATTCACTGAAGTTGCATTAGAGGGACTGAAAAACAAAAAACACCAGCATCTTTCTGTTCAGAGTTGAGCACACCAGATTGTTGTTTTAGATGCAATACAAGGGCAAACATACGAATAGACCATCAGGTAATGCTAGACTGTCTGCTAGAAAAATGTTAACATACATCAGTAATACTTGTTGAATTGCAAATTGTTTTGAAACAATAAGTAGCCCAATGCTCCCAGTCCCATTCCATACTTGGGACAAGACCAATCTGCTTACACAGCAGTCTATGCGAGAACCAGCCATCTTCTCTTGCAGGGAAAACATTTAGAGGTCAACAATGACTTAATTCCATAGACACTTGATAAGCGGCTAGTTAAAACATGGGAGTTAATTCAATTCATATTCAAGCGCTGGAGAGATGAAGGCTAGATAGACATTTCTAATGACTGATGTTCCAAGTTCAGCCATGATTGTTGCAGAAAAGCCTCCTTTGACTACACTAAAAGGCAATAGTCACCAACACTACATTTAACAAAAATATACCAGAGAAAATATGTGCAGCGCACCCCATCACTGAATCACAAAGACTGATGTCCTTCCCAACATGACCTGTAGTTGGCGACCAGCATTAGCGGGTGTTGGGAAACACTGGGCATCCTTGGGGGGAAAACTTTCCAACAGCTCTGAATCAATTCATTCATATGCATTTCTAAAACCAGAAGTTGTGGCAACCACACAATATCTTTGGGGCAGAAATAACAGCGTGATGCAGTAGAAATACATTCCTTCAATATTATTATGATCTTACTGATGATCCCGATTAGTGAAAATGCTCCATAATCCTAAGTGTTTTCAGCATATCTGACCTACTCCGATCTTGTATAAATAGCTTATGTCTGAACTGACTACCTTAATTTGAAGGCAGGATCTCTACAACAAACTAAAGTGAGCCTATGATTAAACCACTTATCTAGTTGATGTACCCCAAGAACATATACATTTTAGTTTCCCCCCCCCCACAGGAACACTGAAACAAGAGTTTCTCTGACTAAGAAACTTGGCAAAGTACAGCAGAACGTCAAAACACGGGATAAACGGCTACTGAGAAGTAGACTAGGAGAATATAAAAAAACTAAAACTGAGACCCAACAGGGTATGTAGGATTTTAGTGCTCCTAAGGTACATTGCAGGATATATCCAAAAAAATAAAGCTATTTTCAGTGATCAAAGTACTCACAGTATCAGCGGGCTTCTGCATACATCTTTACACAACATTATCAAATACAATTTTAGTAAGAAAGGAACTCAAATAGATGCAAAAATACTGAATAATTCCACTGGAGTACGGTATTTACACAAGTTTTTGTCCCTCTGATTACTGTATAATATCAAACCACGTTCAAATTTTCAAAAGCACATTATATTCCTTTGTTGTATTTTTCAGAGAAAAAAAAAGAAATTTGTTAAGAAGCTGCATTCACACCCGTTGAAATCAAGCAGTCAACCCCAGTGCTGGTGGCAAATTTACAGAGTATGTGTTCATTTTTTGGGACAAATATTTCTGGACCATGAAGGGCTACAATTCTTGGTGGATCCGTCTCTCTGTTGCACTACGCGGCCACTTTGTTATCCTTCTGGAATAAAGCAAAACATGTTTAGACTTGTGAACACGCAACCAGCCTTCAATATTGAGACAAAGACGTGTATCATATTGAACTTAACTTGCATTATAAGTGGGATGTTGGGTTGTCTTGTCCTTTGTTGCAAGTGTATGCTTATGTAAATTTAACTTTGGAATAATAAAAATCACCAACAAGTTGACATGTGGTGTAAACCAAATGGTAACGAATGATTTACCCTGTACTCATATTCGACAAACTCCCGGCCACCTCTGCTGCCTCCTCGGAATCCTCCCCTGAAGCCGGGTGGGGCCCCGCGGGGGGGTCCAAAGGAACCTCTGCTCATGGCACGCCCTCTGCCCCCACGGAAGCCCATGCCGCCACGACTTCCTCTGAAGCCGCCTCGGCCTCGGTTGTGCCTCAGTGGAATGCCAAAGGTCTCTGAATTAATCCTCCTCTCCTCAGCCCAAGTCTGCCTCCTTGGGAATCCTGAACCTCCAGATCGCTCAGCTGCTTTCCTGTAAATACAAAATGAGACCATTAATGCCAAAGACTAACCTAACCAACATGCTTTGGATTTCCATTAGGTATGAGGACTATCAATACCACAAAGCACATAAAAATACAAAAAATTGGTTAAGAGCGCAAAAGGAAGGGACATGCCTTGTATCATCAGAAGAGATGTTATCAAAGAAGGACTTAGTCTTGTCGTAGTAAACGTTGGCCACCACAGGTTCCTCTTCCTCAGCATTGCCTTCACTGTTCTGGGTCTCCACTCCAGAATCGGCCTTCTCATCTCCATTAAGAGCCTTCTCTGGTTTATCAGGCTTGTCGTCTATGATAGACAATATAAAGGGGGTAAAAAAAAAAATCTTCATAAACTTGGATTAAGCTAAGAGGATAAAAAGAGTACACAAAACATTGACAAGTTCCAAATCAACAGTGGCAGCCTGGGATTTCAGGTAGGAACCCAGGCTAGGCCATGACATTACTGCTGCATGGAACATGCTATAATAATTACAAATAGTACCTTTCAGTTTGAGTTTGTTCTGAAACTCTTTTTCAATCTCCTCCTTGTTGAACTGAGCGTTGGCAGTCTCAAAGTCAAAGTCTTGATCAAATTTCATGGGGCCGTCCCTGTGTGGGTTGAAGCGGCCTCTTCCACGGTGACCACCTCCACGACCACGGCGCTGAGGGGGAGGACCACCGGCTGGGAAGACAGGACAGTAGAGTCAGACAACCAATAATAACAAAGCAGCGTTTAGATTATAGTTTGTTTGAATCCGAATAGATCTTATCTTGACAGAAAAACATGGACACATTAACACCAGTAAGGCAGTATAAAACAGAAGCTAGGGCGAGAGCTTTAACAGGTTAACAAGTACACTGGTATTTCATGAGAACCAACTCACCACATTGACGGTTATTCCGGTTGTCACCACCACCTTGCTCAGAATCTGGTCTGGGTATTTTCTGAACCTCAGGGCCTAAACAGCACAAAATAAAGGACCAAACTCACAATTATTTTGGCATATCAGTCAAGTACAACAATATTCTAAACTAGAAAGCCATTTGGCCATGTGGTACACTTAGAGAGCTAGCCGATCAAGCAATTGTTCTAAACAGGCAATATAGACTAGTCTGTGTGACAGCCGTGTATTGTAGACATTCAGGCCAAGCCTGGCTACAGCCTCCCCTGCCAGCCTCACCCCTCCTCTGTTCGAGGATGTCTGGAGGCTTCTGGTTGCCCAGGGTAGTGATGGGCCTGGCTGGTGGGCCAGCTGGGCTCCTTTGTCCCACTGGTGCAGGGGAAGTCTGCACTGCCTGCTCCAGGGAAGGGCTCTTCCTCAGAGGGTCCAGCTGGGGACTGGTGCAACCTAGAGGACAAGGCAGGGGTTAGCCCAAGATGTACTCTTAAGGAGCCTACCGTTACTCCTTAACCTCTCAGGGATCACTGCACAACTTGACCATTTTGGAGAGCCTGGCGTGCCNTTGATTGTTCTTGGACAAGTTTATAGGTATAAGTTGAACGAGTTCTAGTCACGTTTCAATGGAGGTGTGGACGCTGTAGTTTCTGATTATAACGCGCGAACCAAATGGAGATTTATGGATATAATAAATGACTTTTTCTAACAAAAGAACCATGGATTGTCTTCGTTGGACACTTAGGAAGACCTCAGCAGAAGTTCTTCAACAGGTAATTGATTTGTTTTTGCTGTGAAATGTGTTGTGTGTGCCACGCTGGCTAATGAATTCATGGCTATGAGAAAGTATGTGAGGTGCTACCCTCAAACAATCAAATGTAGTGCTTTCGCCGTAAAGCCTTTTTGAAATCTGACAACGCTGTGATATTGCCAAGAAACAGAGCTTTTGATGAGTATGGAACACTTGTATATTGGTGGATGTTTAATAATTCAACTTTTGGATTTTGAATTTGGCGCCTCACATTTCACCTGGTAGAGTCGGGAGTGGGGCGCTAGCGCCCCAGTGATCCCTGAGAGGTTAACTACTTAGGGAGTGGTGGGGCGCTAGCAGCTCCCGAGGTGACTGTTTTGGAGAGCCTGGCGTGCCCAAAGTAAAATGCCTCCCACTCAAGCCCAGAAAATAGGATATGCACATAATTAGTACCATTGGATAGGAAACACTGAAGTTTCTAAGAGTGTTAAAATATTGTCTGTGAGTATAACAGAACGGATATGGCAGGCGAAAACCCGAGGAATCTCTGTCCTGGAAAAAGTGGTTTTGACACATTGCCTCATTTTGAACCCCTCCCTTATGAAAATGCCCATATAAGGGAGTAAGATTTCAGTACCTATTGCTTCCACTGGATGTCAACAGTCTCTAGACACTGTTTTGGTTCTATTTAGTTGATCAGGATGGCAATAGAAGAAGAATTAGGAAGTGGTCACACAGAACTCAACAGAAGAGAATGCGCGTTCACCGGCTTGCGCGCGCTGTGGTTTTTTCCTTTCCTATCGCCCAGTTTATATTCCGGTTGAAATATTATACTAAATATACATAAAAGTGTTCCTACGGATACATTATCAATGACGTTTGATTGTTCTTGGACAAGTTTATAGGTATAGGTTGAACGAGTTCTCTTCACGTTTCAATGGGCGAGTGGACGCTGTATTTTCTCATCGTAACGGACCAACCAAACGGAGATTTATGGATATAATAAGTTACTTTTTCTAACAAAAGAACCATGGATTGTCTTCGTTGGACACTTGGGAAGCCCTCAGCAGAAGTTCTTCAAAGGGTAATTGATTTGTTTTCGCTGTGAAATGTGTTGTGTGTGAACTGCATGGTTTATGAATTTATGGTAATGGAAAGAATATTGGAGGTGCTACCCTCAAACAATCAAATGTATTGCTTTCGCCGTAAAGCCTTTTTGAAATCTGACAACGCTGTGATATTGCCAAGAAGCAGAGCTTTTGATGACTATGCAACACTTGTATATTGATGAATGTTTAATAATTCAACTTTGGGATTTTGAATTTGGTGCCTTGCATTTCACCGAGTAGTGTCGGAAGTGGGCCGCTAGCGCACCACCACTCCCTAAGAGGTTAACAAAACTCCCCCATACAGAAGACACCTTCGTCCAATTACTTGTGTAATGTACTGGAACTGAGAGTCATGATCAAAGGCTAGGCAGGAATGTGATTATAATAATGCAAGAAGTGCAGTGCTCCACTTATGTTAACTGCAAGCAACATACCACATAAAATTGTATGATATTGAGAGGCAGATATGCTAAAGAAAAAAAGTACTAGTTCCAACAGCATTGCATTACACACTGACAATACAAGAGCTTTCAAGATCATTCTTCATTTCAGACAATCTCAGAGATGATAGAATTGCAAATCAACAAGATGAATGTACCAACCTCCACTGACAACTCCAAACTGCTGGGACACCAGGGGGCTTGGGTTAAACTGGCTGTAAGGGGGGACAGGAGCCCTGCTGCTAAATGATGCATATGAGCCCACAGACTGGAATGATGGTAGTGGAGCATTGGTGGATCCAATAGAGGACTGGGGAAGTAAAACAAAATGTTAGACAACCACATACAGAACTATTAAATATGTAAAAAGAAAATACACTTGCAAATGAATCATCATTGACTAGAACAATGACCTGCTTACTTGAACAATGGCAGGGTCCTGAGGCAGGGAGCTGGTGGCTTTCGGTGGCTCGCAAACAGTCAGGTCCTTGATATCGCTCCCTCTGAAGATGATGTACTCGAAGACTTCATCTCGTGGTGGAATTGGCCTGTCAGTAGGGCGGTCCTCAGTGCCAAAGGAGCGGACTGTTTGGATAAACAAATACCAGACAGAGACAAAATTACAACAGTGTCACTAACATTGGCTGTCTGCCAGATCATCCACCATTCATTGTAGTCTAGTATTAACAAAATGAAACGCCGTGCAGGACCTAGCGGATTTCCCATCACCACATTAACCGCTAACGTTAGCTAACTAATCATGCAAGTTAGCTGAAATGATAACAAGGTCAGCTAACTAACGCAACAGGCTAGGGCTTTGCAGTGAAACGGGCTAGCTAAATTAGTTCTGCTAACTTAAATTAGCCTGCCACAAGCATTATTAAGCATTCGACAAAGCTAGCTACTAGCTATGCTAACTAGCATTGTGAACAATTTGACAGTGACTGACTAAATGCCTGCACCCCATTAGTAGTAAATTACTAGTCAATTTATCGACTTATTCTTTTTCAAGGTATACGTTTTAACTTACCTTTGGCGAGAGCAACAGTCGAATTTTCGGTGTCAATTGTGTATAAAATTCCTTCATAACGAATCTCGGCCTTCGAGATTAGGCTAATTTTACTCCCGATGTAGGGCGTCCCTCCACTCATACCGTCTTCCTTTCTCTTTGTGTGGACAATAAATATTATTATTCCAAAAGTATATGGCAAGTAGCTAGCTAGCTACTTTATTTAGTCCTGTTCGTAAACTTCTAACAAAGAATATTGTTCGTTCTTCCACCAACTTGCTAGCACCACGACATGGCCGTTTCATATGATGCCTTGCCTCACCGCAGAGAATGTTGGGAAATCGTCTCTGTGAACCGTAGATATCGCGAGTTTTCACGGGATCATCCTACCTTTCAAAGATTACTGGTCTAAGGTTAGTTTTGTGTTTCTCGCGCTACTGGATACTTTCTGGGATTGGGAGAGGGAAACTGATCCTAGATCTGAGACTGCCAACTAGAGTTTATGTACATTTTTCATTGCTTCCACTGGATACTTTATCGCCCATCCCTTATGCATAAAAATACATAAAAAGACAACGTTTGTTTAATTAAGCAGTTTCCACACATGTATAATTTATTTTACTGTAATCTGCAATAAAGACTAGGGTGCAGTTGCAATCTTCAACTAACAAAATGTCCTTCCAGCAGTTCCAGCAACAGCTAGCCGCAGCAACAAACATTGATAGGTGGGGACATGTTGATGGAAGAGATCATTGACACATTACATTATTTGGTCCGGAAACTAAGTATTTCCAGTCGTGTCTGTGGCAAGTGTCAAAATAAAATCTCTATGACAACAAATAAAACCATATGCCATATGCTACTCTATATTTGATGTACCCCCAGACTAAAGCCTATTTTCATTGCCATAATAAAATGTGAGGTTTCTGTGAGAACTCCCACTTTATTACGTGTTGAAATGTAACGTGCTAAACAATTTCCTTACTCCAGTATTTTTGTTTTGTAATACATTTATTAATCAAAGAAATAAAAAGAAAACAACATCAATATTGGCGCGTTGACGTCAGGTTAATTCCCACAATGCCTAGTAACACGCATGCGCATTTCATTCATTTACAATTTTTAGACAGCGATCTATGATCAAAGATGGCGGGCACCTCCGACCCACTGGAAGATATGCTATTTTCCGAGGTGGATGAAAAAGCTGTGAGCGATTTAGTCGGCTCTTTGGAGTCACAACTTGTTGGACGAAGCAACCCTGCAGATACTCAGGCGGAAAACAGAGGTGTTGGGTCTACAGTCACTGCAAACCATCACTTAGGGAAAACGCTACCAGCCCAAGTGAGTAACGTTACTACACTAGTACAGCAGCAACAACAACAAGGACAACATAAAGCTGGGATGCACCAGGAGATGAACTCTAAGGAAATTAGCTCAGAGAAAACTGTTACATCTTCTTCGCTGAGTTCTATTCCGTCCTTTGAGGAAGCTTCCACCACTTCAGGGACCGGGGTAAACACTACCAAGAGCGGTTTGCAATCACATGGAACATCATCTATCACAACACTACCTGCATCTGGTGGTGTAGCAACTTCTCCGCTTGTCAGCAGCACCACCACCAGCCGAGGTTCCGCACTGGCTTCAGGTCAGACATCAACAGACAGTGTCGATCATCCACGAAAACTCATAACTGCATCGTTACGGAGTGCATCCGCGGGAATACAGAGTTTGAACGGTACCGGAGGAGCGGTAACGTCAAGGAATAATCCCCCTGCCGCGGGAACTGATGCGTTAATTAAGAACGTTAGCACTGTGTCTAGCAGTGCAAGTGCAGCAAACTCAAGTCGGACCGTTGACGTTACATCTTGTGTAAATACGACGAATTTCACTTTAACTAGCTCCAGCATTTCCTCAACTCAATCAGCGATTCCCCTGGATAAGGGGACTCCTACTATTGCTTTGCAAAGACTACCAAGTCACATTGTAGCGAGCATCGCGCAGAATGGAAATGGCACTACCGTCTCGGCCTTGGTTAAACAAGGCGCGATAGGACCAATCACATCTGCAGCAGCTTCGCAAGTGAACCACAAAAAAGAGGGTTCAGAAGCGAAGTCGGACGCTCCCGTGCAGTCCAAAATAGTAATGTCCAGTCCGTTAGGTGTTGTCAATTCCGTAATAAACTCTGTTTCCTCTCCCTCTTCTGTTTTCAACCTAGCAGCGACTTCTACTGCAAGTTATGTTATGGCAAAGCCTGCTGTCAATGTTGTTGGACAAACTGTCAGTACAACGGTTGGAATGGTAAGGCCAGCGTCACCGGCTGTGGCCACAGCTACACAGCCTCAGCTTCAACCGGGAGTCCCAGCGGCTCAAACGATTGTAGCCCCCCAGCTGATTGTCAGACCCCCCCAACAACAACAGACGACCATTCAACTGCCTCCTGGGTTTACCATCCCACCGGGTAAGGTGTTAGGAGGATGAATTGCTCTTCTCTTCAAATCAGAGAGAGGGAAAATCTGCTCAGATCAAAACAATGAAACTGGGCAGGTATGTTTGAGAGCCCTGTGCTTTGTCATTACATACATTTTGTACTTTAATGTAAAACATGACCTGGACATGTGATGTGTTCCTTCATCATTTCCCTGTTCACTTCCGGAAGATTACCAAAGACGCAGCAGCTTCTGAATGTGCTTTGGGCAAAGTAGCATTCATTTGATAAAACACCTGTCAATACAGATGAAATCTGTACATTCTGTACAGATTAAACGAGAAGTCGTTTTTTACAACCACATCTCGTATTTTGATGTAAATGTTGTGTTATAGAAGGGTCCACACACCTTTTGTGTGATTTCACATGTTTTTGAGAAACTTGCCTCAAACAGCAAATATCTTCTCATCCTCGTTGTGTAGTATAGGGGCGCTGAAAAAAATCATGAACAAAGGCTCCAAAAACAAATGTGTCCTTTTTTGTCAGTATAGTGATGCAGGTCTTTAGTTGTTTTACTTATGAAATTGTGCCATTCCGAACTTTATCCGCAACATTATATAGACATTTGTTTGTGACTCGAGCGATACCTCTCTGTCCATTTCACAGGTAACCACCAAAATAAAGGAAACACTTGAGTAAATGATGGATACAAAGTATACTGAAAGCATGGGGTGCTTACACACAGGAAGTTCCAGGCCCTTGTAGAATATATGCCAAGGCACATTGAAGCTGTTCTTGTGGATCGTTGGTGTCCCAACGTGCTATTAAAATGCTTTATGTTGGTGTTTCCTTTATTTTGGCAGTTACCTGTAGCAGCAGGCTACATGGAGAATGGAACAGCTGGATAGGGGAAACAGCTCGAGTCGTGCAAAGGGGAATATAACATTGCGGATGAAGTTGGAATGACACAATTTAATCTGTACAACGTCTAAAGAGCTGTGTCACTATACTGAGAGCTTAGCTTTTTCTAAAAGGAAGTATTTGGTTGTTTCTGGAGCCTTTGTTCATGTTTATTCTGGGCCCCCACACTACACAACACAGATTAGGAAGTTATTTGCTGTTTGGGGTAAGTTTCTCAAACATGTGAAATCACATAAAAGATGTCTGGACCCTATAACCTATCATTTACATTTAAAAAAAAAGAAAGAGATTTGGTTAATAAAAATAACATCTATATTGATTTTAGGTTAATTCTGTATAATGTTGAAGACATATCTGAAATTGAATAAAGTTATTACATGATTCAAGACACCCATTATCAACACAACACAAGATCACAACCAAGACTGCATGTGAGCAAAATGTTTGCTGCTCAGTTGGTATGGTGACAAAAATGCCTGCCGGTATACGGAATATAATATACAGTATATTTCAATGGCATTGACAATATGACAGAACACAGTACACAATGGCATGCATCATTCCAGTTCTAAGAAAGTTCCACAAATCTACTTGATATCACCCAATCAAATGACTTTCCTCAAATCACAAGCATGTAAATATTTTGCCAAAGGGCAAGGTTAATGAAATGGCAGGACATAAAAAACACACCAGACATGATCTCCTCTTGGTATTCATCTCTCAAAGTTGTTTCCATGAGCTGCATGAGGCATGTGAAAGAACCACTCAAGTTCCTCAAGAAACAATATCGCTGTGTTGGCCCAGCAGACAGATAGGCCTACTCATGCATTTTGTATGTACTCATCATTTCATGTTGCTCAAAAACTTTGACTCAGTAGAGAATATGAATTAGAATAGGGACAAAAAAATAACAAAATTATCGACACGACAACACTGATCACTTATCGCAGGCATTTTGCTGATATTGTTCGTGACGATAAGTAGCCTATACTAGAGAAATGTGAAGTTTGAAATGAAATAAGATTGCTAATATGGGTGATTGTTAATGGGACAATTGATGGCTACAACCATCAAACTAGTAGTAGTTTAAAGGATAATTAAATTATCGTTATTGCATAAATTCAGGCAATTTAACAGAATATGGATTTTTGTCCATATCACCCAGGTCTAGTGGAGATAAGACTTGCCACTGTCTTATAATTCTCTCAAAGTTACACATTTAAAATAAACAAATATCGGGATATGCATACCTCTGATGTGATTTATTCTGATTTGCAGAATCATTCAAGCCTCAGTTAAATGGAGAAGAGAAGTTTCATGGAGTGCAGGAAACTCCTGGCCCAGGCACATCACTGTCTGGCAATTTATGAGTTTATGAGCAATTCTCAACCGTTAGACCATATTGCATCTCATCTCACCAATACACGCCTGAAGACAATCCACTGTGAGTGCTGCATATGTGCTCAGCGTAGCGCATGATTGTTCTGATTGCCTGCTTTTAGAGGATTCAATTGAGCTTACTTGTTTATGAGTTGAAGGTGGCAAGTTTAAGTTCACCTGTTGTTTAGCAAGTTCATCTGAGTAAGCACCTGTCTATGAGGCTGTTCAGGCAGGCGCAGAACAGTGAAGGGGACAGATTTGGTTATGTTATTCAACCCTTGTTTTACCAGGTAAGTTGACTGATAACACATTCTCATTTACGGCAACAACCTGTGGAATAGTTACAGAGGAGGGGGGATGATTAGGTGGCAATGATGGTATGAGGGCCAGATTGGGAATTTAGCCAGGACACTGGGGTTAACACCCCTACTCTTATGATAAGAACCATGGGATCTTTACTGACCACTGAGGTGTTGTTTACACAGGCAGCCTAATTCAGATATTTTGGTATGTTGACTAATCAGATCAGCTCTGAAAAATATCTGATGTCAAATAAAATTGTATTTGTCACATGCTTCGTAAACAACACTTGTTAGATACTACTGCATGGTCGGGACTATAAGCACAAGCATTTCGCTACACTCGCATTAACATCTGCTAACCATGTGTATGTGACAAATAAAATGTGATTTGTGTAGACTAACAGTGAAATGCTTACGGGTCTTTTCCAACAAAGTTAAAGATAAAAATACAAATACTGACACGAGGAATGAATACACAGTGAATAACATTTTTAAATAAAGAGTAAAAATAACATTGCTACTATATACAGGGAGTACCAATACCGAGTTGATGTGCAGGGGTACGAGGTAGTTGAGGTGACTATTCAATGCCTTCAGAAAGTATTCATACCCCTTGACTTATTCCACATTTTGTTGCGTTACAGCCTGCATTCAAAATGGATAAAAAAAACTTCTCACCCATCTACACACAATACCCTATAATGACAAAGTGAATACATGTTTTTAGAAATTTTAACAAATATATTGAAAATGAAATACAGAAATATAGCTGTGAGTCTTTCTGGGTAGGTCTCTAAGAGCTTTCCACACCTGGATTGTGCAACATTTGCACATTATTCTTTTCAAAATTCTTCAAGCTCTGTCAAATTGGCTGTTGATCATTGCTAGACAACAATTTTCAGGTCTTACCATAGACTTTCAAATAAATTTAAGTCAAAACTGTCACTCGGGAACATTCACTGTCTTCTTGGTAAGTAACTTCAGTGTAGATTTGGCATTGTGTTTTAGGTTATTGTCCTAGTGAAAAATGAATTAATCTTCCAGTGTCTGATGGAAAGCAGACTAAACCAGGTTTTCCTCTAAGATTTTCCCTGTGCTTATCTCCTTTCTGTTTCTTTTTTATCCTGAAAAACTCCCCTGTCCTTAATAACTACAAGCAGACCCATAACATGATGCAGCCACCACTATGCTTGAAAATATGGAGAGTGGTACTCAGTAATGTGTTCTATTGGATTTGCCCCAAACACAGTACTTTGTATTCAGGACAAAAAGTGAATTGCTTTGCCACATTTTTGGCAGTATTAGTTTAGTGCCTTGTTGCAAACAGGATGCATGTTTTGGAATATTTTTATTATGTACATCAGAGGAAGCTGTTGGGAGGAGCTAACGGAGGATGGGCTCATCATAAAGACTGGAATGGAATTGATGGAACGGTATCAAACACATCAAACAAATGGAAACCACATGTTTGACTCCCGTCCTCTTTTAGCTCCTCCCATCAGCCTCCTCTTATGTACAGGCTTCCTTCTTTTCACTCTGTCAATTAGGTTAGTATTGTGGAGTAACTACAATGTTGTGGATTCATCTTCAGTTTTCTGCTATCATAGCCATTCAACGTTTACTGTTTTAACGTCTGCTTTGGCCTCATGGTGAAATCCCTGAGCAGTTTCCTTCCTCTCCATTAACTGAGTTAGGAAGGGCGCCTGTATCTTTGTGACTGGGTGTATTGATACACCATCCAAAGTAGTTAATAACTTCACCATGCACAAAGGGATGTTTAATGTCTGCTTTTTAAATATCTTTACACATCTACCAATAGGTGCCCTTCTTTGCGAGGCATTGGAAAACCTCCCAGGTCTTTGTGGTTGAATCTGTGTTTGAAATGCACTGCTCGGCTGAGGGACCTTCCAGATAATTGTATGTGTGGGTACAGAGATGAGGTTGTCATAAAAAATCATGTTAAACACTATTATTGAACAGAGTGAGTCCATGCAACTTATTATGTGACTTATTAAGCACATTTTTACCTTGCCATAACAAAGGGATTGAATACTTATTGACTCAAGACATTTCATCTTTTCTTTTTTTATTAATTTGTAAACATTTAGAAAAACATAATTCCACTTTGACATTATAGGGTATTTTGTGTAGGCCAGTAACAAAAAATCTAAATTGAATCTACTGTATTTTAAATTCAGGCTGTAATTATGTAGTGTATGTTTGTGTTGGGGTGTAAGTACAGTATGTATGAGTGTGTGGGTAGAGTCCAGTGTGTGTGCGTAGAGTGCAAGAGAGTTAGTGCTAAAAGGGTCAATGCAGATAGTCCAGGTAGCCATTTGATGAGCTATTTAGCAGACTTATAGTTTGGGAATAGAAGCTGTTCAGGGTCCTGTTGTTTCCAGACTTGGTGCATTGGTACTGCTTGTTGTGTGGTACTATAGCAGAGAGAACAGTCTATGGCTTGGGTGGCTGGAATCTTTGAAACATTTTTGGGCCTTCCTGTGACAATGCCTGGAATAGAGGTCCTGGATGGCAGCTCCCCCACAGTGATGTACATAGCCTTACTCACCACCCTCTGTAGCGCCTTGCGGTCAGGTGCCTTGCAGTTGCCGTACCAAGTAGTGATGCAGCCAGTCAATATGCTCTCAATGGTGTATCTGTATAACTTTTTGAGGATCTGGACACGTTCATTCTTTAGAGCAGGATTTTCCAAAGTCCCCCCACCCCCTTTTGGTTTTTGCCCTAGCACTACACAGCTGATTCAAATAATCAAAGCTTGATGATGAGTTGGTTATTTGAATCAGCTGTGTAGTGCTAGGGCAAAAACCAAAATGTGGACGGAGTTTGGGAAACCTTGCCTTAGAGGAACTTTATGTGAAAGGATCTGATGTGATTGGTCAAAAGACCAGTTAGTGGAAAGCATTTCAGAATGGAGCTTCCTGTGTAAACGCAGCCAGAGAGTCAGGACATCTGTTTAACGTCCCATCCAGAATTCTGCACCCTACACAGGGACATGTCCCAAATCACTGCCCTGGGGCATTTTTTAGACCAGAGGAAAGAGTGCCTCCTATCAGCCCTCCATCACTATCTGGTCTCCCATCCAGGGACTGACCAGGACCAACCCTTTCTTAGCTTCAGAGGCAAACCAGCAGTGAGATGCAGGGTGGAATGCTGCTGTTTCAGTTGTTCCTCTGCAGAGATCTACACATATTGTAAGTCACATAGGGTCTACGTGTGTCTGGACATTACTCTTGTAACATACCCATTAGCCTACCCAAAATGTTCAGTGATTTAAGTAGCTTTTGTGTGTTAGTGAGAAAATGTGTAGTATAATATAGTTACATTTTCTCTGAGTCTGTGTTAATCTAGTGGAGGCTTATGGAAATCTGTTTGAGGCATTTATGTTCAGTAACAGAAACACCGTGTAATAAAAGCTCTATAATTTCTCATTCTATTTGATGCTGATGTAAATGGAATGTACTGCTCCCATGGGCAGAACATGGCATTAAGAAATCAGAATGATCATCAGAATTGAGACTACTGTTTCATAAATACAATGTGACCTCCTTGTCACTGGTCTCCTTGTCACTTTCTAGGGTCACTATGTGACTGAAATAGGTGCATTTCATTGACAGCTAGCCCAGGTGCCTTTTAGGTCAGTGTATTGACTTTGACTGAGTATATTGTGTGTGATTGCTCTGTCTCCACTCTAGGAATGGTGTTGGTGCGCACTGAGATGGGTCAGCTGGTGATGGTCCCACAGCAGGCACTTGCCCAGGCACAGGCCCAAGCCCAGGCCCAGGCCCAGGCCCAGAACAACATCTCCCCCCGAACTGCCACCCCCACTGCAGCGGCCACCTTCAGAGCAACTACCCCACAGGTAAGAGTTACTACCCCACTGTCACTACCACAGTGTGACATGCCCTTAGTTGTTCAGTGAATCAGTTACACAGAGGGATATATTAATTAAAAAATATGGATTTAGTTCATTACATTGAAAAATATAGTTGCTGAATGTAAATATCCTCTGGCTTTTGAGAAACTCATCATTTCATATTCCTTATGATGGAAAGGCCTGTATTGCATAGGATGTTGAAGAGGTAATCTATTTCATAGAAGACTAATCTACACACTGGGCTGCTCTAGGTAGCTAGGTTTTACCATTAGGTATAGTTGTAAAGAATTTGACTGTCAAATGTATGCAGACACATCCCCTGAGTATATCAAAAGAGATTAAGTGGTTATAGTCTGCCACCTAGCTGTCTCTGTAGTCTCACTTTACATTACTGAAGCCTCTGAGACAATTGGAAGAGATTTATGGTTGCCGTAACACTACATTATGTCCTTCTGGTAACTGTAGTTGCTGTAGTAACAGCATTGTATTTGTATGCGTATAGTGTAAACTGTCAGCTGGAACTAGTAAACAAAATCTAATCTATCTGATTTACATTATGTCAGCTTAGACATGTTACATTTGTCAGGCTAAGATGGACATAGTCAATATAACTATTTGTTCAGCACTTTTGAAATGTACAGCGACAGAATTCAGAACATAGGCCGTTCTTACAGTTTCTTACACCAAGTCAGAACCGTATGGATGAATAAATGGGGCATATAAGCAGACAATGAAATCTCTTACAATATTCCATGATATTTCTCAGAAACAAGCTATAGGCTACATGTGCACCACCAGTTATGAGGGGGAAAGGGACCAAAGTATTAGGGTGATGCACATTGGCTACTAACAGCTTACTACACAACATACACTTAGTATTACTGTCTTAGCTAAAGTATACAGTTGAAGTTGGAAGTTTACGTACACCTTAGCCAACTACATTTAAATTCAGTTTTTCCACAATTCCTGACATTTAATCCTAGTAAAAATTCCCTGTCTTAGGTCAGTTAGGATCACCACTTTATTTTAAGAATGTGAAATGACAGAATCATAGTAGAGAGAATGATTTATTTTAGCTTTTATTTCTTTCATCACATTCCAAGTGGGTCAGAAGTTTACATACACTCAATTAGTATTTGGTAGCATTTCCTTTAAATTGTTTAATTTGGGTCAAACATTTTGGGTAGCCTTCCACAAGATTCCCACAATAAGTTGGTTGAATTCCTCCTGACAGAGCTGGTGTAACTGAGTCAGGTTTGTAGACCTCCTTGCTCACACACACTTTTTCAGTTCTGCCCACACATTTTCTATAGGATTGAGGTCAGGGCTTTGTGATGGCCACTCCAATACCTTGACTTTGTTGTCCTTAAGCCATTTTGCCACAACTTTAGAAGTATGCTTGGGGTCATTGTCCATTTGGAAGACCCATTTGCGATCAAGCTTGAACTTCCTGACTGATGTCTCGAGATGTTGCTTCAATATATCCACATAATTTTCCTACCTCATGATGCCATCTATTTTGTGAATTGCACCAGTCCCTCCTGCAGCAAAGCACCCCACAACACATGATGCTGCCACCCCCGTGCTTCACGGTTGGGATGGTGTTCTTCGGATTGCAAGCCTCCCCCTTCTTCCTCCAAACATAACGATGGTCATTATGGCCAAACTGTTCTATTTTTGTTTCATCAGACCAGAGGACATTTCTCCAAAAAGTACGATCTTTGTCCCCTTGTGCAGTTGCAAACCGTAGCCTGGCTTTTTTTATGGCAGGTTTTGGAGCAGTGGCTTCTTCCTTGCTGTGCGGCCTTTCAGATTATGTCGATATACGACTCGTTTTACTGTGGATATAGATACTTTTGTATCT
Organism: Hucho hucho; assembly: GCA_003317085.1. Classification (NCBI taxonomy): domain Eukaryota; kingdom Metazoa; phylum Chordata; class Actinopteri; order Salmoniformes; family Salmonidae; genus Hucho; species Hucho hucho. The sequence goes on along the minus strand of QNTS01000501.1, from coordinate 318,606 downwards.
GTTTCCTCCAGCATCTTCACAAGGTCCTTTGCTGTTGTTCTGGGATTGATTTGCACTTTTCGCACCAAAGTACGTTCATCTCTAGGAGACAGAACACGTCTCCTTCCTGAGCGGTATGACGGCTGCGTGGTCCCATGGTGTTTATACTTGCGTACCATTGTTTGTACAGATGAATGCGGTACCTTCAGGCGTTTGGAAATTGCTCCCAAGGATGAACCAGACTTGTGGAGGTCTCCAATTTTTTTACTGAGGTCTTGGCTGATTTCTTTTGATTTTACCATGATGTCAAGCAAAGAGGCACTGAGTTTGAAGGTAGGCCTTGAAATATATCCACAGGTACACCTCCAATTGACTCAAATTATGTCAATTAGCCTATCAGAAGCTTCTAAAGCCATGACATAATTTTCTGGAAATTTCTAAGCTGTTTAAAGGCACAGTCAACTTCGTGTATGTAAACTTCTGACCCACTGGAATTGTAATACAGTGAATTATAATTTAAATAATCTGTCTGTAAACAATTGTTGGAAAAATGACTTGTGTCATGCACAAAGTAGATGTCCTTACCGACTTGCCAAAACTATAGTTTGTTAACAAGAAATTTGTGGAGTGGTTGAAAAACGAGTTTTAATGACTCCAACCTAAGTGTATGTAAACCTCTGACTTCAACTGTACATATCTCTCTGGCATATTACATAATTTCTGCAGTAACATACAATACATTTTGGACCATTGTTGTGCTGTGCTCACTTGAACAGGAAGGTCCTTATTGTGGGCACATCTTGTCATAAAACTGTCATCAAAGTCTGGCATTCTCTGGATTTATGGTGCTTTCAAGACAACTGGGAAACCTGAAGAAACAAGGTTGAATCATTACGTCAGTGATCTTCAGGTCGGAGCTCTAGAAAGAGGCCCAAGTTCCCGACTTGGAATTCCGAGGCAGAAGTCATGCTGCTGGATTGACAGCATGGCCAATGTATTCAACCTTTTGTGGCCCCTGGTATTGCGTGTGAATGTTTGTCCTTTTAAGATTGGAAATTAGTCCCTTAACCCCAGACTTGGACCACACACCCTTTCCACCGAATAGCAGGCAGGGGAAGTAAAATAGTGATTGCTTTTCAACACTTGCAGTTAGCCACTGATTCCTTCCAAATCACTCATTGTTGAATTTGCGATTTCCAACTTGTTGTGTAATGTTTATGTCCAATGGCCGATAAGCACCGATACGTTTTATCTATAATTTCTCTTCATATGATAATTATTGAAAAGGATTTGCCAGTAGATTGTCGACGTAATTCATAATGATGACTGCTTGGGTCAGTGCAGGAGATTTTGAAAGTATGATGTTGACATGATCAGTCCAATCAAAGCTACGGTAGATACATTATAATGTGATTTGAAGTCATTTTATATGTGGCCAATGACCTTGAGCCTTCTTGGATGGGCACTTGATCATGTAAATCTATGGCAGCACCCAAGGGGGCTTGACCTGCCTCGGTCACCCTGTAGGTTCTGCAGTGACGTAGTGTTCCCATGAGTGACAGAACACTGAGCCAATCACAGCGCAACTAGAGAAGATTTACCAACGTTCTGTATTTTGGCTGCTGCCATGTTTGTATGCGGCTTTATTAATTGGATATATATTTTTTTACATTGTTTGCAAACTGATATGTGACACGTATTAATGACAAAATAACATGCAAAACAGGAAACTAATTATATTTAAAAAAATGTGTTATCTCTGATTCATTGTGAAGCTTATTGTATTGAATCCGTATTGTATTGTCATTTTTTTTTACGACTCTTGTTGGACAACTTGTCAGTAGATGTGTCTGCTGAACTTGACTGTGCTTAACAAAAGTTGATGTTGTATACTCTGTTGTCGAAGTGTCTACTTTGAACAGAAAGGGTTTGTGGAATGGCAATTTGACGAACTGAAATGAGATATCCTGTCTGGTACCTGCAGACAATAACATATAAATTCCACCAAGGGGCAGCATTTCCTTGACTTGCATAATTCAGCTGAACAAAAGAGCATTGCAATACCTTTGATTACCATTGGGTGTCATTATACCTGTATTTATCCTCTAATTCTGTGTGATTGCAAGTCAATGGATTGTTACTAATTTGAAAAATAATATAAAATATATATATGAGAATTACAAAGTAAAATGGTAATTGCATTGTAATAACCTAAGTACGTGTTTGTTACTGGAGGACTTAGCACCTCTAGACACTATGGTACATGTATGCTCAGACTTGGCATATAAATAGTAGAAATTAAGACATTTTTTTTGAGTTGCTGAACTCTTCCTACCGGTTCATCCTGAGATAAACACAGCATTTTTTTATTTAACCTTTATTTAACTAGTCAAGTTAAGAACAAATTCTTATTTACAATGACGGCCTAGGAACAGTGGGTTCACTGCCTTATTCAGGGGCAGAACAACAGATTTTTACCTTGTCAGCTCAGGGATTTGATCTTGCAACCTTTTGGTTACAAGTCCAATGCTCTAACCACTAGGCTACCTGCCACCCCTATTGCAGACTCATCACTGCATAGTCATTTACTGGACAATCCAGATTGCAGAGTTGCAGAGTTGGTTGTATTGCAGAGTTGGTTGTAAGAGTGATTTAGGCTCAGAGTGAATCGAAAGTTCAAAACTGTCACTGATAGCAGATTAGTGAGCTGCCAGCATTGACATAAACATCAACACATGAAAACAAGACGAGCTGGAATATGAAAGGGAATGGTGTTTATTCCTGTGCTCCTCTCCCCTCTGTCAGGCTGTCTGTCTCTCCTGTGACCGTGAGGGAAAACGGAAGGCATTTCGAGCCGAGCTCCTTCCTTCGACACGTGTTAAATCATTCATCATCCAACTGCCTGATCTGATTGGTTTAAAAAGCTAACAAAGCTTTAGCTGGTGAATGAGAATGTGTTATGAAGGCATGGCTGGCGGGGCGATGCACCCCCCGGCTCTTCCATCCTCGAGAGCCCCATTCTCTTCCCCCCTGACTGCACATTCTTTGAGCCCACAAAACTTTCTGCTAAGGAGAGTCTCAGAGGGAGGGGCCCTCTTCATCTAACCCCTTTCCCCTCTTCATTCTCCCTTTTCCTGTCTCCCATCTCTCGGTTGGCCCTGTGTGTGTGTGTGTGTGTGTGTGTGTCTGTGTGTGTGTGTGTGAGCGTGTGTGCGTGCGTAAGTGCGTAAGTGAGAGCTGAGGGCCTCATCCCCTCCGACCCCAGGCTGGCAGAGTGGGCTGTGTGCCCGTAGCGCCATGGGGCACCAGCATGGTACTGTGTTACTTAGTGCCCAGCCCCAGCCCTCCTACCAGCATGGTACTGTGTTACTTAGTGCCCAGCCCCAGCCCTCCTACCAACATGGTACTGTGTTACTTAGTGCCCAGCCCTCCTACCAGCATGGTACTGTGTTACTTAGTGCCCAGCCCTCC
>QNTS01000501.1:263654-311973 GCA_003317085.1 Hucho hucho | reverse complement strand
CTGGGCATAGTGGGCATAGCCTCACACACAAACACATGTACATACACTCACGCACTCTTCCCCGGTGTCCTCTCCGATCCCCAAACACTGAAAGATAAAGTGTCCTACATATTTATTGATAAAATAATATTTTACATGCTTATTGAATTTGCCATTTCCTAGGAGATGCAGGAGAATGTGAAGAAGTGTAAGAACTTCCTGGCCACCCTGATAAAGCTGGCTTCCCACAACTCTCCGTCACCTGAGACCTCCAAAAATGTCAAGTCACTGGTCCAGGATCTACTGGTGAGTCTCACTACCGTACCTCATTATATTACCTCTACATTACCACTGCATTACATCATTACATTATTTCTACATTATCTCTACATTACTGTCTTATCAACAGAGAAACATGGAATACTACTTTCTTGCCCTACACTAAAAGGTGCTATATAGAACCGAAAAGGGTTCTTAGGCTGTCCACATAAGAGAACCCTTTGAAGAACCCTTTTTGGTTCCAGGTACAACCCTTTTGATTCTAGGTAGATCCCTTTACAGAGGTTCTACATGGAACCCAAAATAATTCTACCTGGAACCAAAAAGGCTTCTACCTGGAACCAAAAAGGGTTCTCCTATGGGGAGCCAAAGAACCCTTTTGGAACACTTTTTTCTAAAAGTGTAGGAAGAATATTTCTGACATTGACAGGTTGTGTGATATAATGTATTTCTTCATCTGTAGATGGCAGCATAAAACTCTTACATGATCCAGAGTGATGCTGTTGTTTAGGATGTTATTTATTCAGAGTTGTTAATGAGATGTATCCCAGGGGGATGTTAAAATGTAAATCAATATAAACACTGTCGTTGGGGTGATTTCACCTCATCTCAATGTGCTCAGAAATCACATTGCACATCGCCTCAATCATATGCTCTGCTCTCTGTTGTACAAGTGTGTCACATCACATATCAAGGAGCTGACGGGGTTAATAAACCTCCCTCTCTTCTCCCGCTCACAGGATGCTAAGATTGAGCCTGAGGAGTTCACCAACAGACTGCAGTCAGAGCTCAAGTCGTCTCCTCAGCCCTACCTGGTCCCCTTCCTCAAGGTTTGTACTGTATCTACTCAGGCTACATTTGGACACTCCCCGTCATGGATGTAAAAGCATTGGTTGGTGAAAACATTGTCTGGAGGGAGTTTCTACCAGTGTAAAATCAATGTAAGAAAGTGTGCAAGTGTACCCTTCAGGAGAAAGGTGGTGAACGTAAAACAGCCAGAGTGGCAGTGGAGAGGCCAGCCCATGTGACCCGGGCAGGGGCTGCTCCCCTGGCCTGACTCCAGACTGTGTGTGACAGTGGCCCCTGCAGCTGTCCGTGCCAGTAGCCAGCAGGCCTCTCCAGCCATCCGTGATGAGTGTCACATCATTCCACTGCCACCCAGCCCTCCCTCCCTCCGCAGAGCAGAGCCAGCCGGCCACAAACACAGTCATGTTGTCATGCAATGTTAGGACGTTTACGTCAAAATATGCCACAGACCAAACATACATTTTTCAGGTCTACTGCTGGAGTGTTTGTTCCAAATGTTTCGCTAATGGATGAGCACTTGTCAATTGAGCATACATGTCAAGTATAATACACGTAATTTTAATATTCACGATTTATTTGTTATAATGATATCTATATTTGTACAACAATGTAATAATAATTTGCACATTTGATAATTTAGAATGAATAAAAAACATTTCATGGCTTGTTTTTACTATGTACTGTATGTTAATACCCCTGTTGTGTGTGATCTGCCCGTCAACAGAAAAGCCTCCCGGCCCTGCGGCTGTCTCTGCTCAACATTCAGCATTCCCTGATCCAGCCTCTGCCGCAGGCCAAAGCCACCCCTACCACAGGCACCAGCCCTGCCATCATGGCCGGCCCAGCTGTCCGTGGCCGCCTCCCCAACAGCATCAGCACCACGGGGACCAGTGTCGGGGCCCAGGGACACACAGCTGCCCTGGTAGGTACAGTACACTCACAGTCATAGCTGTCTCTACACTCACACTTCCAGTCACAGAGATCAGCCACAGTCATACAGTCCACTGGCCCAACCATAGATGACCCCTGGTTATGACTCCCTGTGGAAGTATTAGAACTAATAGAACATGTTTTGGCCACGGTTCTGTTGTTAAGGTAGATGATACTGTAATACTCTGATACTTACTCATCAGTGGGGTAAATAAGTGTTTGTTCTAGATTTTCATATTTCCTGTTTTGATTGCGACTTCACTAAATCCAAGGTCATTTGTCTTGGTATGTACCTAAGCACCAAAGGAGTGATGAGTAAGGTTCCCCAGGCCCCACTAGTAGAGATGTCTCTCCCAGTGCTCAGAGACTGAGACAGAGCTGGATGTGTTCCAGTGGGCTGCTGCTGCTGGGGAACGGCTTCACTGACAGGCTAGGCCAGCACACCACAGACCATACAGAGGCTTAGCCAAGGCAGCTGGCCACGGGGCTGGATCAGTGCACTCCCGTGGGGCCTGTGTGTGTGTATGGCTATGCCTGTGCCCAGCGGCATGTGTGTATACACATGTGAGTCAATGGAGCGCTGTGCTGGCTCATAGAGGAGAGGCCTACCCAAGGTCAGAGCCCGGCTGGCATCCGATGCTGGCGGGGACATCCCCTCTCTGAGGACAGACTGGCAGGGTAGCCTGGGCTGGGGCACAGGGCTGGGTGGCGGTGGCGGTGGTGGTGGTGGTGGTGGTGGTGCCCTCCGCACCACTCATCTGCTGCTGCTGGTTGGGAGGGTCGTGGGTGAGGGGAGGTAACTAAGTCATAGCTGGGTCAGTTAGAGAGCTGCTGTGTGTGTCTGCAGCTGTACAGCAGTTACTGTAGTGGAGCACAGTCACAGAGGACTCTGACTCTGCTCTGCCAGCCTACGCACGCGCACACGCACACACACACACACACACACACACACACACACACAGAGAGACACTGCTCTGCCAGGGCTCTGCTCTCCCATCAGACTATTGGCTGGACTGATTCTGTGTCAACTCAATCACCAAAGGTCTGACATTCAAAGCAGTTGTGATTACTAGACTATAGCTCCTGGTATAACACCAGTCTGAAGCTAACAATTGGTTCAGGTTTTGGAACCAGGGAACCCTGTATGTTCTTTATAGTGTGCTCCTAAAACAACCCCAAAAATGTCCCCAATTTTCGATTTTGGAACTTACCTGTGATTTTCTCAAACTGTGTTGTGGGTTTGCCAGAGGTGCTACCTTCTCTATTCTGGCTGCTGAATGTATTTTCCTCTTTGAGGCCCTGCAGGGGATCTCTGGGAGAAATGGCCTCTATCTTTTTCAAGCCTTGAACAGTAATATAGCATGTGTCAGGGAATGGAAAACAAGGCTAAAAAATATGCAGTGAGAAGCAAACTGGTGTGAATGGATGGCTGGGCCTCAGGCCTGTCCCACAGCTAGGCTGCATTTTAGGAAGGAAGTGGCTCTATTAGCGCAGAAGCAGCCCCCCTCTCCTCCACTTCCCTCTCCTCTCCTCCACTTCCCTCTCCTCTCCTCTCCTCTCCTCCACTTCCCGCTCCTCTCCTCTCCTCTCCTCTCCTCCACTTCCCTCTTCTCTATCTTTACTTTTTCACTCTGCTGTTTGTCCTCTTCCTCCTCCCGTTGTTTTATGCCAACACACACACACACTGGCCCATTCCTCCTTCCCCTTACAGAGATACCTTTTTTCATGTCAAAATGAATCGGGATCAATCCATTTAAATGTCACAAGACCTGCTTTTCATTGATGGGGTCAACTGTCTAAATTGTATTTACCATTCTTCTTCTTCCCGCTCACTCTCTCTCTCTCCTCAGGGTATCAAGCAAGCGGGCACCTCTGGTTGCCAGGTCAGGATGCCCATGGTGATCACACCATTAAGAACGCAAGGTGACTATAGCGTATCTCCATTACATGTTACATATTTCCTATGGTACTACAGAGAATCCTTATCTCACACCAGACAGATAGGAGAGCTGAGAACAGGTGTTTCCTACCCTGCTGTACCCCATCCTTTCATCAAACATTTACACTGCTACCATCTCACACAGATTCACAAACACTGACTGAACACACTGAAGCAAGCCCTGAAAAATCCCCTAAATACCATACTGGTCCCCAAAGAGTGTGGTGTGCTCTCTGTTGTGTGTATTTGTGCGTGTGTGTGCGCATGTGTGTGATCAGAGGTGCATACAAATTCGATTTGCCCCTTCCTCAGATTGCCTACAGTGAAAGATCTGTAGGTTGTTTTATGCCCATAAATTGGAATGTGGGAAAAGTTTCTAAAAATACTTTGTGCCTCTTGGCTAGGAACATGCCTGTTAAAATCAAGTTTAAATTCACTCTGGCAGCCCTTGTGCCTCTCCAAAAAACGTGTCTCCAAGCAGGATGCGGTTTTGGAGTGTAAGGAGAACCGGTGAAGCGCAGTGATATTGACAGAATGATGTTGTCTATACAAACCTGGGGAGAGCTGCCTACGTTGTGATGCTGCTCCTCTGTCTCCCCTGGTCTCCCTCTTCTCTCCCCAGTGTGACAGAGATGGTTAAAGAAAGTCTTCAGACAGGAGCAGGTTTGACGACAATACGAGGGGACAGCTCATAATAATATTACTCTGTGTGTGTGTGTGTGTGTGTGTGTGTGTGTTTTTTTCCAGGCACTGTCGGCAAGGGAACCACGTTCCAAGCAGGCAAAAGTCCTGTGGGTTTTGCCGTTAAGGGCTCTGGAAATCAGAAAAACAAACTGAACGATCCCGGAGGCGGTTCTTTCAGGTACAAAACGCTGGTTCTGTGCACCTCTTCAGGTAGAGAGAAGAGGGAGGAAAAGAGAGAGGGAGGAGAAGAGAGAAAGAGTCTTAATGAGTGTTATGGACAGCCAGCACATGGTGGCAGCATTTCACCAAGATAACTTGGATGACTACAGGCTACACTCAGCTAAGGCCATGAGTTTTCAACCTGTCATCTGCCTGACTCTCTCTATCGCTCCTTTTTCTTCGTCTGTCACATAGCAACACTCTCTCTCTCTCTCCCAGCCAATAGATAATTCAGAGTAATTCATACTCTCATCAATGCTCTGGATTCTTGTTCCAACTCTTTGGTAGGAATGATAATGAACTACTAAAAGTTAAGCAGGACAAGTCATTATCGAAAACATGTACAATGATGAACACTAGCTAATGACCCTGTTCTAAATAAAAGAGCACAATGTAGTCTACACTTGTGTTGCACCCTGTTAATATAGATGTTCAAATCAAAATCAAATCAAATCAAATGTTATTTGTCACATACACATGGTTAGCAGATGTTAATGCGAGTGTAGCGAAATGCTTGTGCTTCTAGTTCCGACCATGCAGTAGTATCTAACAAGTAATCTAACAATTTCACAACAACTACCTTATACACACAAGAGTAAAGGAATGAATACGAGTATGTACATATAAATATATGGATGAGCGATGGCCGACCGGCATAGGCAAGATGCAGTAGATGGTATAGAGTACAGTATATACATATGAGATGAGTAATGTAGGATATGTAAACATTATATAAAGCATTGATTAAAGTGGCTAGCGATACATTTGTTACATCCAATTTTCAGTTATTTAAAGTGGCTAGAGATTTGAGTCAGTATGTTGGCAGCAACCACTCAATGTTAGTGATGGCTGTTTAACAGTCTGATGGCCTTGAGATAGAAGCTGTTTTTCAGTCTCTCGGTCCCAGCTTTGATGCACCTGTACTGACCTCGCCTTCTGGATGATAGCGGGGTGAACAGGCAGTGTTGTCCTTGATGATCTTTTTGGCCTTCCTGTGACATCGGGTGGTGTAGGTGTCCTGGAGGGCAGGTAGTTTACCCCTGCGTTGTGCAGTGATGCGTTGTGCAGACCTCACTACCCTCTGGAGAGCCTTACGGTTGTGGGCGGAGAAGTTGCCGTACCAGGCGGTGATACAGCCAGACAGGATGCTCTCGATTGTGCATCTGTAGAAGTTTGTGAGTGTTTTTGGTGACAAGCCGAATTTCTTCAGCCTCCTGAGTTTGAAGAGGCGCTGTTGCGCCTTCTTCACCACGCTGTCTGTGTGGGTGGACCATTTCAGTTTGTCCGTGATGTGTACGCCGAGGAACTTAAAACTTTCCACCTCCACTACTGTCCCGTCGATGTGGATAGGGGGGTGCTCCCTCTGCGGTTTCCTGAAGTCCACAATCATCTCATTTGTTTTGTTGACGTTGAGTGTGAGGTTATTTTCCTGACACCACACTCCGAGGGCCCTCACCTCCTCCCTGTAGGCCGTCTCGTCGTTGTTGGTAATCAAGCTTACCACTGTAGTATCGTCTGCAAACTTGATGATTGAGTTGGAGGCGTGCTTGGCCACGCAGTCATAGGTGTTCATGGTTGCCCCCTGTTAATATAGATGTTCATGGTTGCCCCCTGTTAATATAGATGTTCATGGTTACCCCCTGTTAATATAGATGTTCATGGTTGCCCCCTGTTAATATAGATGTTCATGTTTGCCCCCACCCTCCCTCCAGGTTCTTCAGCTCGTTTCATCTTTGTAAAAAACGTCTTAATGAAAAATTATCTTTACGATCTGACCTGTTAGTATAGGTGCCTATGTGTGTGTACATGCGTGATTGCGCGCACATCGCAGTTTGTGTGTGCGTGCATATGTAAGTACATTTTCCCGTCCTGCTAAACAATCAAAATGTAAAAGGAACTTTTGGGTGTCAGGGAAAATGTAAGGAGTAAAAAGTGCATTAGGAATGTAGGTGAGTCAAAGTAAAGATACCCCCAAAAATACTTAAGTAGTACTTCAAAGTATTTTTACTTAGTTACTTTACACCACTGGCTCTGAGCCCATAGTAGGCCACTGGTTTCATGGTAATGGCCTCCCCTCCTGAGGGGAAAGTAGCCGCCCCAGGCCCTGATTGATAAACCAATAAATCTTTAGTGGCCTTGATAATTAAGCTGTCAGGACGGCTTGTTACTGACAACCTTTTCCCTCTGGTGCTTCTGCCTCCGTGTTTACACAAACCACGCATTGCCTCCCTGCCCTAGCAGTCCACTATACTGGCTAACCATACAGTACATAGGCTACACACTAGTTTCATGTCAGCTCAATCAAATAGGGTTCATATATCCTCACCAGCACTACCCCCTCTACTCTGCTTGTTGACATGGATTAGGAATCCCTGTTGTCTGGCTGTGTAGTGTAGTAGTCCCTGGTAGGGCAGGGCTGTATGTACCGCTATACTGTTCCCCTCCTGAGGACATAAGAGCGTGTTGGAACAGAGCCCTGTGGGGTGTGTATATCCTCTCACCTCAGAGCACTCTCAGCCACTCCCCCCCCCCAGCATGGGTACGCAATAGTCCAGAAATGGGGAGGGATGGTGGGAGTCTCCCCCCTCCTTAAAATAGTGATGATACTGAGATTATACTGTAGGCATTTTTTTGTTTTTTGTTTCCTGTGTTTGATCTTAAATACTCCCCCCTCCTTCCACTCCCCAGTGTTGTGCTATGTAGATGGTGTTTTGTGTAACATCAGATTTGTATTGTTTCCCTTTGTGAAGAATATAATGCTAGGGTTGAATAGCTAAGTGTATAGAGGTTAAATAGACTATGATCTCAGAGATTCAGCTCATAACCAGTCAAACATGGTCCAAATAGAATCAACCAGGCATAACCCCTCTAGTGTCTCCACCTTGACCTATGTATTTATTTATCTGTTGTGTTGTGATGTGTTGTATGTGCTGTGATGTGTTGTTATGTGCTGTGTTGGGATGTGCTGTGTTGTGCTGTGATGTGTTGTGCTCTGTTGTGTTGTGCTATGTTATGTGCTGTGATGTGTTGCGTTGTGCTGTGTTGGGATGTGCTGTGTTGTGTTATGTGCTGTGTTGGGATGTGCTGTGTTGGGATGTGCTGTGTTATGTGTTGTGTTGCGTTACATTGTTATGTGCTGTGTTGTGATGTGTTGTGTTGTGCTGTGTTGTGTTGTGTTCAGACCGCAGGGCCTGTGGGGTTCCCGGTGAGTTCCAGTGTGCTCTGCTGTGGTGACCACAGACAGACTGACAGACAGACAGACACAGTGTAGTTTTACAGTGCTGAGTGGAAGCAGCTGGTCTCTCCCTCCATGCTTTCTGTAAACGCCCAACATCCGCTTTAATCACAGCCGGCCCTCATCCCCTAGATCTCAGCCATCTCAGACGTCAGCCCCCTCAGCCCAATGCCGTGGCAGGTAGCCTAGTGGTTAGATAATTGGGCCAGTAACCGAAAGGTTGCTGGATCGAATCCCCAAGCTGTTAAGGTAATAATCTGTCGTTATGCCCCTTAACAAGGCAGTTAACCCACTGTTCCCCGGTAGGCCGTCATTGTAAATAAGAATTTGTTCTTAACTGACTTGACTAGTTAAATAAAGGTTAAAATGCCATCGGTGAGCTCACTATCATTCCCCCAAATCCTCCTGCCCCTCCACTCTATGTCTGGTCTGGGGCATACGTCCCTCCACCCCGGTCCCCGTCCCCCCATCCAGCTCATTCACGTCCAGTCCAGACCAGGCCGGACACACAGACAGGGAACGTGCTTAAACTACAGTACACTGGCTTTGATACATATTGGCAGCAGTCAGCGTTGTCTAAAGCGACAGGCTGTAGAGCACATTGAGGAACTAAGGAAGCTGTAGTGGCCTGAGCCTGTGTGTGTGACTGAGTGTGTGTCTCACTCACTGTGAGGTATGACTAGCTACATGGAGCGGTCTCAGGGGTGTTAGTCACTCAGATGGCTCGGTGGACCTTGGCACAGGGGGCACTCTCTGGGGGGAGGTATCAGAGACGATCCCTGTCTGGCCCTGGATCCTGGCTCTTCCCTGACTGAATGCCCCCATTCCACACACGCCACACACATACACATGCTCCTTCTAAATGGCAGAGCAATCCAACTCCCCACCTATGGCGTGCCCTCTCTCCCATCCAGGCTTGATATGGAAAATACATGCATATGTATTCATGTTGCTCTGGGTGTCATGTCCCGCAGCAAAGCCAAACCAATCATTGAGAGGTGTCTTTTCCTCCATAGTGGAACCTAATCACATCTCATCTTTTTTAGTGAGAGGAGAAGGTACTGTACATTCGTTCAGGAGTCTTTTTGTTGTTGTTATGCATTTCATATCTAATTCCCTCCTTTTAATGTCAGCCTTGTCTTGCATTTCCATTTGATTGTAGTCCCCCCCCCAAACACAGGAGACATCTAGCTGTGCTATTAAGAAACAGGAATAAGGGAGTTATTTGCATAGCAACATAGCATGTCCATGTCCACTAGCTGTGTTGTGTAACTTTATGTGTTATTCATCATTGCATATGATGGTTTATTTATTTAATGGATAATGAGGTTAGGAGGCCAGGGTGTTGGGTGTTGATGAAGATGACGGTGGTGAATATGAAGGTGTATAGCCTACAGTAGGAGGGGAGATATATAATCATAACATAGTGTTATCTCCTGTATCATGAGAGTGTTGTTGGGTAGATTCTACATGGAGGTTCATTATTAGACGCATAGAGAGTAGGACTGGGACTGGCAGGGTGAGTAGAGGGTCTAGTGAGATCTCTTGGTGCTGGAAGGATCTCTAATCGTCTTTGTCAACCTCCTGCCGGGATGTCAGGACTCATATAGGTGCTCGTGGCCTTACAGAGGAACAGGAAGACATCAGCGGGGTGCGATGCCTGCCGCTGACGATGGCGATGTGTTCCCACACATGGACGCCCGCCCGCTGCGGGCAGAGACAAGAGAACAAGGCAGCATCAACGTTCATGGCCCTCGCAACACGTAACCTCTGACGGTCGGAACCAGCGGCTGCTGGCGGTGCGAATGCCAACTACTTTAGTGGGGGAAGGAACGGGTGAGGGAGCGGGAGAGGGAGGGAGTGAGCAGCTGCCCTGTGTGTGTTCTGTGGTTCTCTGTGCCCTCTGTCACTGCCAGTCAGTGGTTCCTCCAGCCCAGCGGGCGAGGGAGGGAGGCAGTGTTTCCATGGATGATGAGCTCAGGGCATTGCCAGCCACAACCAGGTTACCACAGCACTCTTTCCCCTGTTAGGGTACAGTAGTCATTAGCACTCACTCATAGAGACTGTAAAGAGGATTTAGGCCTGGTGACTGTCAATGTCAGATTCACCCAAAACCTAAAATTAAAGGTGAACTGTTTGGGTCAGACACCCCATTTTTTTAATGATGGTCAACCTTGGGGAGGACCTTGACCTCAATGGGTCTTCTTGATCCTTTGTCCCCTTGTTACTGTTTACCTCAAATATGAAATCTAATACATTTTACTGATCCAAACCTATGTATGAATTCTAAAAAAGATCATATGTAAGAAAATGAACAATGTATTGAGAATCAAAATGGTGGTGGATATTTCCACTGGACTAGTACTGGATGATATTGCTGTTCTCAGCAGAGTGGTCTGTAAACAGTGTTTGTTGATATTAGTATATTGCCAGATTCATCACACAGCAGTTCCAATCCTCCTGAGCATCCTTACCCAGCTCCCCGCCATCCAAACATTGTCAATCCTACTATATGCAGACTCAAATGGACTCTGGATGGAATAAAACCTATTAAAATAGTGTATTATTATGACCAGCTTATACACCTCTGAATCATAACAATGCAAGTGCATACACTGCATTCCCTGTACGATTGCACCTTGAATGAAATTAGAAAATCAGTCAGTTTTCCACAGGAACAGCTCTGTAATTGTCTATAGGGACATGCAAACTAATACTGTAAAAAGGAGACATATAGTATTGTTTTATACAGACATTGTTGTAAGAGCTAATGTACAGATGTAGGATTTTAATTTGAGCCAGTTTACTACAGCAGGAAAATAATCCTGCAGAAACTGGACATTTGAATTTTTATGTGGATTATATTTAATTTACATTTTTGTAGGGGTTGATACATTTTTCATTATGGCAAAACAAGTTTGACATTTCTAAGTGGAAATGACAACTTTAGATGCCTTTTTAAAACTCAAATACACTACAAGTTTGCAAAAACAAACTACATCTGTAGAGCCCTTGTATCCTCCATCTATTTGTTTCCAGGGATGATGATGACATTAACGATGTGGCGTCCATGGCGGGGGTGAACCTGAATGAAGAGAGCGCTCGTATCCTGGCCACCAACTCTGAGCTGGTGGGAACACACATCCGCTCCTGTAAAGATGAGGCATTCCTTCACCCGGGCCTGTTACACAGACGCATCCTGGAGACAGGTACGGACAGTACACTACTACAGTACATTATAGTACATGATGACACCCTCACTAGAGAAACCTCTAAAGACTACCCATATAGGGTATGATAATGAGGACTTGTTCACAGCAATAGAACAATAGAAGTTGCATACACAGTAAGTCTTTAAAGTCATTCAATGATAGAGAGTTGAAGTGGAATCATGTACAGTATCATTTTCTTCACGGTCAGTATTATCTTCAGTTCCATAATCATCAAGTGTTGCCAATGACACTGATCTTCATTTTCATCATAGTGATTATTATCTTCAGATTTATCTTGAATTTATTCATGAACATGTGTACCAAACAGAATCATGTTCCTTCAAACGTGTGCTGGTTTAGAAAATATAGGCCAGACCCTGGTCTGTGTGTGATGAAATCGATCTGTTAGCTTTGTGTTTTCTTTCATTCTCCTTGTTGTTTCTACATCTGTAGTGTCATCACTAAAGACAGACAGTTTGATTTACTTCCCCTGATGGGATGTTGCAGGCCAGGCCGGAGCAGACGCTCATTTCTGGCCTCCCTCATTTTAAACTTGCACTTAACAGTTCTTTTACCGCCTTTAATGAATTATTCAGTGTCTGTCTGAACTTACTAGACCCCAGGCCCTGACATAAATACTTTATAGGGCTGTCTTTTGAAGGCTGCTTGTCAGATTGTCCTGTGGACTGAAGGAAGAGAGTTCAGAGTTACAAGACTTGATTTTGTTCTTCTTCTGTCTTTTGATTGGAGCTCCACATTCAGATACTGTCCTATTTGCGAATGTGAGACGATACACGGACCAGTGGAATCAGTCTCCGCTCATATTAGAATTCATGTGAGGGTTTACCATGTGATAGACTAGTATGTACAATGTATTGGCCTCTCGTTAGGCATATTCAATGGTGGTACTGGTAAATGTCACTTTGTTACACTTCAGGCCTTTTTGCACTGTGTCGGAAATGTCTAAGGCTAATGTGTGAAAGTGCAATTCAATAATATTACCATAAACAACTAAGTCTTGAATACACGTTGCATTAAAAATCACACAGTAGAATAGAATTCAAACACAACAGAGAGTTTTAGCGCTGTTTCTAGCGCTGTGTTACCTCAATTAAGTATCCACGGTGACGGTGACAATGAGGCCCAGAGGTCATGTGCTGTTAGACGGTACATTGGTGAGGTTGTTATCCCGTCGCCTTGGGGAGGAGGGGGTTAAAAATGTAAATCTTGCTCTGGGGGCTTGGTGCTGTGCGGGGGCCGGGTGGGTGGGAGGCCATGGTGCCCCCTGCTGGGGAAGTGGCACTTGGGCGGCTTTGTTGTGTCAGTGACGGGCTGTGGAGAACTCTCAGCTGGCAGCAGAACCAAGGGAGGCTCCCCAGCCTGCCAACTCGGCTCAATCAGAGGCTAGTGGGGATGTGGTCCTCCTCACACAGTGGTACACAGCCCTGACTCACCCCTCTGCTTCATGCTGCCATCTATGCTCTCTGCTGCCACCACTGGACAGGGAGATGTACAGCAGGGCATGGTAGATTCAACCCAGTGAGGACCAGGGAACCCTGTGTCTTTCAGAATGTCCACACATAGATTCGGAGGAGAGGAGCTTGTTTCTCTCTCCGTTTCTTTCTTTCTTTCTCCTTTTTTCTCTTTCTGTCTCTTCCCATATCTCTCTCTCCTCTCACCCCCCTTCTCTCTTTATATCTCTCTCCCCCTCCCCATCATTCTTCAGGCTTGTCCTTGAGCCGTGGGCCAGTTTCATTTGTGAAACCGCAAACAGCAACTCCCTCCTGACTCCCAGGGCCTAGAACATATGCACAGCTGGAGTTCTCTAGAATAGCCTCTCAAAGTAAATGTGCACTGGTACCTCAGAGGTCCAATTCTGCAGAGACGCATACAGAAGTACGCAACTCCAAAGAGACTCACTCGTGTTCAGTGCAGAAAGTTCACTTTTCTCTTTTTAAGGGCAGATGAGATTACCAGTAAAAACAGTAAAAAATAAAGCCTGTTAAGGTGGTTGGAAACTAACACTAAAGCAATTCAAAGCCGTTTAGACTCTCCTATAGTCCTTAGCCAGGTGCTGGTGTGGACTACATTGTACATTGAGGAAGGTATTTATTTCATGGAGAACTTGGCTTTCTTTGTCTCTGTGCCTTGAAGATCTCAGTTTGTAGGAGAGTGGAAGCCTTTAGTATTTTACCTTTTTGGCATCGCTTACGACCCAGAGAAAATGTTTTTGAATTTTCACACTAATTATCAGGCTTATACGGATCTCAATCCTTTCAAGATGTTAGACCGGGAAAAGGTGTTTGTACAGTACGGCTGATTTAAATAATTGGTGTGGTTTACTTGAAAGTGTACCAGAGAGAACATTCTGTTAATGGCATATTAAAAAGGAAGAAAAACAGATTCTAACCTCCTAAACTCTGTCCTCTGAATTCTGACTTCACAAACTGTTTACTGCCAGAAAACTAGTCGAAATTATCCTTTAAAGTTAAGGTTGGCCAATGTTGTTTACAGCTACACACATGAAAGACTGCAGAGTAAGAGCTTGGCAATTCATACTTGGATACTATTCTCAACATGGCACTAGAACTGTGAAACGTCTAGACAGAGCTTTATCATTATTAAACTAATACATTTTTCACACTATTGTCCTGACCTAAACCAAACTGTGCTGGCTCAGATGTTTTGCTTCGTCCTTTTTAGCATGGTTCCAGCAACTATGGTGGATGTGGAACCAGGCCAGCTCATTACAGCTTGGTTTGGTTCGGCTCAGCTTGGGTCAGTAGTATGAAAAGCCTTTTAGGACTGGGATTTGGGGAGATCAGCGTGTATTAATGTTGGAGTCCTTCTGTCTGTTTGTGACCCTAAGCTAAGAAGTTTGGCGTGTCAGAGATTCCTATGGAGGCTGTGAACTTCATCTCCCACGCTACCCAGTCCCGACTCCGCACTGTGCTGGAGAAGGTCTCCTCCATCGCACAGCACAGGATGGACGGCGGTAAAGTAAGTAGTCGTGCCAGAGACAGACATACCTATGAGGAGGTGGGCACTTTTTACACTTAAGTGATAAACACGATAGCACAGTTTCCACAGAAACATATTCCTCAAAACTTTTAGCCTTGAATATAGCAATGTAACCACATTTAATTGGTTTACAATAAAGTCAATTCAACTCTGCTCCTTGTAAAAGAAAGGAAGCAAAAAACATAGCAACTTTGAAAAGCTGTTTTCCTGTGTGTATGTGAGGCAGAGGAGAGGGGTGGTGGGCTACAGCTGTCCCTGTCTTGTTTTGTCTTTTTTGCGGTTTGTAAATGAGGCGTGTTAGAAGCGTGAAGTCTCCTCGTCTCTGTGAAGCCACTCTGTTGACATCAGCGAAAAAACCAACCGGGCGGGCGGCCTGAAAGAGAGAGCACGGCTCGACTGAGTTACGGAGGAGGAGAGGAGTGCAGGCTCAGCTCTGAACAAAGGAGGGAGGAAGGATGAGAGAGACGTGCGCGTGGTGACAAACCCTCAGATGTCACTCCACTCTGTGCTCTGCTCTGCCACCCAGCTCCTCACATCGCCACAGAGAGAGAGA
The DNA here is from genome assembly GCA_003317085.1 of Hucho hucho. Taxonomy (NCBI): domain Eukaryota; kingdom Metazoa; phylum Chordata; class Actinopteri; order Salmoniformes; family Salmonidae; genus Hucho; species Hucho hucho. Next base: position 297,115 of record QNTS01000501.1, on the reverse strand, counting down.
TAGAGAGAGAGAAACTGATAAAGGGTGTTGGGGGAGAACAGAGAGACAGACACACACACAGGGAATAAACTATTGTCATATTAACTTTTTGATGACCCACAAACTTTGTTTTCCTTCTGAAACTTGTCTCATCTTCCCATCTCCCAAGTGCAGAACAACATATTTAACACAACGAGAAGCGGTGATACGTGTAAACAAAGAAAAGTTGTGATTAGTTATCCAAACTGGTGGTTGAGAGAGACGAGGTGTCTAAAGTTGTAATAATATGTTTATCCAAACTTGTGGTTAATATGAGATCTTCTTAGTATCTTAAGTTATTTTTCCTCCACTCACTCTCTTTTTCTTTCTTTCCCCCTCTCTGTCTCTCTACAGGATGAGGAGTGGTATGAGCAGTCAGCAGACGTGCGGTCGCAGCTAAAGTTCTTTGAGCAGCTGGAGAGGATCGAGAAGCAGAGGAAGGATGAACAGGAGAGAGAGATCCTACTCAAAGCAGCTAAAGTAAGTCCTAGTCGCCTTCTTGTGATAAAGGCATATATCCCTTTTAGTTACAACCACAGAGTCAATTAAGTGTTTTCACATTCAATCCTGATCTTTAGCTCAATTTAGCAATACCCTGAAATCTTACCAGTTTCAGTTACCCCTTTCCAAGCCTACCTAATACACCATGAAGGCCAGTGTAGGGACTGTAGCTGTAAGGTGGTGTGTAAGGTGGTGTGTAAGGTGGTGTGTAAGGTGGTGTGTAAGGTAGTGTGTAAGGTAGTGTGTAAGGTAGTGTGTAAGGTAGTGTGTAAGGTAGTCTGTAAGGTAGTCTGTAAGGTAGTCTGTAAGGTAGTGTGTAAGGTAGTGTGTAAGGTAGTGTTTAGCTGTGCTGTGTTGTGTTTTCCTTGTCAGTGTCTAGGGCAGTGTGGTGTCTTCTCTGTTCCTGCCCAGGCCCTAGCTAACAGATGAAACCGAGTGTGTCCCCCGTAGAGTGACCTCAGTGTGTTCACCCGCCCCCTCGCTCTAGGGCTCCTTTGTCCTCTCATTGTCCCCAAACACAACAAGCAGAGGAACCACTGTGAAACTCTATACAGTCCTCTGATCTGATCATCCTCACATACCCGCTGACACGCCCAGAGCTAAGAGCTTGTCGTGTCAGCCATCTCAGTACTCAGGAGAGCCAGCTTCAACAGTAGTGGGCAGGGGAGCCTCAGAGAGCCTTACAGAGTCTCAGAATGGATGAATTGCATCTAGCGGTCTCTGCACACTCATGTGTGTCCATCCAGTCAGGCTGTTGAGACTGGTGTAAACACTTCTTGTACACACTTAACTTGTATAAGATTGTGAAATGACTTGAATAAGTTCTCACATACTTCATACAATCTATCAAAGAAGGCAGGTACATAATTCATTAGACATACAGTATGATGCAAAGGTTCAATACTGTCACCACCAATAGAATGTGTTTTGAAGGGAAATGCCCCACGGTAAGACATTAGAGAGAAGCTTGCTTCATTTAATACATCTTCAACAGAGACAATGTCCCACAGCTGATTGCATTATCACTTCCCTGTGTTAACAGCATTGTTATGGTCTGGCCCCGCCTGCCATGCAGGACATTAGAAACAGTCAGACTGATGAACACTGACCTGCCTTGCCGCTGTTATAGTTGGTAGTTAGGAAACTACTTGAAAATAAAGAAGAGCCGCACACTCTAGGAGCTCAGATGCAAAAAAAATGTATGTCCAACGTTTCGGCAGGCAAGCTGTCTTCATCAGTTAGGAAACTACTGCCTTGACAGCAAAGCTGTTAAGCACCAAGCTTTATTTTGTTATTTAAAAAAGATGCCATCTCAGGGCCTAACTGTAAGTGTCTTTAGAAGGAGTATATGACAGTAAGTTTTACTAAACATCAGTTTATCACACCTGAAAAAATCTTTAGTATAACTGTATAACTAATATGCAATATGTGTCTGGGCTCATTATTATGTCATAGGAGGGTTTTGTGGCACATTAATTAATCTGACTTGTCCATTTCCACTATACACCTCCTACAGTATATTTCGGTATCTAGCTGGTGTATTCAAACAGTAGTTCAGGTAGATCCAGCATCCAGCCACTGTACTGTTATGCACCCTTTGTGTCCTGTCCCCTTCACTTTCTAGAGAGAGAGAGAGAGAGAGAGGGGGAAGTCAGGACAGCTGAGCTGACAGAGGAGATGTAAAGCATGTCTGTGGCACCATGGCCCTTTGTAAACAGTCCATCTGTGTCCCTGTTTTCTCCCCCCTGACGGCCGGGCTCCACGCTGGGGCTCCCTTATAATTTGATCTCTTAAATAAGAACCTCCTAAAATAATCCCCTCCTCCGCTCCCACTCCTCCGTCCATTAAAAATATGACTCAAGTCTTCAGGGATGTTCCGGCTGACTGGAGGGCAAATGCAGTCATTTTAGTTGAGATACCGACCAGTACGTGAACCGCCTGATATATTTAAAGCCAATTAGCAAGGAGCAGGGCACGACGACTGCATCTGTTCATGAGGTAGTGAGGGAAGGAGGGAGGGATGGAGGGAGGGAGTCAGGGCACGGGTAGCTAGACTCTTGCTTTCCAGCACCACTGAAGGCAAATAGCATTTGATTGCTTATAGTAGAAAAAAGAAACATCAGGAGGAGCATCACATCAGACATACTAATGAAGTAGTCTTTAACACCACCGGGATGACCATGCTCTTAGAGAGGTTAGGCAATGTTAAAGACACATTGGACCATTACTAGTCATATCTCTAACCTTCATTCAAGCTAAATTAATTTATGCTAGTTAAACAGGAAGTAGATTTTTTATAGAATTATTCCCATTGCTATGGCAGGGGGCAGCACTGTTAGCTTCCTGTATTACCATAGCATAGACGAAGACCTACGGGTCGAAACGTTGTACAATAAAACTGCGGGAGCATTCAACAGTGTATCTTATCTTTCTTTCATAGACTCATAAGAGAAGTACACTGCGTCTCTGATAGCTACAGTAGGCTAGGACTGTGATAGTGTGGTGATCTGGCAGGGTGCTACTAACAGTGAGCTTTTAGAAGAGTCTCTGTATGGTTAATTGGAAGCCCTGTGGTTAACAGCTCACACAGACAGGTACAAGCTGCACAGGCAGCTCAGCTCTCACTGACTAATTACAGTGGCGCTCCAGTACTGTGGACTCTGGTCCTGACTCTAGAGCGAGTCAGGACCAGAGTAGACACACACACACACTCTAGACACACACACACGCACACACAGCAGTGGCACCGGAACAAAAGAGGGACAGAGAGTGCCAGTGCCTGTGACTTTCTGAGTTTGAGCACATTCTCCCAGCCCTGTGTGCTCTGCTGGCTCGCACAGAATTTTTAATAACCTCCTTTGATTAGAATCTCCCTCCAGCAGCTTATTTACAGCTGGATTTGGCGCAGGTTTAAAGGGCACTGGCCTTGGGTGCTCAAATGCACTTCTATGAATCCAAATACGATGTCCTTGACACCTTGTATCCTGTTCCCATTTTGTACTTTTTTTGTGCTGGCTGCAACAGATGAGGGGGTACTTAAACCAGCTGTTAACCTGTCCCCCCCCCTCCTTAACTCTGCAGAGTCGCTCCAGGCAAGAGGACCCAGAGCAGGCTCGGCTGAAACAAAAAGCTAAGGAGGTAAGCGCTGTGCTGGAGATCATTACCCTTGACATTTTCCCAAGACTTCAACATATACATTTTTCATGCCTCGCTACATATGTAATGACATTTAAAGGTCTGACTTAAAAAGTTGTAGGAATTATTTGTGCTGATTGATGTCCGCCTCGTTTGGAAAAGTGGTTTCTATAGAACAGACACCACACCAAAGAGATCCTCCTCCTCTTTTCTCTCTCTCTCTCTCTCTCTCTCTCTCTCTCTCTCTCTCTCTCTCTCTCTCTCTCTCTCTCTCTCTCTCTCTCTCTCTCTCTCTTTTCTGGCTCCCGATAACATTTTGGAGACTGCTGTTCATTGTGCATGGCTCTTTCAAAGAGATAGATTGGGGGAGCCTATCGGTGGTGTGAGTACCGGTTTAATATTCACCATAGCACTTTCCGTAGAGCCATTTGCATTGTAAAGGCTGATAGAAATATGTTTACTGTCACAGTTATATATACATTTTAGTTTATTACAATGACATGGCTTTGTGACTGTAGGTGCACAAATGGGAAATATAAAAAATAAAGTAGGAAGTGACTGCTTATTTGACCTATTCCACATTTTGTTGTTACAGCCTGAATTCAAAATTCATTAAATATTTTTTTCTGTCATCCATCTACACACAATACCCAATAATGACAAAGTGAATTTTTTTTTTTTTTAATTGTTTGAAAATTAAATACAGAAATATCTAATTTAGATAAGTTTTCACACCCATGAGTCAATACTTTTTCGAAGCACCTTTGGCAGTGATTACAGCTGTGAGTCTTTCTGGGTAAGTTTCTAAGAGCTTTCCACACCTGGATTGTGCAACATTTTCCCGTTATTCTTTTCAAAATTCTTCAAGCTCTGTCAAATTGGTTATTGGTCATTGCTAGAGAACCATTTTCTCGTCTTGCCATAGATTTTCAAGTAGATTTAAGTCAAAACTTTAACTCGGCCACTCATTCACTGTCTTCTTGGTAAGCAACTCCAGTGTATATTTGGCCTTGTGTTTTACGTTATTGTCCTGCTGAAAGGTGAATTCATCTCCCAGTGTCTGGTGGAAAGCAGACTGAACCAGGTTTCCTCTAGTATTTTGCCTGTGCTTAAATCCATTTCATTTATTTTTTATCCTGAAAAACTCACCAGTCCTTAACGATTACAAGCATACCCATAAAATTATGCCGCCACCACTATGCTTGAAAATATGGAGATTGGTACTCAGTTATGTGTTGTATTGGATTTGCAAAAAGTTAATTGCTTTGCCACATTTTTTTGCAGTGTTACTTTAGTGCCTTGTTGCAAACAGGAAGCACGTTTTGGAATATTTGTATTCTGTACAGGCTTCCTTCTTTTCACTCAGTCAATTAGGTTAGTATTTAGTAGTAACTAGAATGTTGTTGATCCATCCTCAGCTTTTTCCTATCATAGCCATTAAACTCTGTAACTGTTTTAAAGTCACCATTGGTGTAAGGTTTGCGTAACTGGTTGCAGAGAAGTCAGGCGCAGGAGAGCAAAACTGGGTAATAAACTTAGTCGTTTAATAAACAACCCAACGGTACAAACAACACGAGAGAAAACGGGCACAAAATAGCCCGTAACGCACCAGTACATAAAGTGCACAAGCACTACAATGACCAATCCCACACAAAGACATGAGGGGAAACAGAGGGTTAAATACAAAACATGTAATTTGAGGGAATTGAAACCAGGTGTGGAAAACACAGACAAAACAAATGGAAAATGAAAAGTGGATCGGTGATGGCTAGAAGACGGGTGACGTCGACCGCCGAACACCACCCGAACAAGGAGAGGCACCGACTTCAGCGGAAGTCGTGACAATTGGCCTCATAGTGAAATCCCTGATCGGTTTCCTTCCTCTCATTGGTCTTTGTGGTTGAATCTGTGTTTGAAATGCACCGCTTTACTGAGGGATCTTACAGATAATTGTAAGTATGGGTTAAAGAGATGAGGTAGTCATTCCAAAATCATGTTAAACACTATTATTGCACACAGAATGAGTACATTTTTACTCCTGAACTTATTTAGGCTTACCATAACGAAGGGGTTGAATACTTATTGACTCAAGACATTTCAGCTTTTCATTTTAAATGAATTAGTAAAAAAATCTAAAAACATAATTACAATTTTACATTATGGGTTATTGTGTGTAGGCCAGTGACCAAATAAATCTCAATTTAATACATTTTAAATTTACGATGTAACACAACAGAATGTGGAAAAAGTTAAGGGGTGTGAATACTTTCTGAAGGCACTGGTAGATCTCTAGTAACATAGAGCTGCTTAGCCACATTCCAATCCTATGTCCATACTAGTGTACCACTTAGTATGAAGTAATGTATTGGACATGCATTCCAAGTGGTATGCTATGGACATTAGAATGGTGATCTTCTCTCCTCTCCTCTCTGCTCTCTGTAAAGAGATTTTACACTGCCACCACACCAGTGTGAGGTGAAGTGATGCTTTTCCTTGGCTCTGTTCATTTGTTTAGAACCTTGAGACTAGATCTCAGCCTCCCCATAAGCCCTAGCTGCATATGCAAATGAGGCAGTGTAATAGGCTGTGCTGCGATAGGTTCCCCCCAGGGTGGTGTGATCAAAGTGGATCTCCTCCCCGTTAAGTGGCAGGCCGCTCATCATCTGGATGGGGCCAGATTATCTCCTGAGAAAGAAACGTGGCACGCGCACATTCTCATTTTCATTTTAGAATTTCAGAAGGAGCAGAGGGAGGGGGGTTGGGGGGGTGAAATTGTTACTTTATGTAATGTTCAGTGCGACAGACAGGGATGACACCACTACAGGGGGAGGTTTTTTCTACGTTTTGTCATCCCCCCTTCTCTCTTTTTTTGCTTAATGGCCGTCGTTTCTCAGTCCCGTGCCTTTCTGTTTTTCATCACCTGACTGGCTCAAGGGGACAGAGCTAGCTGTTTGTGTCACCACGGTTACTGCAGAGGGAGTCTGTCGGTGGCGGATCCTCATTCAGCACATCTGCACAAATTTCATCAGGATAATGAGGCTGAGCTGCTCTTCCAGGCGACGGGTGGACAATCCTGCCACCCTCTCTCGGGAAAATAATTTTCTATGACAGTGTTATATACTTGTTACAAGAAATGTGTGTTGAAATTGAGTTGGTGCCTGATTTGTTTGTAAAGGCAGGTGTGGTATATTGGGTGGGAACAGGGAGGAGGTGTTGGGGAACTTTATTGAGGCGCTTACAGGTGAATTACACCCAGTCAGAGTGGGATGATAGCGTTTGTATGATAGAGACACATACTCTGGTAGTGTGATGGCAGCCTTGGCTCCATGTGGCCTCTATCAGACCTCTCCAGTTTCCACCTCAACCTAATCCATCGCCCTTCCCCCCTCAGCCCTCAGTACCGCCCAGGCAGATAGCAAAAGGCATAAGGCCAAACGTGTGTAGCGCCCCTGTTTCCTCCATTCAGAAACATTCGCCCCAAAAGGTCAGATGGGCTATTTTAGAAATGCCCCCAGTGAAAATCAATGGCCAAAACGAGTATTCCTCATTTTTTTGTTGTTTGGTCTGGTCTGTGTGCTCTGTCTGAAATCCCACTGAGGCAGGAGGCAAGGCAGTGCCTAATCATCAGGTCCTCTCAGCACTGAGAGAGGGGTGGGGGGAGAGTGGACCAGGCCTACATACATCACAGTGTCAGACACACAGACACACTGCGGCCATAGATTCATCACCAGAACTCCGTCTGGAGGCAGGGAGAGGAGAAAGGAAGACTCTCTGGTCTAAACTCATCATCCCCAGGACCTCACATCTCACTGGACACATCACGTCATTTCAATGTGGATAACTTGGTAATATTTGGTTGAGACGTTGATGAATGAGATATATACACCCAGTCAAAAAGACAGCCAAAAGTAAGTTGCATTTCCAATGTGTTAGCACTATGCTTTCAACCATCTAAAAGCACAACCAAATAAAAGCACAACCAAATTCCAATGTCTTTTAGTTGTCACCCAAATGTACAGTATATCACTGTGCTTTCAACCATTTAAAAGCACAGCTAAGTTTAAAGGGAATACAATGTCAGATATTTTGTTTTGTATTAATACAACCGATGAATGTGTTATCACTGTGCTTCATCTAATTGCAGAACCAATAGGCCTGGACTGCAGTTGAAATGACATTAAAAAGACATGGTGCAAGTGATCAATGCCGTTCGAGATTATTACAGCAATTGTAAAGATCTCCACAAACCTGCGACGACCTATGCATGCTTTTTATGAATAGATAAGAAGACATTTATAGTTACAGTAACCTTAAAATGAGGCCATGGATGTGTTACTCATTTTAAGGTTTAATGTTACATTAGCTTGTAAGATATTTAATTATATTTAGGCTATGTAATGTATTACAACAGTAATTTTGAATTGTGTTTGGTTGACAACGCAAACAACATCAACATTTGAAGGAGATGTACACTACCATTCTAAAGTTTGGGGTCACTTAGAAATGTCCTTGTTTTTGAAAGAAAAGCTAATTTTTTGTCCATTAAAATAACATAAAATGTATCATAAATACAGTGTAGACATTGTTAATGTTGTAAATGACTATTGTAGCTGGAAATGGCTGATTTTTCTATGGAATATCTACATAGGCGTACAGAGGCCATTATCAGCAACCATCACTCCTGTGGTCGAATGGCACGTTGTGTTAGCTAATCCAAGTTGATCATTTTAAAAGGCTAATTGATCATTAGAAAACCCTTTTGCATTTATGTTAGCACAGCTGAAAACTGTTGTTCTGATTAAAGAAGCAATAAAACTGGCCTTCTTTAGACTAGTTGAGTATCTGGAGCATCAGAATTGCGCAAAACACCAGTCTCAACGTCAACAGTGAAGAGCATTTGAACATAGCCCTTTTGTCCATTAAAAAACAGAAGCCTCACAAGTCCTCAACTGGCAGCTTCATTAAATAGTACTGGCAAAACACCAGTCTCAACGTCAACAGTGAAGAGGCGACTCTGGGGTGCTGGCCTTCTAGGCAGAGTTGCAAAGAAAAAGCCATATCTCAGGCCAATAAAAAGAAGAGATTAAGATGGGCAAAAGAACACAGACACTGGACAGAGGAACTCTGCCTAGAAGACCAGCATCCCGGAGTCGCCTCTTCACTGTTGACGTTGAGACTAGTGTTTTGCCGGTACTATTTAATGAAGCTGCCAGTTGAGGACTTGTGAGGCTTCTGTTTTTTAATGGACAAAAGGTTTTTGCTTGTCAGTGCAACCAAATATCAACATTTGAAGGAGATTTATCTTCTGCTTGGATCATTTCTTCTCTGTGCCACTGACGTAGTCTGGCTTTAATTCCAGTTTGTCTACAAATTAATAATTGATATGTTGTCCATTGCAACCAAAAATCTAAGTGAAAGAAAAGGACTAAATCAAATCAAACTTTAAATGCACTTTAAATCAATTTTGATTTGATTTAGTCCTATTCTTTAACTGATTTGGTCACATTTATTTTGCTCTGTTAAACCTGCCCTTTGGAATGACTTCGATAGCAACAGTGAATCTGTTTTGTTTTTAAGTGGAGATCTCTCAACAATCATTCTCACGATATCACATTGGTAATAGTCAGTGAAAAATATCAAAGTTCATCAGGGCTAGGCTCAGTTAAAACCCTGGAAGGGAGACCAAAGGGTACCTGTAGCTAGATCAATTCTCCAGTAGGAGGTGCTGCCCAGCCTGTAGTTTTTTGTCTGATAGTGGATATAACGTTGAAGATCTGACGTAGTTTTAAAGGTACAAATTCAACATATTTTATACAAGGTTTGTCTATGTTGCAATTTGGTTACCATGGTAACATAATCCTGTGGTTGAAATTTTACCCTCAAAATAAGAGTTGATGACTTTTTCCATGTCACAATATGTTGACAAATAACGTTGAAACAACGTTGATTCAACCAGTTTGTTCCCAGTGGGATGGTTCTGGCTTTGAGAACACAACTGAGAGGTCGCTCAGCTCTTTAGCCTATGATTGGTTGGGAGGAGTCGGTCAAACGTCTGTCAGCTGATTGGGATTAATGGTTTCCCTAGAATTTGTTGTCTTTGTAAGGACAGGCTTTTATTTTGATGATGGCCCTTATCCTCCTAATTTCATTCTCGATCAAACCAGCTAAGAAATGCGGGTCATTGATGTTTCGGGCCATGGCTTTAGAATCTAATTTGTTGAAAACCATAAATAATGAATGGTAAATGTGTTATTGGAAAAGCCCAATTATATGTTATACACCACATGCAATGCCAAGGCTGAGTGCAAGCTTTTATCTTCAGGTTTCCCACTAAAATAAACATTTAGATCACTAAAATAGTTGTAAAATGGGTAACAGACTTATCACAGCTTGATACACCTATGATAAACTTCCTGGCAAATAGGAATTGAAAGAGGTGAACTTTGGCATCATCAGGTGACATGTTGATGCGGAGGAATATCAGGGGATGGATAGTTGGACACAGAAGCCTGTCTTTTGTGCCTTCCTCAAACACACCTGATTTAAATAATCAACTAATCATGGTCTTCAGTCTGGACATGATTAGTTAAAGCAGGTGTGTTACTGCAGGGCTGGAATGAAAGCCTGCACATCCAGCTGCTATCCAAGACTGGAGTTTTACAAGATGATCCTCCTCAAGAATTGAACATAGCCAGTTTATTTAGAGGCATATTACTATACAGTTTGTGTCTTTGACTATAAGGACTGTCAGTGAGACTGTTGTTAAGACAGCTCTTGGTTGCTCTGAATGACACCCCCATATCAGCATCACGAGCAGGGCCGGTTCCAGGCCAGAGGGGGGCTGGGGGGGTGTTGGGAGGGGGGGGGGGGTGAGATGTGGGAGCCCCTGTCTTCTATTCCTCTCTCTTCTCATCCAGCCAGTCGGATCTGTGTCCTTGCAGCGTTGCTCCACTTTACCTCAGAGTGATTCCAGACCTGTGTGAAACTGAGAGCTGTCCAATGGGAATCGCTCAGCTTTTTGTTCTAATAATTTTCCTCAAATATTTTTCCTCCTCGGGCATCAGAGGGAGTCTTTCCTTGCCTCGTTTGCACACCAGGATTGATCATGAAATGTCTTGAACCACGCAGCAATGAATTCTGCCCTCGCTCAAATCTCAACCTTGTATGGCACCAATTAAAAGCAAGAGGCGTTATATATACAGTATGTCCTAGCTGGATGCAAAAATATCTACATACATCCACATAGTGTATTACTGGATTGACTTGGAGACAGTAGCATCAACATGACAGAAACACTGGTCAACATTTTTACATGTTTCTCTTCCCACCTCCATCAGGAGATATTGTAGATTTAGCCAACTTATAACCTCTGGATGTAACCAATGTGCTCCAAGACATCATTAGCTCTAAGACATGATTTCCCCAGCATCCCCCACAGATGACCAGGTCACATTTAGCCTGTAAAACCGCTTGTGCAACAGGCCCTGTCATGCAGCGCTATTTCTCCTCTATTGTCAGAGGACAAGGCTACAGTGCCATGCATTTATTCGTGCTTTTGTGTCTGTTGTATCTGTGGTTCACGGCCTCTCATCGTTTTTGCCCCACAGAACCCGTCATCGTACCCAGTGTAGAGCACCCGCTGTTAGGCATGCTCAGGGCTAAAGCCTGTCAGAATAATCACTATGATTATGAAGCCAGTTTGGGCTAGTTAACAGAGCGCTGACATTTGGTGATATACTGTAAGGACCAAAACATGGCAGTAAATCTCTCCCTTTCATTGAACTTTTACGTTTGGCTTTGAAAATATGCTCTTTGAGAGTCTCTGTACATAGAAGATTGTGTTCTACTACAGGAAAAACAGCGAGGTTAAGTACCTCTAACCTTTTAGTGGTTATTACAAATGTGTATGTAGATACATGCAAATATCAGATATCCACACGTCTTCTCAAATATTTCCCATTGTTGAAGTGTTTCATCAGTGTTGTTTGAAAGATCAAAGCGGGGCTATTTAATTGTTAATTTAATTATTTCAGAATAAAGATCTGTTTTGATTAACTCCTCAATATGCACTGCCTACTATATAGTCCTCACTAATAATCTTTTTTGTTTTATTTGTTGCTTTGTTGTCTGGAGTTTCAACTTCTCTCAGTTTTTTCCTCAAGACATATTATAAAGAAAAAATCACCAGGCTTTTAAAAATACCTTTGGTGTTCCTGTGTGTTTTGGAATATTACAAAGTCCTGTAATGAGAAGGAAAACAACAAAACATGTGATTTGCCTCAGAGGGAGATTGTGGCTCGTCTTCTCTTGCAAAAGAAGCCTGTAGGACCACTTTTTCTTTGTGCGCTGTAGCACTCCTTGGGACTCCTGCGACAGGGGAATTGGGTACGCTGAGCTACGCTCATGGCGGGGTGCCAGCCAGCCTCCCTCCGTTCCCAGGATAACAGGGAGAGGAGAGGAGAGGAGGCAGGATTGTGGACACGTTTCAATTAGGGAACAAATAACACACACAGAGGGAAGAAGAAGAGCTAAATCCTGACCAGCCAGACCAACTCATATTCTCTTAACCTCTTTCCTTTCTAAACTGTACCTCCACCAGCCTGCCCCCTTTTTATTTGAGAAATCAAATCAAATCAAAGTTTATTTGTCACGTGCGCCGAATACAACAGGTGTAGACCTTACAGTGCTTACTTACAGGCTCTAACCAACAGTGCAAAAATTTATAAAAAAGGTATTAGGTGAACAATAGGTAGGTAAAGAAATAAAAACAGCAGTATATACAGTAGCGAGGCTATATACAGTAGCGAGGCTGTAAAAGTAGCGAGGCTATAAAAGTAGCGAGGCTACATACAGACACCGGTTTTCAGGCTGATTGAGGTAGTATATGTACATGTAGTTATGGTTAAAGTGACTATGCATATATGATGAACAGAGAGTAGCAGTAGCGTAAAAAAGGGGTTGGCGGGTGGTGGGTGGTGGGACACAAAGCAGATAGATAGCCCAGTTAGCCCATGTGCGGGAGCACTGGTTGGTCGGTCCAATTGAGGTAGTCTGTACATGAAAGTATAGTTAAAGTGACTATGCATATATGATAAACAGAAAGTAGCAGCATCGGGGGGGCACAATGCAAAAAGTCCAGATAGTCATTTGATTACCTGTTCAGGAGTCTTATGGCTTGGGGGTAAAAACTGTTGAGAAGCCTTTTTGGTACCCCTTGCCATGCGGTAGTAGAGAGAACAGTCTATAACTGGGGTGGCTGGGGTCTTTGACAATTTTTAGGGCCTTCCTCTGACACCGCCTGGTGTAGAGGTCCTGGATGGCAGGCAGCTTAGCCCCAGTGATGTACTGGGCCGTACGCACTACCCTCTGTAGTGCCTTGCGGTCAGAGGCGAGCAATTGCCGTACCAGGCAGTGATGCAACCAGTCAGGATGCTCTCAATGTTGCAGCTTTAGAACCTTTTGAGGATCTCAGGACCCATGCCAAATCTTTTTAGTCTCCTGAGGTGGAATAGGCTTTGTCGTGCCCTCTTCACGACTGTCTTGGTGTGTTTGGACCATTCTAGCTTGTTGTTGATGTGGACACCAAGGAACTTGAAGCTCTCAACCTGCTCCACTACAGCCCCGTCGATGAGAATGGGGGCGTGTTCGGTCCTCCTTTTCCTGTAGTCCACAATCATCTCCTTAGTTTTGGTTACGTTGAGGGAGAGGTTGTTGTCCTGGCACCACACGGCCAAATGTAATTTGTATAGAAATTCACGGGGGAAGGGTGAGGAGGGTAGTGTAAAAGAGAGGGGTCTTTCTTTGTGAGTTGATTCTCTAAGTGTGCCAGCTCTGCCTGCATGTTTCCATTAGATTGTCATGTTGGCTAATTAGAGAGCGGCAGCATGATTCACCTTGGTAATTAGCAGGACTTGCACACCACCTGCCTGGAGGCTAGTGTGAAAGAGGAGCCCAGCCTCAGAGCCCTGCAGTCTCCTCTCCCCTCCGCTGCATGCCTGCCTTCTCTCTCTCCCTGATTCCCTGTGAAGATTCTCTCTCTTCTCATCTACCTTCCACTTTTTTTATTTAGAAATGAATAAATCATTGCGATCGTCTTCGTCCTCTTGAATATCTGAGTTCACATCTTTTCCTAGATGCAAATTATACGTGATCAATAGAAAGGTGATGAGCACCGAATCTAACTCTTTAAAAAGAGAGGGGAAAGAAAGAGAGAGAGAAGACTGCTAGCCCAAGCACAGTCGCATGTAGAGGGAGACAATGTGAAAGAAGAACATTTCAAGTTGGAAATTTTCCCTTAGATAAGCATTATTTTTAATGATCACCGCTTTCCTGGCGCTTCCTTATAATGCTGCTGCTTGAATATGCTTATCGGTGATTTCTGGGTTCTTCTGTTTAAAAACTCCTATTCTTTAAAAACGATTCTACAAATGTTATTCTACAGGATGATAATTCTAGCTCTATGGATGGGTTTTGGAGTGTGTTTTATACACAATCAATGTTATATACACAGTCTTTATACACGGTTTAATTTCTGCAAATAAGTTGCAAATAAATACGAACCGTAAGGTCGTGATAGTAGCCCTCACATAATGACCTTAGCTCCGGGGAGGGCTCATGGTGCTGAATAATTGGTTGTTGGCTCTGGAAATAGTTCTGACGTATCCATCCAGCTCAGGAGAAAATAGAACACGCTGAGACTATAACTATGGTTCATTTCCATAGGTAACGTATATGTATAATATATATGTCAGCAAACAGATGCTTTCTTCATTTCTCTATCTTATGGTGAAGAAAAACACTTGACTGAAATTCCTCAATGTGGTATTAATCACTGCACATTCATGTATTCATTGTGATAAGCATGTCTATCTATAATCATTCGTTAATGCAGTGACTCATACCTACCTACAGTGTGTGTGTTTACTCAGAATAAATACATATTATGGTGCATAAAACAATTGTAAAAACAAAAATTGAAAGACGCTGTCCTACGTGTCAGACACATTTCTTTCCTGTATCTATTTGGGATCATTTGTATCCAAATCCAGTTCAGTTAAAGGGGCAATCTGAGATTGCTACATACATTTTTTGACTTTTAAATAGATTATATACAGTGCCTTCAGAAAGTATTCATACCCCTTGACTTATTCCACATTTTGTTGTGTTACAGCCTGAATTCAAAATGGAATACATCTTCGGGCGGCAGGGTAGCCTAGTGGCTAGAGCGTTGGACTAGTAACCAAAAGGTTGCAAGTTCGAGTCCCCGAGCTGACAAGTTACAAATCTTTCGTTCTGCTCCTGAACAGGCAGATTCCTAGGCCGTCATTGAAAATAAGAATTTGTTCTTAACTGACTTGCCTAGTTAAATAAAGGTAAAATAAAAAATATTTTCTCTCTCACCCATCTACACAATACCTTATAATGACAAAGCAAAAACATGTTTTTAGAAAAATTTAGCAAATGTATTGAAAAAGAAACACAGAAATATCTAATTTACATAGGTATTCACACCCCTGAGCCAATACTTTGTAGAAGCGCCTTCAGAGGCGAATACAGTTTTGAGTTGTCTTGGGTATGTCTATCAGCTTTTCACATCTGGATTTTGAGATTTTCTCCCATTCTTCTTTTAATATTTTCTCAAGCTCTGTTAAGTTAGATGGGGAGTGGCGGTGAACAGCAATCTTCAAGTCTTTCCACATATTTTCAATGGGATTCAAGTCTGGGCTTTGGCTGGAACACTGAAGACGTTCACATTCTTGTTCTGAAGCCATTCCAGCGTTGCTTTGGCTGCATGCTTGGGGTCATTGTCCTGTTTGAATGTAAATCTTCACCCCAGTCTAAGGTTGTTTGCACTCTGAAGCAGGTTCTCATCAAGGATTTGCCTGTATTTGGCTCCATTCATTGTCCCCTCTATCCTTACTAGTCTCCCAGTCCCTGCCGCTGAAAAGCATCCCCATAGCATGATGCTGCCACCACTATGCTTCACGGTAGGGATGGCGTTCGACGGGTGATGAGCTGTGCCTGGTTTTCTCCAAAAGTAACTTTTTGCATTCAGGTCAAAGAGTTCAATATTTGTCTCATCAGACCACAGAATATTTTGCCTTTCACATGCCTTTTTGCAAACTCCAGGTGTGCTGTCATGTGGCTTTGTCTCAGGAGTGGCTTCCATCTCTCCCATAAAGCCCAGATTGGTGAAGTGCTGTAGAGACTGTCCTTCTGGCATGTTCTCCCATCTCTGTCATGGAACTGGGTTCTTGGTCAACTCCATGAGGTCCTTCTTGCCCGGTCCTTCCTGCCCGGTTGCTCAGTTTGGTCGGAGGGACAGCTCTAGGCAAACTGGGTAGTTCCATATTTCTTCCCCAGATATATGACTCATCACAATTCTATCTCAGAGATCTACAGACTGTTCCCTGGACTTCATGGTATAGTTTCAGCTCTGACATGCACTGTCAGCTGTCGGACCTTATATAGACAGGTGTGTTTCTTTCTAAACCATGTCCAAACAATTTTAATTGCCACAGATGGACTCCAGTCAAGTTGTAACGACACTTCAAAGATGATCAAAGTAAATCGGATGAACCTGAGCTCAATTTGTAGTGGCATAGCAAAAGGGTGTGAATAATTACTGTATATGAGTGAGATATTTTTGTATTCCATTGTCAATAAATTAGCAAAAAATTCTAAAAGCATGTTTTCACTTTGTCATTATGGGGCATTGTGTGTAGATGGGTGAGAAAAACATATATTTAATCCATTTTGAATTCAGGCTGTAACAAAACCAAACGTGGAATAAGTCAAGGGGTATGAATACTTTCTGAAGGCACAAAGATTTTTGAAGAATATACAGTACCAGTCAAAAGTTTGGACACACCTACTCATTCGATTTTTTGTTATTTCCTACATTGTAGAATAATAGTGAAGACTATGACATAACACATGGAATCATGAAGTAACCAAAAAAGTGTTGAACAAATCAAAATATATTTTAGATTTTTCAAAGTAGCCACCCTTTCCCTTGATGACAGCTTTGCACATTCTTGGCATTCTCTCAACCAGCTTCACCTGGAATGCTTTTCCAACAGTCTTGAAGGAGTTCCCACATATGCTGAGCACTTGTTGGCTGCTTTTCCTTCACTCTGCGGTCCAACTCATCCAAACCATCTCAATTGGGTTGAGTTCGGGTGATTGTGGAGGCCAGGTCATCTTGGTCAAATAGCCCTTGCCCAGCCTGGAGGTGTGTTGGGTTATTGTCCTGTTGAAAAACAACGATAGTCCCACTAAGCGCAAATCAGATGGGATGGCGTATTGCTGCAGAATGCTGTGGTAGCCATGCTGGTTAAGTGTACCTTGAATTCTAAATAAATCACAGACAGTGTCACCAGGAAAGCACCTCCACGCCATCACACCTCCTCCTCCATTCTTCACGGTGGGAACCACACATGCGGAGATCATCCGTTCACCTACTCTGCATCTCACAAAGACACGGCAGTTGGAACCAAAAATATCTCACATTTTTACTCATCAGACCAAAGGGCAGATTTTCACCGGTCTAAAGTCCAATGCTCGTGTTTCTTGGTGTCCTTTGGTAGTGTTTTCTTTGCAGCAATTTGACCATGAAGGCCTGATTCACGCAGTCTCCTCTGAACATTTGATGTTGAGATAGGGCTAGTGGTTGGGTGGCTGTTTTGTTATTGTTTGAACTGCAGATTGCCCCTTTAAATCAACCTGTGTACCACAGCTCTACCAAACACAGGCCCCACATCAGTAGGTCAGGGCTGAAACATGGGGAGACATAGCAGATTGGCCCAGTCAGATGTCTACTGAGTTGAGATGAGGTTGGAGATCTGATTGGCGATTCAGCTTAGACTTCCCTTGCTTAACTACCAGGCATTTTACATGAGAAAAGGCCTTACAGCTCACAGATGTTCATAGAATGGAGAGACAGACTGCCTCAAATAGTTACCAAAAAAAGTTCTGCTGTGCGGGTGTCAAGGGTTGAACTCAAATGCATGGATTTAGGTAGCTGCATTAGTAGGAAGATAATGCACATACCCATGCACGCACACACACACGTGTGCACACACCCTCAGTATACAGTATATAGCTTATTATATGGGTTGTTGTGGCCCTTAGAGTTTCCCTGCTGTGCCCCCTCGGCCCTCAGACCAGGTCTGGGCTGGGGGTAGAGATCAGCGGGGGCCCCTTGCCCTGCCTTTATCCTGGGCCCTTTTAGAGGGCAGAGAGCCCCCTGCTCCTCTCCTCCACAGCCCCACAGCCGTCTGTGACGTCAGCCCTGCCTGCCTGCCCTGCCTCCTCTCTGCTCTGCGTTCTGCTCCACCAAGGACATCTGTCTGTAAGCGTCTGGGGGGCCGCGAGGCGAGCAGCTAGTCCCCCAGGCCAGGGGGGAGAAGCCTTTGTTACCAAGCGAACTGCATAGATAGAAAACGTGAGGTTGGACATTGTGGCTTATGGAACTGACTCTTCTGTGTATGTGGGGTTTATCTGATTGCTGTCTGTCTGAAGAACGATCTCTCTCTAGCTGTCTGCCTTTCCCTGTTTCAGACATTTTTGCATCATGTAGAGAACATAGACATCGTGTTCTTTCCTTTTGAGGAGACAACCAACTGTGCATGGGTTTTTATGTGGTTTTGACACTTGAAGGGCTGAAGTTTTTGTAAAGCATTTAGGGCATAGCCCTGACTGATTTTTTTACTGCTGTAAATAATTCAGAAAAATGAACAACCAAGTAAATAAGCATGGGAAAACGTCAGCCAACAAATGGGACAGAATTGGATTATAAAAGACAAACATATCCACTCTTATGATATTGACTGTTTCTTCACTTCACTCAATCCATCTACTGAATACTTTTCCAGTTATGTTGTTATGATGCTAAAGATGTTAACATTGCTGTTTGTGTATTGAAACCAGGACCTCTAGCTAATGGAAGTGTAGCCTGACTACTGGGCAAACGCATTGATTGGAGATTCTATCGGGGGATTTTTGCATCACATCTTAGCAATGTTCTACTTCTCCTGACCTTTGTAAATAATTTGAGTTTACAAGTCTCCTTCCCTGTTTCCAAAGGGCATGCGGGCAGACTGCAGGAACTGGTTTTTAAGAGACTTAGGGAGAACCAAATACTTAAGCGCAGACATTGATCGAACCTGGCAAATATATGTTTGTTGGTTATTGGTTATTTTATTCTATTGTTTTGAGCTGCAGACTCCAGTATTTCAGTGACCTTGGTGGTAATCTAGTTGAGGCTTCTCATCCATAGGTTAGACTAGTCAATAATACACAGTACACAGGCCCAGCCCAGGGGTGCGTCCAAAAGGGCAACCTAGGCCTATAAACTGCACTACGTTTGACCTGGTTAAATGGAGGGCATTATACAGGGAAAACGTAGTGTACTTTAATGGGAATATGGTGCCAGTAAGGTCAAATCCATCTATACTTTAGTTTTGACCTGGACTTATAGTGCTCTGATCAAAAGTAATGCACTGTGCTGTATAGAAAATAGTTTGTCATTTCAGATGCAGCCCAGGTTTGCATTCATCTTATGTAGAGTTATAGAAGCACTATGGCAGCAGGCCTCAGATCAGATTGGAATCAGTCTCTTCTCCCAGCATCATTATGGCCTCAGTCTCCAGTGAGGGGAAATGCAGACTGGAGGAGGGAGGGATGGGGTTGAGGGAGGGTTGCAGATGGTGAAATTAGGTCTGCATTTATCATACAGTCATAAATCTGAATGGCAGAACAGGCAGGGTAGAATGCTGCAGGCTGTGTGAGCCCATGCCTGGTGCCAACTGCCAGGCAGGGTAGAGATGCATCCCGGCATCCTGGTGCCGTCAATGAGATAGCAGGACCCAGACCCCTAACACACACACACACACACACCTAGACACACACATAGACACACAGACCCCAGCAGACCCAGACCCTCTCTCTCTCTCCATGGAGGCAGCAGAATCCTTTGAGGTCAAGCCTTCAGAGCTTTCTGTATGTGACCAAGCTTGACAGGGTTAACATTGATACCAGAGTTCCATCTGATATCTGCACCCAAACTGTGTAATGGAAATCTCTAGCCATAGTAGCTAGCTAGTTCATCCAGCTGCCTCCTTTCTTTCCACTGGATTTCCTAATTTGCATAGTTCTGCCTTAATTCACACGCAAACACTCCCTGGAATCACTTCCTGAGCCTGTCATCTCGTTACGTGTTTATGGGTGTTTGGGAGCCGTGGTGGAACTGCTCCTCTCCTCAGGACCCCGTGTTGCTTACAGCACACAGCCCTGTAAAACGGCTACAATACTTTAATGTAATGGAAAATGCACAGTAGCAGCAGTAAAGTTTGGGTGGATTTCTGTCTGGTTATTATTCCAGTTTTTCCTGGCTCCTAGTTCATCCTAGTTTATGTTGTCAGTGTGCTTTGAATTTTTCAGCGGTTTTGCCTTGCTAAATGTGAAGTGGCAACACCCTAAAGGGCATGCTTTGCCTGGGGCTTTTTAAAAATCAGAGACAACTGCATGCACATTTTGGATCAGGTTTTTGTAAACCAATGCAACCTTTTATAGAGCACCATCTGAAATCAACATTTCCCCTGATCAGACAACATGCACGTGCACACGCACAGTTTAAATACTTAATTTGAATCAACAAATCCCATTACATCAAGAAGGATTCTAACATTTCAAAGGTATTGCATACAAGGATACAAAAAGCACCTTCTCCATATAGCTTGGCTGCCCATAACAGCTGAAACAGAGCACCATCTGAAAGCAACATGACATTTCCCCTGATCAGACAACACACATGCATGTACACACACACGCACATACTGTACACATACACACGATCTTAGATAACATAAAAGAACATGAAAGACATGAAATAACACATTGATTGTCTCTGTTCACTTCGACCCAGGCCTCTCCCCCACTGGGCAGGCAGGCGTTTCTCCCCTCTGTGCTGTAGCTGTGTCTGGAGTTGATAGGATAGGCACGTGGTGTGGGGGAGAGGAGCTGACGCCCTCTGTGCTGCCATGACCCCAGGCTCTCACACGTCCGCCCTGCCCCAGCCCCATGCAGCAGAAAGGCCAGCTCCCAGCAACGCTCCCCTCCCTCCCCTCAGCCCTTCTCCCTCTCAGCCCCCAGGTCAGACATGACATTACCTCAGGCAGCGCCTCACCACTGCTTCCCCTTTACACATCACAAACTGAAAAATCACAATGAGGCAGCACCACTCACCACTCAGATTTACAGACATGAACGCTGCTAATCCCTGACAACAGGCTGCCATTTTGTCTCTCTATGGGGTTGGGGGAGGGAGGGAGAGAGATGGGCAATTTTCTGGAGGGATGGACATTAAAATGTAATTTCTCAGCAATAGACCTGTTCTGTGCGCATAGACATGCCTCTGCTACTGATGATGTCCATTGTGTTCATCCATTTATGATATGTGACACCTTAGCCTGCTTTGGCAGATGGAACAGAACTCAATTATCCCTGCCAAATTATTTTGATCATGCCTTTACTACCAACTGAGAGTTGGTCAAATAGTTACAGTTGGTTATGATAGAGGGTAGATGTACAATAGACCATTAGATCTAAACAACAAGTACAATAGGATAACTACTAACTAGGTTTTCTTCGCACTTTCCCACGTCTCACCAATGTCTCTGAATCGTTACCCCCATGTAGTCTGTTGACCCATGTAACTGAAGGTCATGCTGAGTCAGTAATGCTTAGCTAACGTGTGCCTGTTGCTTTGTCTCCCTCAGATGCAGCAACACGAGATGTCCCTGGTGAGGCAACGAGACGCAAACCTGACCGCGCTAGCTGCCATCGGACCTCGGAAGAAACGCAAGATGGACTCACCAGGGGCCACGCCGTTAGGGACCGAGGTAAGACCGGAGCCCCCCTATAAAGTCGCCAACTGCTAGTTAGCTTCTGTCGTTTTCTTTAACCTGCTGTAGCAGGACGAAATATATACCTACACAATCACGTATTAAACAAAACTAACAAATAAAAACAACATTGTTTGATTTTTTTTTTTATATCCACCCAGTCGTCCTAAAAACAAGTTTTAGGACCACACTGTTGAGATGCATGTCAATTGTAATTAATCACCAACCCCAGTAGGGGTACTAAGGTGTACCTATTAGATGCCCAGAATGGTATGTTCACACAACAGGTTTGCACGCCCCATGGACTGTTTCTCTTCTGTTTCTACTGAACATGGATGAATTGCATGGCCACATGCTCCACAGTATTGGTATTCATTAGTCAAGAACCAGATGTTGGAGGGAACGAATGTGAGGTACTAAAGCCCTCCTTTATCCCTGTACTCTGATTGGCTCTGTGTTGTTGTCCTCATATTATTTAGGAAGAGTTCTATGGTGGGCCTGGTACACAGTGTACAGGCCGTCCTCTCAACCATTACGTTGTCCTCATGCTTATTCATCTATAAAGTGGATGAAGATGAGTTCTTCTGAAATCTCCCTTTAGATTAGAGACATGAGCCAATACCGTGGTGTGAGGCAGAGAAATACAATACCTAGAATGGGATCCCCATTCAAGTCAATGTTCTAAGGATTCTGTTTCTATGAAGAGAGGGGTTTGGGAGCAGTTATGGTGGTTTGTTAGTTTGTTTATCAATTATCCACGGATTGGAGTTGTTGTTTTGGGGGTATTATTGTTGTATTCTTAATGCCAGACCTCCTTAACAGAAATAACCTGTTATACATTAGCCCGGTTAGGGGCATGTATCTAATACACCACATTGGAGACCTCAGTAAGCTAATACAGGGAAGATGGTGGGAATATATCTGTGATAAATGAACCAATATCCACATCGACAGGACCAGAGCATGTTGACTTATTCCCTTCTGACTAACTGTCTGTTGTTAATTAAGATTAATTATGTTATTATAAAATAATAGTCTCCTGTTGAAAATGGTTAAAGAACAGCCCGATTATCACATTTCTCTAATACAGGGTTATACATTGTCATACACACAGTTATTCTGTAACCAAAAATATTTGACATTCTCAGAGAAAGAAATGTTGAACTATTCAACCTCCCCACGATATTCTCTGATTACTGCTGTTTCTGTGAATATGATGAATAAAACATGAAAAAAGCTTCTGAATTTCTGAGTGTCAATTGGTCAATTAAATAACCTGCTTATTGGGTTGTATCTTCACATCATTCGCTTAGTTGCAATCTGCTGCAGAAAGAGCACAGTAATGCACCCAGTATAAAAAGGCAGAAATAACTCAATAAAAGCATTACTTCTGGTCCTTGAGTGCAGTGCCAACCTCTCACTATGTTTTACCCTGATTGGTTAGCGAGCACTCGACCCTCTGCTTTTTGAGAGAACCCCCCCCCCGACAACAATCCGGTTTCTATATCTAACATAAACAGTCACACAACATAAACATGAATATCCAGAGCTGTTTTTAATGTCCTGCCCCCGTTTAATTAGGGGGGCTATAATTAAGTGAAGTCATACCCCCCTCCTCCCCCTCCCTCACCCCCCTCCACCCCTCTTCTGAGCGATTGCGAGAGGGGGAGGAGAAAGAGGGAGGAATCTTAACTTATTTTCACTTCATTTTCACCTCCTCACATTTCTTCATTTCACATGGGCTGGAAGCGCCGGCGGCGTTCTCTTTCCCTTCTCCAGAGCAAAGTGAATGTGACTTTTCTAAGGGGGTCACAGGATGCCTGCAGGCCCTGTGGGTGTTACTGGACTGTTGCCTGCTCTCAGCTTCACTGAGGGGCTTGTCATAGATTTCATCTCCACAGAAATGAGCCGGGGGCCCTGGCCAGGAGCAGGCAGCAGAGGCAGGCAGCATTATGAAGGAGTAGAGCCCACGCTGCCTGCCTGGCTGATTACTTCCCTCTGACATCGCATCCTGAGCTTTCCGCATTAATCCCAGACAGACAAAGGCAGCCCTTCAGTGCTGCGCCAGAGCTCAAATTAGGAGAGGGAGGATAATGACCTTCTTGAGATCCTGTTCTCTGTTACTCCGTTCTGTTATAGTAGAGAGAGCTCCTGTTGAAACGAACAATCCCCCCGTCTCTACCCCTTCCGACCACCCTTCCGCCGTGTTCCGACCGTGACAGAATTCAGGTGACACAATTTCGGTACATGTTTTTTTCTACCTCCATTTGATGGTGGCTTGGCCAGAGCTCTGCTGTGCTGGAGCCTGGTTGCCTCGACTAGACTGCCAAAAGGTCTGAAACTGATAGCCAGTCAAGACTGGAGTGTCTGTCTCCAACCTGATCTGTTCTGCAGGAGGGAACAAAGGGGCTTACAGGGCTCCGCAGGGCAGATTAGTTACCGGGAGCCAATGGCAGGGGCTGTTAACAGGGGCAGAGAGACGAGGGCCTGCTGTGGCCCTGACTGTGGGTCATAGCACAGACACCGGTAGCACTATCCCCCTACAACCCCTCAACAACCCCTGCGCTGAGAATGATGGCCTTTTGAAGTGCTCTACTAAGCCAAATGGAGGGCTAGAGAAGGATGAAAGAGAAAGACTAGAGGAAGGAGGATGTGGAATGAAGAAGGAGAAGGACTGGTGAAGGTGGAGGTGGAGGTGAATAGAGGCTCTTTACCTTTACACCTTCTCAAACATCAGCCTACAGTATTAGCCCTGACATGGCTAGCCTCCAGTAACTATGGGACATTTACAGCTAATGGGTTAGCCATGCATCCCAGCCTGGCAGACTGAGCAGGGTCACTGTCCAGTCACCCAGACAAACACTGGATTATTCCCATTTTCATTAGATTATTCCACTGTCACCATCACTATGTTTTGGAGTCTACTTCCTTCCACAAACAGAATAGTTTCAGAGCAGTAGTAATTCATCGGTAGTTGTTTGGGCATGAACTGCCCATGTTGTGGTTTTGTCCCTTTAAAAAGAAGAATACAAGGTTTAGTATTGTTGGGGAGAGTGTCAATGTAGGGTGAAATTTCAGAACTGTAATATTGGCCAATATCAGGACACACTTTAGCTTTTAAATGTAAAGATCCCAGTGCCTCTACTATGATGGAACATATTGTAATGTAAAATATGCTCAGAGCTCTGAAACATCCTTGACACGTTTACGAGCAGTTATCATCATCTAGACAGTTGGGCCATTTATCACATCAAAGGAACAGCCTTGTTTGTTGACGTACAACAACAATGGCAGCTAAATTGCCCGGACTTGTACAGTACTGTATAACCACACTGTCATCCTCCTATCTGTCTCTCCCAGGCAGTGCTGGGTGGAAAAGGTAAGGCAAGAAGAGATTTAATAGCAAGCAGTCTATTTTTCCATTTGAATTCATTTCACCTTCTTACTTTGAGGGTGTAGATCAGAAAAATGGAGTGAGGCAATAGAGCAAGAGGCATAGAGAGAGTGGGGAAAAGCACAAGGAAAACTGATGCCCTTTCCTACAGCTAAATTAACAGGAATCACGTGGAAAACAATCTGAGCCTTCAATGAAAGGGGGAACCATTAAAATTAGCCCCGAGCTATGGACTGCACCCAATATCACTAAAGCTGCACTCACTACAGATGTGGAGGCTGGCTTACAGGCAAACTATGCTCTGTTCTATAGCTACAATTAAAATCAACCTCTCTGCCAAAAAATAGGAGAGGAGAAGAGGGGGAGAAAGGCAGACATAGAACATCAAAGACAGATTGAAATGTGTAGTCAGTAATAAGACTGGTCTCCAAGCCCTCGGGTTCTCCACGGTCCCCTTGTTAATGAGAAATTTTGACCTCTGGTTTGTAAGTTAAACTTGTAATCTCGGTTAATGAAGTAAATCAATCCCAACTTGGAGTGTGCAGTTTCTCCCCTCCATCTTCCCCCCCACCTCCCCCCCTTCCTTCTATCCTCCCCCCGTACTCTCTTCCCTTCCTTTTCACTCTCTTCTCCTCCTCTTCCTTCTCCTTCCCTCCCAACGTGCTGCCTGGGAGTAAACGGCCAGGTCTTCAGCCAGACAAACAGGAAAGAGAGGCAGAGAGGAGAAAATCGTTCTGGGGGGAGGAGGAGGGGACTGGGACTGGGCAGGCAGGCTGGCTGTTTGGTTAAGGCATGCAGGCCAGCTGCTTGGTTAGAGAGGGGGGACATCCACCTCATCCACCACTCCCTCCCTCCTCTTCTCCTCCTCTCCTTTCCCCTGCCCATTCCATCCGTCTAGTGGGATTCCACTGAGAGCACAGTGGAAGAGGCTAAAGGCGTGCTCCTCTATTAACCGTCCTTAAAATGTTGCTCAGGGGAGTAACTACTGTATTGCATCTGAGTGTTTTTCCCTTTGCTGTTACCATATGGAGGGTTTTAATGATATTTGATTAGTGCAGTAAATGTATTCATTGGCCTTGACCTCCAATTGGCTGTCATTTGAATCCCTCAACAGAAAGGAATGCAGCATGAGTAACATATGAAATTTTGAAGAGGTTCTGGAATAGAGCCCACATTTACATATGTAATGTGATGATATAATGAGCCATGCAGGAGGACTCCTGTGGATTATCTCTACAGCTTTAACATGGTACATACATAGTCCTGATTAGAGGGGGCACCAAGAGGCTGTTATCGGTTGTGTAATGTCAGTAAGATCGTAATGTTCGAAAGTGAAAAACAGAAATCCGTCAAGATAAAGAAAAAGGTCTCGCCCCTGTTTCTCTCCTCTACTTCAACTCAGAAATTCTTCACAATGTCCTCGACGACATGAACCGGTCTACGGTACAAGAATCTCGACATTGTATGACGTGAAACGGTCGGTCGTAGGGACCGTAGTGTCACGTTACGATATCATGATATGTGATGACTAGCATGGCTGACTGCTGGTTAAAGTCCTTGAATTGAAATGCAGATACAGTTAACATCTGTTTGTGATCTTTGTCACTTGGAAAATATTTGTTTTTATTACTTTCGTCCTCTTAATAAAATGAACTCTTATTGTGAGAAAAACATCAGGCAACTGAATACAGTTCGAATTGAATACCAGATTTTATTATCTTTCTTATTTAAATGTTTCAATTTTTCCCGATGTATGTGTCATGCTCTTTGAATATGTATGGAATACAGAACATATGAATTGATGAGATGGCCATCATCATGCATGGCTAGTTAGTTTTTTTTATAAAACTGTCAACACGGTTTAAAATCAATGTTTTTAATTCCCACATGAATGGAAATGTGTGTGTGTGTGTGTGTGTGTGTGTGTGTGTGTGCGGCGAGCATATTGTATACATGTGTACCTGTAGACATGACATTAAGTATGATTAATTACACTATGGGTCGTTGAATATTACCAACCTTGGATCATTTTTAATCAGGTTTTCCACGATAAGAACAACATTCCTATTGCACTGATTAATGCACTTCACAAAACAATGTTTACAGGATGAAACAAACACTCCATAGTGATTACTCAACCCCTTACACATGTATAGACTTGGTAGCCTCTTTGACTGTGAAACTCCAAGGTCGTCTTGGTAGTTTAGTCCTGGCTAACCCTGGTAGCAGTACAGTAGTTATGTCCTTCTGTACATGGCCAGTCTGGAGGCCAGGTGGCTGTTGTAGTAGGTGACAGTGTGTGGCTGGGGGCTCCTGTCCTCCTGCAGCTCCTGAATGCCCTGACCCTCTCCAGTCCACACTCAGCCCTGAATACCCTGACCCCTCCAGTCCACACTCAGCCCTGAATACCCTGACCCCCTCCAGTCCACACTCAGCCCTGAATACTCTGACCCCCTCCAGTCCACACTCAGCCCTGAATACCCTGACCCCCTCCAGTCCACACTCAGCCCTGGCTGCCCACCGGCTTCAACAAACACACCCCACAACTAACCACCTCATAATCACTGAGTAATAGAGGCTTCAGGTTTCCAAGAAATCAGACCACAGTTACCATGCAGTCATGAGAGGCTACTGCCTTATGCCTTCAAGCTCAGAGGATGATAGTGGTTTGTGAGGTGAGAGGAATGCCGGTGAAGATTTTGCCTAAAGGGTTAAAGAAGCACTGTCAAATGAAATGGACAGTTGGACCAGATTCCTACCTTATTAGCTGGATTTTCTGATGGCCCTATCATAGACATGGCTGTGTCCATGCTGGATGTATTTGCTAGCTGAGAGGACTCTGGACATAGTAGCAGCTAGGCTATTAGGTGAGTTGTCTCAGTTGTCCGGCAGACTGATCAACGGTCCCTGTCCAGACTTGCAGAGAGGGAGACATCAGGGGAAAGCTTTTCAACCCTTCCAGAGTAACACGCCTCTGGCTCTGTGCTTGTAAAATACTTATAACAGTCATCATCGAATCACATCGCTGAATTGAATGATCTTGTACACTGAGGAAATCGTTCAGTCAGGAACTTTTACATATCGGAAAACTTATGACAAATGGTTTGATCACACATTGTTCTGTTGTAGGGTTTCAAACTGACAGCAGCCAACTCTGTCTCCTCAGACAACAACTGCTCCGTTACCTAACCACATTCCCTTGACTGTAATCATGTGTGTGTTTGTGTTGTAGAGCAGTTGGCTTTGTTTCCCAGACAATCTGCTGGGCAGTGTGAGATCCTGGCCTGGAGAATGGTCTAGAATCAGACAATGGGCCAGTGTTAGAACCTTGGATCTATGACATGGAGACCAGGTGTGTGTCCAAAATGGCAACATATTCCCCATATAGTGCACTACTTTTGACCAGAGCCCTATGCAGACCCTGTCCAAAAGTAGTGCACTAAATAGGGAATAAGGTGCCATTTTCAGACACAGACTAGCTGTTCTGTCCATTCTACACAGCCCATTAGCTTAGTACACTAGATGGCCATGCCTGTAACAAGCCAGTGGAATATAGCAGTCTGTCCAATCTGTAGAAATATACAAACTTAACATGCCTCATTATTTTAATTGGAGTCAAACTCCAACAGATTTTTATTGAATTCCCAATATTCTTAGTCGACTTCTTTGTGGCATTAATAAATACATTTTTACATTTATATATGTACATACATGGGTGTATTTGTGCTAATACTGTAAAATAATCGTTTAGATAAGAAACTCCTATATTTCCATATTCATGGTGAAAGCAGTGATCCTCCGTTTTTCTCTGCCTTTAAAACTTTGCCCTGAAATAATGGTTAAATATACAGTTTTGACAACAAAGTTGAGCCCCAGGCATTTAAAAGATACCCATCTTAAAGAAATTAATTACCTCCCTTGTTAATCTTGATATAATTAAATTTCTGAAGAATGAAATTTGCTGCAGTTTTTCTTGTGCTACTGGTGCCATGGAGACAGGGCCGATAACGCCTGGTTCTCTAGCCCACAGAAGCTGCCTGCTGGCCAGGGACATGGGGACATACCAACATCCAGGGCCCCATCCAAACCCCCTCTCCCCATCCCACTGCCGTCCTCCAAACCCCCTTTCCCCATCCCACTGCCGTCCTCCAAACCCACTCTCCCCATCCCACTGCCGTCCTCCAAACCCCCTCTCCCCATCCCATCCCACGCCTCCAGTCCACTTACAGAGAAAGAATAGATAGAATACCTCTATAATAGTCATCAGTTTCTAGTTTCTGGCTTCTACCACACTCTCTCTGTTTCTTTCCCCAGTCCCGGAGGAGCTAGCTATGAGCTCTGGGTCTCCAGTCTAAATTGCGTCTCTCAGTCTCAGTCAGTGATAACATAACGTGGTTGTATGAATTGAGGGTTTGGGAGGGCTGCTAATGAAGTTGTCGATATGAAGCGACCTAGGCAGCCTGTGTAACTGCAGTGGCAGGACCCCTGAGAGATCAGTCAGAGAGTATGCTCCCTCCTCGCTGCTCTGACTCGCTCCAGGAACTCCTGTGTGTGTCTTTGTGTCACTTAGTGGAGTTATTTATAGTGTGTTCTCTCTCTCTCTGATGTTAGAATTAGCCGTGATTGGTTTGTGCAGCGTAGCATTGTGACATCACCGGGAAAGCGGTTGGATATCTTGTTACTATTTATTAAAGTTTGTTTTACTTTGACTAGATTATTTTTGTCAGCTACATTGTCAGCTCTAAAGGTTGGAGCCTTGGGGAAAGAAACAAGTGAAAATGCTGCAAATGATCGTTCATTAAAAGCTGGCATGGGGCAGAGGGAACATTTTTGTTGTTGAAATGTATAGCAGTAGGCAGAATAACTAGATGTCAGGAATGCCAACATAAACATAGAGATTCAAGTTATCCACATCAGGATCTGATTTAATATGTTTCCTTGTGGAGGTTAATGTATACTGCTCTAACTGAAGAAAAACAGCAGATCTGGCCTCAACTTTCTAGATAAGATGAGGTGACTGTATAATGAATGTTCCATCGTTATATAGTGTACTTATAGTGCAGCATTACTTACATGTGCTCTTTCTCTAAGCACACTAGAGACACAAGTAGATGCTTTTTTCAGAATTAACATTCCACATACAGACAGGCTTAGTTTGCTTATTAGGATTTTTAATTTTTCTTTCATTTTGGTTGATCTCAGTGCCTCGTGTCCGCAGCATGAGTTAGAAAGAGCATTCCTGGATATTACTTTTAATTTGAAGGGCCTTTGGTCGCTTGCCGGGGAAGGTTTGATTAAAAAGAAGGGCACCATATTGTTTGCAGATGGAGGCGCTTCAGGAAGACTCTAATTGAATTTATGCATTGAGATGCCCGGCTAGTCAAAGCACCTGTCTGGCACATACTAGGACAGCATGCATGTGGAAGTATTACTGAAAAATCTGTCAGCTGGTTCTCCGCTATCAAATTCATGATATATGTTACTGTTTGCAACGCAGAAGAACTCAAAGAAGAACCAATGAGTAAATAGATTGTTGCTGGTGTTGTATGTAGATAATTCCCTCTCTATTGGAATCATTTGTTGTGGGAGTAGACTTGGGTATATTTTTTCCATACCTTGCTTCACATCTCAAACATGAACATACTTCAATCATAAACAAACTTTTCAGCCCCTTCTCAGTACTACAGACCCTAGTGTACAGTAGACCCCATCCACCCCCTTTCACTCTCTAGCCTTCCACTGTGAGAGAACTTGCCTTATTCTGGCAATTACTCTGCATCACTCCTCTAATGTAGAGCCAGCCACCATTACTTTATCTCATATCAATCAGTACTTCATTCAAATGGCTGACATGCCCTTTAACAACCAGACTATAAATAACCTTTTACATGGTTATGTTTTGTACATTTCTATACATTTGTTGTGGTGCAATTTATTCCTCTCATATGTTATTTTTTATGATAAAAACAGTGTGGCTAAAATTAGCCCTCTAGAAAATAGAAAAGGGTGCACGAGAATAAACAAGGCAGCGAGTGGCTCCATTAGTGAGGATGGGTTATTGGCTGACTTGCCTCTTCTCATGGCGGCCCATTAAAAGTGGTAATGTCTGCCCGCAGCAGCGCCTGGGGGAACAGAAGGAGGCCATGAAAGGCATATTTCACATGCATCAGACACTGGAATTAAATAGACCAATGTTCCCTAAAAATACTGAAGTACATCTCTTTCTGATGTGAGTCCCGGGCAAAAAATTCATTGATCTTGGAATGTCCCTTGGCAATTATAAAATATTAAATCCAAGTCACACTTTTTAGGCTCCAGCTTAAATTTCTTTTTTCTCTTGCTTTTCCACTGCTCTCCCATTTGATGAATTTAAATGGAATGGATGGTAAGAAAAACAGACTGCACTAATAATAATACCATGCTCAGACCTGGAGGTCCTTGTTAGGTTCCAGTGTTGTTTCTTCCTTCTTTTTTTCTTCTTTTTTTCCTAGCTATTCCTGGACATTAAACAAGCCATATCTCCAGCAAAAACAGAACGATCTAAAGACTTCACATTAGAATATCCCCACCACACTGGGGATTGAGACGTGCGTGTATGATATATTTATTTCACAAATCATTAAATGTAACATTGATCTCAATAAATATATTCACCCAGCTGTTTGATAAGGTACACGGTTCATTAAGCCCTGCACTTGTTTGTCGTTTGCCTAATTAAGATTTAGAATCGATCATTGAGTGCCGTAATGTACAGTGTACTATAGCCTAGCCAGGCTTGTTGTATCGAGCCTGGGTGCCTGTCTTCTTTTTCTTGGGTGTTAAGGAAAGGAAAGGCATCCGCTTGATAAAGCTCTACCATTTAGCACACTGACTGCAATGGGAATTAGACATCCTGTGCTAATTAACAAGCCCAATTAACTGTGAAATTCAGGCATTTTTGACAAATAATCTCAGCAGAATTCAGACATCATCACCCTAGACGGTATCATCATCTACCTCTCAATGAAGAGAGAGAGAGGGAGAATAAATTACTTGTGATTTTGGAGAGGTGCTCGACAATTGTTTGTTTTGCTTAAAGGTAATCATTTGTTGTAGAAGCCCATAGGTTAAGTTGTTATTCGTCTAGTATATCACATTAAAATGTTTTTATAGTCTGTCTGGTGGGTTGGATCAATTTCACACTTCCTTCAGAGGGCCACCACATACGTTACTGAAAACTACATTTCGATTGGATGATGCCTTTTTTTTCTGGTTGAATAGCCTAATTGCCGTTCTTTTTTTTATCTGGTTGAATAGCCTAATTGCCATTCTAGAACTGAGAGCAAAGAATTCAAATAAACAGACTGATTGCTCCTATTCTTGAGTGAAGCATTAACAAGCCAGAGGGAGTGTTAGGTCTTTGTTCTCTGAGGAGAAGTACGGTACAACAGAGCTTTGTTGTGGTTGGAAATGGTTGGAGTGAGATCAGCTGGCCAACTAACTAACCCAAGGCTCTCCTGACCAGTTCTTACAAGTTCATTTACTGTTAACACGAAACAAAGAATTGTCATCGCCCGAGAGAACTTCGCTCTGTGGCTTTTGTGTCTCATTCCCATTTTGATTCATTATCACATGTATTTTTTAGATTGCATCAATTATGTATTTGTTGGACTAATGAACACTCTCTCGACTGATAGAACTTTGGGAGTTTGAGTTGTGAGTGTGAAGAACCGGATTTGGTCTGCCCAGATTGCGTCAGTGTGGCTGATTACATGTCAGTTGAGAGCGATAGATGTGGTCTTGCTGGAAGGCTTGGTGGGTCTTTGTCGGTGTTTATATAAACCCACAATGAAGGAGAGGGAGCCAGGGGAAGTAAACATACCTCCTGGGTCAGACTGGATTACTGTATGCACTGTGTGTGTGTGGTCCCCGGTTGAGGGGCTGACCCGTTGACAAGCATTAAACAGGCCCCTGCTGGCTTTATTACCTGTCCATTACATCTACTCTGCCCTCACAGAGGACACTACTACGGTGTAAACCAGGCACATTACATCCACTCTGCTGTCTTACAGAGGACACTACTATGGTGTAAACCAGGCACATTACATCCACTCTGCTGTCTGACAGAGGACACTACTACAGTGTAAACCAGGCACATTACATCCACTCTGCTGTCTTACAGAGGACACTACTACGGTGTAAACCAGGCACATTACATCCACTCTGCTGTCTTACAGAGGACACTACTACGGTGTAAACCAGGCACATTACATCCACTCTGCTGTCTGACAGAGGACACTACTACGGTGTAAACCAAGCACATTACATCCACTCTGCTGTCTTACAGAGGACACTACTACGGTGTAAACCAGGCACATTACATCCACTCTGCTGTCTGACAGAGGACACTACTACGGTGTAAACCAGCCACATTACATCCACTCTGCTGTCTGACAGAGGACACTACTACGGTATAAACCAGGCACATTACATCCACTCTGCTGTCTTACAGAGGACACTACTACGGT
>QNTS01000501.1:238136-255800 GCA_003317085.1 Hucho hucho | reverse complement strand
ATTTTATGGTATAGATACTATCCTATAGTCATGTGTGAATAACACAGCAGTGTATGGAAGACAAATATCTAAATGATGGTAGGCATCCTCTTGCTGTCTTCCTGATCAGTTTGTGTGCTGAAATATGTAGGCGCCATAATAATACTGATTGTACACTATGCACATCATGTCAGTTGTATTGTAGTGTGTTTCTGCATGTACATGCACACCCACGCTCCCTGGTCTCTCCCAGCCAGGGAGAACTGCAGTGTGTCTATCCCATTGGCACACTGTCATGTAAGAGTGTGGAGGTGAGGAGGTAAGGGCTGTATCCAGTGTTAGGGGACTGGGGCCCTTCTCCAGAGTATCCAGTCTCTATAGTCACCTCTCCTCTCAGCCCTCTGTCCTCTCCTCAGGTTCTCCACAGCTCTGTCTGTCTGTGTGTCTCAGGGCCCCAAACAACTGAAACGTCTGAAAGGATGTATCGAGGTATCCCTGTGTGTGTTGCAGGATGGATATGTCATGTGACATAATGCCTTGCAGCACCCATCACAGATAAAATGACAGATGCTGCTTTTTGCCTCCTGGATCTTTCTCAGCAGCAAAGACAATTTTGCAAAGACGAACTCTCTCTGTCTGTCTCTCTCCCTCTCTTTCTCTATCTCTCTCTCCGCGGTGACCTTATGAAGCGTGCCATTCTGCCGTTCATTTATTGTCAGACACCATTACTATATAATTGCTGTTGATGTGAAAAGCGTGGTGTTTTGACTTCTCGCCTCTCCTTATAACTGACACTCAGCCATCTGCTTTGTTTTGTGTTTGTGAGTGTATTTTCCTATTTCCCCCCTTAACATGAGTCAACATGCATTTGAAAGAGGGATTGATCTCCATAGATACAGACAACAACAGACCGTGTGTTTGGGTTGCTGGCAGGTTGCAGAGGCTTATTAAGATGAGGGGAGGGGAGGAGGAAGAGAAGAGAAGAGGCTGCCTGCGATGCTGCTGCGTTAGCTAAGTGAAATCAGCTTTGCTCGCTGGCAGCAGGCTGACCTTTCTCCCTGTATTTGGATCACTTACCCAGGCTGAGGCTCGCCATGAACCTGGTCCCCACAGGAGCTGAGTGAGGCATTCTGGGAGCTCCAGACCAAGTGGCCAGGGGGCTAGTAGTGATGTCCAGGGCTACTGCCCATCCCCACCTCCCTCCTCACCCCTCCACGCCAGCGGCCACCCGCCCCGTCTTTCCAGGTGGATGGATGGCTTTGATTGGTGGAGTGTGTTGCTGTGTCGCAGGGCGGTGGGGTGAGTGGCAGTAATTGGCATGGCAGTGGGCAGGCCCATCTTTCAAGTGTGGTCAGTCGTGATTGGCCTGATGAGCCAGGCAGGGTGAGGGTAGGGGCGCTCCTTCCCAGTGAGGACCCTGGGGGTGGAGGAGACAGACGGAGGCCTGTCCCGTGTGCACCTCCACCCCGACTGGCCCTCCCGACTTGTCAACATCACTGACAGGAACAGATGTGTGGAGTGAGACATGGAAGGGACAAATGGAACTCTATTCCCTATATAGAGCACTACTTTTGGCCAGAGCCATATGAGTACTATAGTGCACTCTATAGGGAATAACTTTTGACCAGAGCTCTATGAGTACTATAGTGCACTCTATAGGGAATAACTTTTGACCAGAGCCATATGAGTACTATAGTACACTCTATAGGGAATAACTTTTAAACAGAGCTCTATGAGTACTAAAGTGCACTCTTTATAGGGAATAACTTTTGACCAGAGCCAAATGCGTACTATAGTGCACTTTATAGGGAATAACTTTTGACCAGAGTACTATAGTGCACTCTATAGGGAATGCCTTTTGACCAGAGCTCTATGAGTACTATAGTGCACTCTATATGGAATAATTTTTAACCAGAGCTCTATGAGTACTATAGTGTACTCTTTGTGGGTAATAATTTTTGACTCTAGTTCTATGAGTACTATTCTGAACTCTATAGGGAATAACTTTGGAAGTATGCTTGGGATCATTGTCCATTTGGAAGACCCATTTGCGACCAAGCTTTACGTTCCTGACTGATATCTTGAGATGTTGCTTCAATATATCCACATAATTTTCCTATCTCATGATGCCATCTATTTTGTGAAGTGCACCAGTCCCTGCTGCAGCAAAGCACCCCCACAACATGATGCTGCCACCCCCGTGCTTCACGGTTGGGATGGTGTTCTTCGGATTGCAAGCCTCTCCCTTCTTCCTCCAAACATAACGATGGTCATTATGACCAAACAGTTCTATTTTTGTTTCATCAGACCAGAGGACATTTCTCCAAAAAGTACGATCTTTGTTCCCATGTGCAGTTACAAACCATAGTCTGGCTTTTTTATGGCAGTTTTGGAGCAGTGGCTTCTTCCTTGCTGAGCGTCCTTTCAGGTTATGTCGATATAGGACTTGTTTTACTGTGGATATAGATACTTTTGTACTTGTTTCCTCCAGCATCTTCACAAGGTCCTTTTCTGTTGTTCTGGGATTGATTTGCACTTTTCGCATCAAAGAACATTCATATCTAGGAGACAGAACGCGTCTCCTTCCTGAGCGGTATGATGGCTGCGTGGTCCCATGGTGTTTATACTTGCGTACTATTGTTTGTACAGATGAATGTGGTACCTTCAGGCATTTGGAAATTGACTTTTTCTTGGCTGATTTCTTTTGATTTTCCCATGATTCCAAGCAAAGAGGCACTGAGTTTTATGGTAGGCTTTGAAATACATTCACAGGTACACCTCCAATTGACTCAAATGATGTCAATTAGCCAATCAGAAGCTTCTAAAGCAATGCTATCATTTTCTGGAATTTTCCAAGCTGTTTAAAGGCACAGTCAACTTAGTGTATGTGAACTTCTGACCCACTGGAATTGTGATGCAGTGAATTATAAGTGAAATAATCTGTCTGTAAACAATTGTTGGAAAAATTACTTGTGTCATGCACAAAGTAGATGCCCAAACCGACTTGGCAAAACTATAGTTTGTTAACAAGAAATGTGTGGAGTGGTTGAAAAACTAGTTTTAATGACTCCAGCCTAAGTGTATGTAAACTTCCGACTTCAACTGTACATGTAGGTAGAGTTATTAAAGTGAACATGCATAGATGATAACAACAGAGAGTAGCAGTGGCGTAAAAGGGGGGGCAATGCAATTAGTCTAGGTAGCCATTTGATTAGATGTTCAGGAGTCTTATGGCTTCGGGGTAGAATCTGTTTAGAAGCCTCTTG
This sequence comes from Hucho hucho, assembly GCA_003317085.1. Lineage (NCBI taxonomy): Eukaryota > Metazoa > Chordata > Actinopteri > Salmoniformes > Salmonidae > Hucho > Hucho hucho. The sequence continues at coordinate 252,555 of QNTS01000501.1, read as the reverse complement.
GACCTAGACTTGCCGCTATGGTACCGCTTGCCGTGCGGTAACAGAGAGAACAGTCTATGACTAGGGTGGCTGGAGTCTTTGACAAATTTTCACCGCCTGGTATAGAGGTCCTGGATGGCAGGAAGCTTGGCCCCAGTGATGTACTCTGCCGTTCGCACTACCCTCTGTAGTGCCTTGCGGTCGGAGGCCGAGCAGTTGCCATACCAGGCAGTGATGCAACCAGTCAGGATGCTCTCGATAGTGCAGCTGTAGAACCTTTTGAGGATCTGAGGACCCATGCCAAATCTTTTCAGTCTCCTGAGGGGGAATAGGTTTTGTCGTGCTCTCTTCATTACTGTTTTGGGGTGCTTGGACCATGTTAGTTTGTTGGTAATGTGGACGTCAAGGAACTTGAAGCTCTCAACCTGCTCCACTGCAGCCCCTTCGATGAGAATGGGAGCGTGCTCGGTCCTCTTTTTCCTGTAGTCCATAATCATCTTCTTTTGTCTTCATCACGTTGAGGGAGACGTTGTTTTCCTGGCACCACACGGCCAGGTCTCTGACCTCCTCCCTATAGGCTGTCTCGTCGTTGTCGGTAATCAGGCCTACCACTGTTGTGTCATCGGCAAACTTAATGATGGTGTTGGAGTCGTGCCTGGCTTTGCAGTCATGCGTGAACAGGGAGTACAGGAGGGGACTGAGCACGCACCCCTGAGGGGCCCCTGTGTTGAGGATCAGCGTGGCAGATGTGTTGTTACCTACCCTTACCACCTGGGGGCGGCCCGTCAGGAAGTCTAGGATCCAGTTGCAGAGGGAGGTGTTTAGTCCCAGGATCCTTAGTTTATTGATGAGCTTTGAGAGCACTATGATGTTGAACGCCGAGCTGTAGTCAATAAATAGCATTCTCACATAGGTGTTCCTTTTGTCCAGGTGGGAAAGGGCAGTGTGGAGTGCAATAGAGATTGCATTATCTGTGGATCTGTTTGGGTGGAATGCAAATTGGAGTAGGTCTAGGGTTTCTGGGATAATGGTGTTGATGTGAGCCATGAGCAGCCTTTCAAAGCACTTCATGGCTACTGATGTGAGTGCTACGGGTCGGTAGTCATTTAAGCAGGTTACCTTAGTGTTCTTGGGCACAGGCACTATGGTGGTCTAGGGAAGTCTCGAGCTATTGCTCGCCTGAGGTAGAGTACCTCATGATATTTGCCTCGTAGCAAGCATAGAAGTAGTTTAGCTCGTCTGGTAGGCTCGTATCACTGGGCAGCTCTTGGCTGTGCTTCCCTTTGTAGTCTGTAATGGTTTGCAAGCCCTGCCACATCCGACGAGCGTCAGAGCCGGTGTAGTATGATTTGATCTTAGTCCTGTATTGACGCTTTGCTTGTTTGCAGGTTCATCAGAGGGCTTTGAAAGTGGCAGCTCTAGCCTTTAACTCAGTGCGGATGTTGCCTGTAATCCATGGCTTCTGGTTGGGGTATGTACGTACGGTCACTGTGGGGATGACGTCATCGATGCACTTATTGATGAAGCCAATGACTGATGTGGAACATATTCCAGTCTGTGCTAGCAAAACAGTCCTGTAGCTTAGCATCTGCTTCATTTGACCACTTTTTTATTGATCTAGTCACTGGTGCTTCCTGCTTTAATTTAGCTTGTAAGCAGGAATCAGGAAAATAGAATTATGGTCAGATTTGCCAAATGGAGGGCGAGAGTTTTGTATTCTTTCCTGTGTGTGGAGTAAAGGTGGTCCAGAGTTTTTTTCCCTCTGTTTGCACATTTAACATGCTGATAGAAATTTGGTCAAACGGATTTAAGTTTCCCTGCATTAAAGTCCCCGTTTACTAGGAGCGCCACCTCTGGGTGAGCATTTTCTTGTTTGCTTATGGCGGAATACAGCTCCTTCAATGCTGTCTTAGTGCCAGCCTCAGTCTGTGGTGGTATGTAAACAGCTATGAAAAATACAGATGAAAATTCTCAAGGTAGATAGTGTGGTCTACAGCTTATCATGAGATACTCTACCTCAGGTGAGCAATAGCTCGAGACTTCCCTAGATATCGTGCACCAGCTGTTATATACAATAATACATAGTCTGTCGCCCCTTGTCTTTACAGACGCCGCTGTTCTGTAATAGATCATGTGTGTAGCTGGTGTATAGGAGTCAGGCGCAGGACAGCAGATATCAGTAAAAAACGTATTTACTCAAATAATCACAAAATACAACTCAAAATTATCGAGCCCACAAATAACAGACCGTATTAACATACAAACAATCACTCACAAAAAAACATGAGGGAACAGAGGGTTAAATAATGAACAAGTAATTGGGGGATTGAAACCAGGTGTGTAAGACAAAACAAATGGAAAAATGAAAAATGGATAGGCGATGGCTAGAAGACCGGTGACGTCGACCGCCGAACGCCGCCCGAAAAAGGAGACCGACTTCGGCGGAAGTCGTGACATGTTCTATCCTGCCGGTACAGCTTAAAACCAGCCAGCTGTATGTTGATAGTGTCGTCGTTCAGCCACGACTCCGTGAAGCACAAGATATTACAGTTTTGAATGTCCCGTTGGTAGTTTAATCATCCACGTAGGTCATCGATTTTATTCTCCAGATTGCACGTTTGCTAGCAGAATGGAAGGAAGTGGGGGTTTATTCGATCGCCTACGAATTCTCAGAAGGCAGCCCGCCATTTGACCCCTTTTTCTCCGCCTACTCTTTACTCAAATCACGGGTATCTGGGCCTGTTCCTGAGAAACCAGTATATAATTTGCGTCCGGCTCGTCAAACTCGTTAAAGGAAAAAAAGGATTCTGCCAGTCCGTGGTGAGTAATCGCTGCGTTATTTTCAATCATAAGAGACGATAGCAGCAATATTATGTACAAAATAAGTTAAAAATAAGTTACAAACAACGCAAGCAAACAAACAAAAAAACTAAATTGGTTGGGGACACGTAAAACGTCAGCCTTCTTCTCCGGCGCCATTTTATACTATTTGACCAGAGCACTATGAGTACTATAGTGCACTCTATAGGGAATAACCTTTGACCAGAGCTCTATGAGAACTATTGTGCACTCTATAGGGAATAACTTTTGACCAGAGCCCTATGAGTACTATAGTGCACTCTATAGGGAATAACTTTTGACCAGAGCTCTATGAGTACTAAAGTGCACTCTATAGGGAATAAGGTTCTATTTGGGACGCAACCTAGAGACTACAGAGAGGCTGTGGTCACCCTTACTCTCCAGGGGTTTGCAGGGTATTTGAAGCTAGATACTGTCATGTATACAAAGTCTATAGGGTGAGTTCGTACAACTGCACTGTAGTCTTGGGTCCTGTAAATCCATACCTTTCATATGCTTGCAATTAGGCTCTGTCTATACAACTGTATGTTTATAGAGCGCTGCAATCAATGTAAAGGCCTGTCTTATTTCTTTCTGCCTGGGTTACAGTGGGTGAGTGGGCATTTTGGTGGATTTGCTACCTGATGTTTTTCATTTGAAAAAGTAAACGGTTGTCTGTGATTTATATCAGGGTTCTGTACACACTCATTCTATATTTTAATGTAATTATTTGCATAGAATTGAACAAACAAGGAGTTCCTTTTCAGAATGGAAAAGTCAGCTCAAAATATGTTCATTTCCAGGGCGATATAAAGACAGTTAAATATGAATGATGTCTTCCCCCTCAGTCTGAGTACATCAAGATTGTTTTCATTATCTTCACATCCTGCTAGTTTACGTGCAATGTACTGCTATAAATGATTTATTTGTTTACTAGAATGCACCTAAAGTTCTGGACTTTATTAGTGAATCAGCGTTGATCTCGTTCTCTTACCCTGCGAGAGGGTTTTACTTTGTTAAAACTGAAGTAAGGGCTTGTAAGTAAGCATTTCACTGTAAGGTCTACCTACACCTGTTGTATTCGGCGCATTAATTAATAATTAACATTTAATTTGATTTGAATTAAGTGTATGTGCCTAATTTTTGAGAGAGGCTAGCCTATATGCAGCACTCAGATATTTCCTGTCTAACAAGGATGTGTTCATTTTTAGACATGGGAAACAGTCAAGGTACAGTTGAAGTCGGAAGTTTACATACACTTAGGTTGGAGTCATTAAAACTTGTTTTTCAACCACTCCACAAATTTCTTGTTAACAAACTATAGTTTTGCCAAGTCGGTTAAGACATTTACTTTGTGAATGACACAATACATTTTTCCAACAATTGTTTACAGACAGATTATTTCACTTATAATTCACTGTGTCACAATTCCAGTGGGTTAGAAGTTTACATACACTAAGTTGACTGTGCCTTTAAACAGCTTGGAAAATTCCAGAAAATGATATCATTGCGTTAGAAGCTTCTGATAGGCTAATTGACATAATTTGAGTCAATTGGAGGTGTACCTGTGGATGTATTTCAAGGCCTACCTTCAAACTCAGTGCCTCTTTGCTTGACATCATGGGAAAATCAAAAGAAATCAGCCAAGAAAAAGTCAATTTCCAAATGCCATAAAAATTGTAGACCTCCACACGTCTGGTTCATCCTTGGGAGCAATTTCCAAATGCCTGAAGGTACCACATTCATCTGTACAAACAATAGTATGCAAGTATAAACACCATGAGACCACGCAGCCGTCATACCGCTCAGGAAGGAGACGCGTTCTGTCTCCTAGAGATGAACGTACTTTGGTGCGAAAAGTGCAAATCAATCCCAGAACAACAGCAAAGGACCTTGTGGAGATGCTGGAGGAAACAAGTACAAAAGTATCTATATCCACAGTAAAATGAGTCCTATATCGACATAACCTGAAAGGCCGCTCAGCAAGGAAGAAGCCACTGCTCCAAAACCGCCATAAAAAAGCCAGGCTACGGTTTGCAACTGCACAAGGGGACAAAGATCGTACTTTTTGGAGAAATGTCCTCTGGTCTGATGAAACAAAAATAGAACAGTTTGGCCATAATGACCATCGTTATGTTTGGAGGAAGAAGGGGGAGGCTTGCAAGCTGAAGAACACCATCCCAACCGTGAAGCACGGGGGTGGCAACATCATGTTGTGGGGGTGCTTTGCTGCAGGAGGGACTGGTGCACTTCACAAAATAGATGGAATCATGAGGTAGGAAAATTATGTGGATATATTGAAGCAACATCTCAAGACATCAGTCAGGAAGTTAAAGCTTGGTCGCAAATGGGTCTTCCAAATGGACAATGACCCCAAGCATACATCCAAAGTTGTTGCAAAATGGCTTAAGGGCAACGATGTCAAGGTATTGGAGTGGCCATCTCAAAGCCCTGACCTCAATCCTATAGAAACTTTGTGGGCAGAATTGATAAGGCATGTGTGAGCAAGGAGGCCTACAAACCTGACTCTGTTACACCAGCTCTGTCAGGAGGAATGGGCCAAAATTCACCTAGCTTATTGTGGGAAGCTTGTGGAAGGCTACCCGAAACGTTTGACCCAAGTTAAACAATTTAAAGGCAATGCTACCAAATACTAATTGAGTGTATGTAAACTTCTGACCCACTGGGAATGTGATGAAAGAAATAAAAGCTGAAATAAATCATTCTCTCTACTATTATTTTGACATTTCACATTTTTAAAAGTGGTGATCCTAACTGACCTAAGACAGGAACTTTTTATTAGGATTAAATTGTGAAAAACTGAGTTTAAATGTATTTGGCTAAGGTCAAATCAAATCAAATTTTATTTGTCACATACACATGGTTAGCAGATGTTAATGCGAGTGTAGCGAAATGCTTGTGCTTCTAGTTCCGACCATGCAGTAGTATCTAACAAGTAATCTAACAAATTCACAACAACTACCTTATACACACAAGAGTAAAGGAATGAATACGAGTATGTACATATAAATATATGGATGAGCGATGGCTGACCGGCATAGGCAAGATGCAGTAGATGGTATGGAGTACAGTATATACACATATATATATATATATATATATATGAGATGAGTAATGTAGGATATGTAAACATTATATAAATGGCATTGTTTAAAGTGGCTAGTGATACATTATTTCATCCAATTATAATTATTAAAGTGGCTAGAGATTTGGGTCGATGGCCGAACGGCATAGGCAAGATACAGTAGATGGTTTAGAGTACAGTGTATACATTTGATATGAGTATGTCAGATACGTAAACATTATATACAAAATTGTTTAAAGTGGCTAGTGATACATTTGTTACATCCAATTCCTATGTTTAAAGTGGCTAGAGATTTAAGTCAGTATGTTGGCAGCAGCCACTCAATGTTNGATGCGCTGTGCAGTCCTCACTACCCTCTGGAGAGCCTTACGGTTGTGGGCGGAGCAGTTGCCGTACCAGGCGGTGATACAGCCCGACAGGATGCTCTCGATTGTGCATCTGTAAAAGTTTGTGAGTGATTTTGGTGACAAGCCGAATTTCTTCAGCCTCCTGAGGTTGAAGAGGCGCTGTTGCGCCTTCTTCACCACGCTGTCTGTGTGGGTGGACCAATTCAGTTTGTCCGTGATGTGTACGCCGAGGAACTTAAAACTTTCCACCTTCTCCACTACTGTCCCCTCGATGTGGATAGGGGGGTGCTCCCTCTCCTGTTTCCTGAAGTCCACGATCATCTCCTTTGTTTTGCTGACATTGAGTGAGAGGTTATTTTCCTGACACCACACTCCGAGGGCCCTCACCTCCTCTCTGTAGGCCGTCTCGTCGTTGTTGGTAATCAAGCCTACCACTGTAGTGTCGTCAGCAAACTTGATGATTGAGTTGGATGCGTGCTTGGCCACGCAGTCATGGGTTAACAGGGAGTACAGGAGAGGGCTGAGAACGCACCCTTGTGGGGCCCCAGTGTTGAGGATCAGCGGGGTGGAGATGTTGGTGTATGTAAACTTCCGACTTCAACTGTAATCTTCAACAGGTTGGGTGACTTAGACACAGAGCAGTGAAGGCGTTCACAGTATTGAAAGCCTTGTCATGATTGGATGATATTGATGTTTGAGATCTGTTGTCCCTCACTTACTTTACCTTCCCCTATCTCTGTCTCTTCTCTCTGTCTCTTCTCCCTGTCTCTTCTCTCTGTCTCTTCTCTCTGTCTCTTCTCTCTGTCTCTTCTCCCTGGCTCTTCTCTCTGGCTCTTCTCTCTGTCTGTTTGAGTGCCAATCGAAACATTTTTAACTTTAATTGGTTATTTATTTCTTATCAGCCACCTACAGCCGCTAGCCTTAAAGCAGACCCTCTGCTCCTATCCACTCTCTGTCCTCAGGTGTACATGATGTTGAGATGGATATGTTGTCCCAGGACTCACCCCCTGTCCTCCTATCTCTCTCCCCAGGTATCAGGCAGCTCAGTGGGGTCGCCGGGCGCCTCCTCCTCCCCCTCCACGTCGTCACAGCGGCAACGTCAACGCATCACCCGCGTCAACCTCAGGGACTTCATCTTCTACATGGAGCAGGAGAGAGAGACAGCCCACTCACTTCTGCTCTACCGGGCTCTGCTCAAGTAGCACCCTCTCCCTCCCAGCACTCTCCTCTCTCTCCCTTACCATCTCCTTCTACCCTTGCAACGTGCCTTCAATCGGGTCAGATGTTTCAGCTCAGTGTCTGTGTTGTTGATATTAACGTAGCTTTTGATATAAAGGCGAGAGAAAAAACTCACTCAAATGTATTGTATGTGTCTTTACCTGTTTTAGCTTCATGATAAATACACTGAGTACCAAACATTAAGAACACCTTCCTAATATTGCCCTTTTGCCTTTTGCCCCCAGAACAACCTCAGTTTGTCGGGGTATTGACTCTACAAGGTGTCGAAAGTGAACCACAGGGATGCTGGCCCATGTTGACTCCAATGCTTCCCACAGTTGTCAAGTTGGCTGGATGTCCTTTTGGTGGTGGACCATTCTTGATACACACGGGAAACTGTTGAGCGTGAAAAACCCAGCAGCGTTGCAGTTCTTGACACAAACCGGTGCGCCTGGCACCTACTACCATATCCTGTTCAAAGGCACTTACAGTGGGGCAAAAAAGTATTTAGTCAGCCACCAATTGTGCAAGTTCTCCAACTTAAAAAGATGAGAGAGGCCTGTAATTTTCATCATAGGTACACTTCAACTATGACAGACGAAATGAGAAAAAGAAATCCAGAAAATCACATTGTAGGATTTTTTATTTATTTATTTGCAAATTATGGTGGAAAATAAGTATTTGGTCAATAACAAAAGTTTATCTCAATACTTTGTTATATACTCTTTGNTATTTTGGTTTCATCTGACCATATGACATTCTCCCAATCCTCATCTGGATCATCCAAATGCTCTCTAGCAAACTTCAGACGGGCCTGAACATGTACTGGCTTAAGCAGGGGGACACGTCTGGCACTGCAGGATTTGAGTCCCTGGCGGCGTAGTGTGTTACTGATGGTAGGCTTTGTTACTTTGGTCCCAGCTCTCTGCAGGTCATTCACTAGGTCCCCCCGTGTGGTTCTGGGATTTTTGCTCACCGTTCTTGTGATCATTTTGACCCCACGGGGTGAGATCTTGCGTGGAGCCCCAGATCGAGGAAGATTATCAGTGGTCTTGTATGTCTTCCATTTCCTAATAATTGCTCCCACAGTTGATTTCTTCAAACCAAGCTGCTTACCTATTGCAGATTCAGTCTTCCCAACCTGGTGCAGGTCTACAATTTTGTTTCTGGTGTCCTTTGACAGCTCTTTGGTCTTGGCCATAGTGGAGTTTGGAGTGTGACTGTTTGAGGTTGTGGACAGGTGTCTTTTATACTGATAACAAGTTCAAACAGGTGCCATTAATACAGGTAACGAGTGGAGGACAGAGGAGCCTCTTAAAGAAGAAGTTACAGGTCTGTGAGAGCCAGAAATCTTGCTTGTTTGTATGTGACCAAATACTTATTTTCCACCATAATTTGCAAATAAATTCATTAAAAATCCTACAATGTGATTTTGGGATTTTTTTTTCCTCATTTTGTCTGTCATAGTTGAAGTGTACCTATGATGAAAATTACAGGCCTCTCTCATCTTTTTAAGTGAGAGAACTTGCACAATTGGTGGCTGACTAAATACTTTTTTGCCCCACTGTAAATATTTTGTCTTGACCATTCTCCCTCTGAATGGCACACATACACAATCCATGTCTCAAAAATCCTTCTTTAACCTGTCTCCTCCCCTTCATACACTTATTGAAGTGGATTTAACAAGTAACATCAATAAGAGATCATAGCTTTCACATGGAGTCACCTGGTCAGTCTGTGTCATAGAAAGAGCAGGTGTCCTTAATGTTTTGTACACTCAGTGTAAATGTATTTAGAGTGTTGGCCATGGTGATGCAAACTCCTTGGGTATTATTGGGACTGGGTTTTTAAGAAGAGATGTGTTTTTGTGTCTAAGGACCGGAGCCAGTACTTTTTCCATGTCAGTTGTAAATTTGATGTCCCAGGTGAAATACTGAATGAACCATCTCAAAGTGATGGTTAACTTCATGTTTATTTTCTTTAAAATAATCATATTCTGAACTTAATACAGCCTTCAATATTCTCTAGAACTTATTTGTTGAACAAAGTTCAGTGAATATGGTTACACAAAACTAACAATTCATAGAGTAGTCTGATTCTTTATACCAGAAACTTACCAGAGCAGCTTTGTGAAAGGTTTTTCAGAAAATGAATTACAGCATAACAGAAATCAAGCTCTTTAAATGTAAATAGTCATTTTGAATACTTTTAAACAGCATGTATGATATTTTTACCACATGTAATGTTAATTACTCAATACTGAGATATTCTGTAAAATCATGTGCATTGAAATTTGTTATGATGTTATTTTATTTGGATCCCCGTTAGCTGACGCCATGACGACAGCTAGTCTACCGGGGGTCCGACACAAAACGAAAAAGACATTACAGACAAATATACTTTATAATTTACATACAGTACACATAAAAAAACATGAACAAATGTAAAATACCTGAAAGGAAACATTTAACTGTCATTAGGAAAAAATGTATTCTTTGTATTCTTTCACTTTATAAACTTTGTTTTTATGCAATGTAGATAGTTTTATCCAATCCAACAGGTCAATAATCAAACAATGGTCAGAGTTTTCCACAGTCCACCAATATGGTGGATTCTGGCCAGTCACCCTCGTTGAGCAATGCACAGTAGTCTCTCTGTACCCAAACTTATGGAGACTCTTTTTTTCTGGAATTTAGATGTTGGCCATCTGTCTTATTGTTTGTGCCCATTTCCACCATACTTTAGGTTGTCTGAAGAACGTATTCTGTGAAACCAGGCCCATACCCTCAGCAGACACCCAGAGTGCAGTATGGTCGTTCGACAAGCAGCTCCCATCTTAGGGTTTCCTCTGTTTCAGTTCAAGACTATTAACAATACATATCAGACTTGTGATGAGCTGGACAGTTGTTGGAGTACAGTTTTGAGAATTCTTCATTTTAGCCTAATATTGACATAGCAATGTTTTTAGAGTTGTATGTTTTTATGTTCTCTCTAGAATGAGAGGTGGGAGACTAATGCCCCTCTGTCAGTAGCTATAGATCCTTGTCATTAGGGTCCAACTCTGCAAGGCCTCAGTGTTGTCACCTGTTTCTGACCATCCTCTTATTAACATGGCCTTTCTCTTATTGGTTGGTTTTGAATACCCTAGCCTCTATGCAGCTTCTGTCTTGTGTCGCTTTGTCATTTATTTGTTGAATGGGCAACATTTGAAATGAATGTTTTCTAGCAGCACTATTATATACTGTTTTTATTACTTATACAATGAGAAAAAACAGAACGCTGTGTTACCAATGTATAGAAGAAAAATAAATCTGTCTCTTTTAAGCATCAAACATTATTGTCAGTTGGTGTTGAAAGGTAAACTTATTTTTAACTATTTATATATTTTTCTTTTGAGTTCTTTTTTCATTGGCATTTCATTTGCCACATTTTAGGCAATGCAATTTTATCTCAAAAGTACTTATCGTTTAAAAAATGGAAGTTTAAAAGAAGCACAAAAATACCTATTTGTTCAGTGGTTAATATTTTAATAATTATTTGTATGATTTCTGATAAATAAATAAGCAGGAGAACATTTCTACTACTTCAGCTTTTTAGCCAAAATATAAGGATTACTGATGTACCCAGTTGGAAAATGTTTTAATGTATGGATAATTTGTAAATATTGTTTACAAGACCATGTGTTTATTAGGACTATGTTATTTTTGGTAAACTCTGTACATATCCTGAAAATGTCCTGTTTGTGTGAAAAACATACTTCTGTATTTGTACCTATTTTGTAAAGGAATAAATAAACTGTTTACTAAACTAAGCAGACACAGACTTTTGTGATTTGAGTACAATTTCTTTGAATATCCACAATATCCATATCAATCTGTAATATGTTTAGTAACACTTGATACCATACAATACAGTTCTGTAGTTAAGCAGAGTAACTGGATTTGGTAGTACAGCTTTATTAAAAGTACTGTACTTAAATTGTGTAGCTGTTGCTTAAGTGTTGTAATTACTGTACTAAACAGGTTAGTATGTTAGCTACACATAATAATCAGTTTCTCTTAATTATTTAAATCTAACCACAAAATCAACAGTAATGTTTTTACAAGACAGTTAGTTGTACCCAAACTGAAATTGACTAATGAAACCAACTTCATATCCATTTACTAGCATTACACATGCTAAGTACAAATTGAGTTAAGTACCAGTGCTAGAGACCAAGAAGAAGTCCCCTCCGGATTCTACTGCTAATTAAGCGGCAGTATTTTGAAAAGACCAAAACGTTTAACTCGGTGAAAAACACAGGGATCTGGGAGCAGATTCTGGTGGGTTTTTTTCTAGATGCAGCAGCAGGCCCATTTGAAAGTCCCTTTGGCACCTCAGACTGCTGATCTTGATTTAACCCTCTAACGCCCTCTACTTTACCCATGCAGGGACTAAATTGTGGAACTGCAAAGATATGTTTGTGCAGGGTCTGACACATTCTTCTGGGGGATTATAGTAAATTGAGAGTTCACTTCAAGCCAAACTGAAAAAGTTAATGACCACATAAGAAACCACAAGAGATCTGTTTTACATGTAACTGCATGAGGTGTACTGTATTTTCCCTCTTGAAAGAGACAGTATTAGTGCAGATGAAAGGAGGAAAAAACAACACCCTATTATCCAAGAAATGACACAAAGGACAGGACCGAGGCAGACAATATACAGTACATCCTTTTATTATCGCAAATATGCAAGAAAAATCAAATGGACACACTGTAAGTGAACACATGCCCTTTAATACCACAGTCTAATTATTAAAACATTTTAAATAATATACATTTTGTACCTTAAGTATACCCTTTTGAAATGTTTTTAATCCATATGTACACAACATAATGCTTGCAAATTGGAAATTATTTTCATTCTTTTTGTTTCGTAGTGAGTGAGAGGACTTAGAGGTCTCTTTTTTAATAAGATGGTCGAGGGCTCAGTAAAAGCCAGAGTCCTGATAACAATTTAATATACAAACAACTGTACAACTGCCCTCCGGTCTCTGGACTTCACACCACACACAGAAGTGGTAGGACTCCTTGTTAATTATGGTCTACCAACTTACTGACCACAAATTACTAAAAGAAAATGGTATACTCTCAGAAAAAAAGAGTGCTATGTGGCACCATGTGTCCCTGTAGGGGAACCCTCTGAAAAAAGGTTCCAGATAGAACCATTTAAGATCAGATAGAGCTATTTCTGGTTCCAAATAGCACCCTTTAAGAGGTTATATTTGGAACCCAGGTTCTATTTGGAACCCAAAACGGTTATATCTGGAGCCAACTTTCAGGGGGTTCTCCTAGAGGGACAAATGGTGCTGCATAGCACTCTTTTTTTCTGAGAGTGTATGTGTGAAAACATACAATACGTTAGAGGAAATGGCCCAGTAATGTAATGAGGTATCTGTGAGAACCTACCACCTGTAAGAGGTATTGTTGAGCTGCTTCACTCTTGTGTCAACAAGGAAGTGAACTGATGAAGGTGAGCTAAATGCTGCCACATACTGTAACTATTCAGAACCACTGAGAACTGAGCCGGTTACCTTGAGATGTAAAGTTGAATCTGGAGATACCAGAGGACATAAAGTAGGGAGGGAATGTTTGTTTGGTCTGGTGCGGTGCAGTCCAGTGAGCCATGGGGGTAACGTTAGGAGGGTGCTCTGTACAGAAGGGTCAGGGAATGTGATGACCCAGTGGGGGGCACAACCCTTGTCTCTACTGGCATTGCTAAGGAGCTGGGAGTGCATGGGAGCCCGGGGGACCTGCTGGGCTCTGAAGCCCCACATCCCTCAGCAACATGAAAGGCCTGGTTGGCCATTCCCTTTGAGGCGACTGAATACAAGGGCCCAGGCCAGTAGCAGGTCAGAACAAAGAGGAGCCTGATTGGGAGGGAGGCCCCCCAGGAGGTCTGTGCTGCCTTCTGGACTTCATGGAGCTAAACTAACTAACTAACCCTGGCCATCTTTAAGAACTGAAGACTGAAGAAGTCCTGGGGCTTGTTTAATCAGTGGACATCCACAGAAAGGACACTGGACACTAGGACCAAGAGGAGAGTTGGTTCATTACAAATTAGACTACCATGCCATTTGAATTAAGATTTTTGTCATGTTTAGTGAAACACCCACCATAGGAGGTTTCAAAACACTCATTAACAAGCCGGTGCTGAACCAAGATCAGAATGGGCCTCTTTTTGATCAATTATTTTAGAATGGAAGAAACACAGTTACACATATGTAAAGTATGACAATTTATACTATTTCTTTCTTGTTTCTCTCTTTGATCCACAAATGTAGAGAATCAAACCATGGAATCATAGCAGGATAGAGTAAGTGCCTCCCACTCTTTTTCTCTGTAACCAATGCTCTGATGCTCAGTTTACAGTTCATTTTAGGTTATGCTGCTGCAGACATGTGAAGAGTGATTGAAATAATCCTGCCTTAGAATGAAATGACAGACAGTCAGCAAGACAAACATCAGGGCTTCCATGATTGAACGTACTATTCTTTCAATTGTCAGACTATGTGTACTGTGTTTGTTCGTATAAAATTGTTTTGAATAATCATAGTGATTTCTGTGTCAAATAAACAATTATGAAAAAATGAATTTTAAACTTTGTACAATCATCAAATAGGCAATTTTGCTGTATCAACGAAGTTTGGTATTACTTACATTGTTTTGGGCTCTCTCAACATATATATACAGTGGGGAAAAAAAGTATTTAGTCAGCCACCAATTGTGCAAGTTCTCTCACTTAAAAAGATGAGAGAGGCCTGTAATTTTCATCATAGGTACACTTCAACTATGACAGACAAAATGAGGGAAAAAAATCCAGAAAATCACATTGTAGGATTTTTAATGAATTTATTTGCAAATTATGGTGGAAAATAAGTATTTGGTCA
>QNTS01000501.1:86688-230245 GCA_003317085.1 Hucho hucho | reverse complement strand
GTCTAAGTCTCCAGTTGTCAGGACGTAGGGCTGGGGTCTAAGTCTCTAGTTGTCAGGACGTAGGGCTGGGTGTCTACGTCTCCAGATGTCAGGACGTAGGGCTGGGGGTCTAAGTCTCTAGTTGTCAGGACGTAGGGCTGGGTGTCTACGTCTCCAGATGTCAGGACGTAGGGCTGGGTGTCTACGTCTCCAGATGTCAGGACGTAGGGCTGGGGGTCTAAGTCTCCAGTTGTCAGGGCGTAGGGCTGGGTGTGAGTGACAGGTAGAGCAGACTCAGAGTAATGTGGTGCTGCACAGAGGGAGTCCTACTTTGTTTAACTATACATGGCCATTAAAATGTGACAAGGCACACCGCTGTTTCTACCTCATCTTCATTCTCCACTTCATCACAAGCATCTACAACAAAAGACCTATTAGAAAGTGGTTGTTTGATCACACTAAAGTGTTCCATTTCTATGGGGGACAACTGCTGCCTTGTCTAAGAGACAAGTTCACAAAATAAGTTTGTAGTAAAGCTTTGACACAGGAGGGCCAGAAATAGTGTTGGTAGTAGCTAAGTTTATCATGCGCCCTGTGTTTGTATTTTTTTCCGAAGGGTGAGGGTGGTGGTGTTGTAGGTGGTGATGATGGTGGTGGAGGTGGTGGTGGTGGAGGTGGGGGCGATGGTGGTGGCGGTGATGGAGGCGGTGATGGTGGTGGTGGTGATGGTGGTGGTGATGGAGGTGGTGGTGGTGGTGATGGTGATTATGGCGGTGGTGATGGCGGTGGTGATGGAGCTGGTGATGGAGGTGGTGGTGATGGAGGGGGTGGTGGTGATGGTGATGGAGGTGGTGGTGATGGTGGTTATGGCGGTGGCGATGGCGGTGGTGATGGAGCTGGTGATGGTGGTGATGGAGGTGGTGGTGATGATGGTGATGGAGGTGGTGGTGATGGAGACTGTGGTGCTGGTGGTGGAGGTGGTACTGGTGATGGTGGTGATGGAGGTGGTGGTGGTAAGGGTGGTGCGGAGGGTGGTGGTGGTGATGGAGATAGTGGTAGTGTGGGTGATGGAGGTGGTGGTGGGGAGGGTGGTGGTGGTGGAGGTGGTGGTCCTGGTGGTGGAGGTGGTGCTGGTGGTGGTGGTGGTGATGGAGGTGGTACTGGTGATAGTGGTGATGGAGGTGGTGGTGGTAAGGGTGGTGGGGAGGGTGGTGGTGCTGGTGATGGAGATAGTGGTAGTGTGGGTGATGGAGGTGATGGTGGTGAGGGTGATGGAAGCAGACTGCAGGGTTGAGTCATGTTCTCCCTGTTACTAGCTGACCCAGTATGGATTGATAGGCTGGCTATGTGACATGACGTGTCAGAGAGAGTGGCTGGGCCATGTAATGTCCCCGGCCCTGGCAGCCCTGGCAGTGAGAGGGGACAGGAGGGACAGGAGCCGTCTCAGAGTAGTGTTGCTGTCACGGTGATGAAGGAAGGATTGCGTCTGGCTTGATCACAGTGCTCCATCACTGTGATGTACGGAGGTGTGTACCGGCCGGCTCCTGCTTCGGGACTGTGTGTGTGTGTGTGTTTGCGTGTGGGTGTGTATGTGTACACCTCTGTGGCTCTTTAGCTAAATGTTTTCCCTCTTAAGCGGCCCAGTCCTTTTTTCCATTGGCTCTACATCACAGGTGGCTTGCATTATTCCCCCTAAATTCCTTTCATGACTGGAGGAATGAATCGGTCACTCACCAAGGTGGGGTTGTTTATAGGTTTTCTCTTACATTGGAGTTGGCAAGAACGATTTCTCAGACAGAATGAGTTAGTAAGCCACCCAAAATCTTATTGGTGATTAATTATAATGAAGGTACCTGCCCTTGTATCGGAAGAGAAATGCTGTAACTAAGGGCAGCAGATGACTGTATTTAAAACTGAGACTGAAGAATCCAAACCAGGGCAACAAGGAAATACACAAGTTCCCAGCACTATTTTCCATCTCTTTCTCAGATCTTTCTCTCTCTTTCTCTCTTCTCTTTCTTCCTCTGTGGGCAGGGTGTGGCTGCATTCCCTTGGGTCGGGGTCCAGGACTGTAATCAGATCCCAGGCACATTGTCTGGCCTGGTAAGATGAGGATTATTCTCATAACCTTCTCATACCTTCACGCAACAATGACACAGGACAGAATGAGGAAGTTGTTTAGAAAGATCTCCCCTTACACCAGAAAACACCTCGATCTGCTCTCTGTTCCCCTCACCTCCATCTGCTCTCTGTTCCCCTCACCTACAGCAGCTCAATGAGCCTATCTGCCAACCCCTGCAGTGTGCTTGTGTGTGTGTGTTTGTGTGTGCGCGTCTGTGGGCATGCGCATTTGTCTTAAAGGGGCCAGCCTAGAGAGAGAAAGAGCCCTGCCGCGTACAACACCTCCCCATCCGGGCAAAGGCTATACATTGAGACAAAGCCTTCTAAAGCCCCACTGTGTTCCACATTCACTAACACAAACATCACAAACAGGAAACCCTGAAGAGAAGGCAGGCTCCCGTTTCTACCAGCACCAAGTCATTCACACGCTGCCTGAGCCCCAAATGACACCCTATTCCCTATATAAGGTGCCATATTCCCCACTATGTAGGGCATATGGTGCCATTTGGAATGCAGACACTGAATAATGGGGTTGGTTTCCCCTCAGCTCCACAGAGAGACAGTGAGTCTGTGGGTTTGTTTCACCTCAGTTCCACAGAGAGACAGTGAGGCTGTGGGTTTGTTTCACCTCAGTTCCACAAAGAGACAGTGAGTCTGTGGATTTGTTTTACCTGAGCTCCACAGAGAAACAGTGAGTCTGTGGGTTTGTTTCACCTCAGTTCCACAGAGAGACAGTGAGTTTGTGGGTTTGTTTCACCTCAGTTCCACAGAGAGACAGTGAGTCTGTGGGTTGGTTTCACCTCAGCTCCACAGTCTGTGGGAAAGGCCTGATAATTAAAACTAAAATAGGAGGGATCCATCCCAGTCCATTTGAGACAGATGTGCGGTGCACACTGAGACCAGACTCGGCGGTAAACATAGTGGGAAAATGTTGTGTTAGTTGATGCGGCCAATTAATTATATTGCAAGCCATTTAAAAATCTATAAAAGAAGTATAAACCGGTTTAGGCTGTTTGAGAAATTGTAAGTATGGTATTAAAAAATGCAATACGTGTATTTCAATCTCCCCGGGCGGTGTTATATTGGAGTCTTTTTAAAAAGAGGAGCTGTGTCTTAAAAAGGAGTCAAACGTAAATTATGCATATCATTTTTTTCACCCCTCTCATTTTTGCGAGAAGAAAACATGGCCGCAGCGCAGGCAGGCAGACAGTGGAGAGGAGACAAGGCTTTGTCCCGCTGCTCAGGCAGCTAGGCAGCAGCCCCGGAGGTGGTCTCACACATTGGCAGGAGGGCGGTGGAGGTGTCAGAGCAGAATGCCTGCCTGGCGTGTTGGGGGTAGTGTGGGGCATGCTGGGCGCTGGGTGAGGCTCCTCTATGTGTTGATCTGTATGGCTATTGGCAATGAGGTGCTGATGATACCACAGAGCTGTGGTGAGAGGCTGCTCTGCTCCTTAAAGCCTCATTCAAACCTTGGAGAGGGAAGAGTGCTTTCTGAGAGGAAGATTAATATTATTGCTGTGACACACGCCTACAAGTGGCTGAAAAAACGGGTCACTATTTCCGTACATCTTAAACAAATTTACTCTAAATCACATCAGAGTAACTATTATCCCATGTGAGTTATGATGACAGGTTGTTGCTACAGAACAGTCATCTTGTCTGTGCTACACGCAGGCTACAAATCATGTCACATGCCTTTACATGGACATTTCAAAGTGGAGTCCTTGTCCTATAGATCACCAGTGATGACTTTAGAACAGTCGACAGTCAACTTCACACCTGTAAAACGTGATACACCACCATACCCACTTTAAACCCTGCTCCCTCAAGACTATAGGAAAACAGAAGTCACAGAGGCTCTCTGGGGTTTTCATCACCAGGAAAAAAAACTTCTAGTGATGATTAAAGATGGCTGCCGACATTCATGCACAGACAAAATGTTATCTACCTGGACAGAGTTGAGCCTGCAGTAACCGTTGAGGGGGAAGCGGATGACATGCGTGGGGTCCTGGTTCCAGCCGGCGTTCACCGAGTTGCACATGACGTCTCCAGTCTCGGGGAAGATCTCCTCGATGAGCACCTTCTCCCCGCTGAGGGCGATCCTCTCACCCAGGTCAGGCGTCACCCGCACCACCAGGCAGTCACAGGGCTGGGCCGTCCTGCGCTGCTCCCGCTCCTGCTTCCAACGCTCCAGCTCCTTAATCATGGGGGACAGCTGGTAGTACCGAGCCTCCTCGTACAGCAGGTGGAACTCCTGGATGGGACAGGATAGGAAACATGCACAAACACTCAAATCCAAGTCATTCTCAAGTCAGACCTCTTTGTCCTTTTCACGCCACTTCGATACGAAGTGATTTTCTTAGCAAGTTAGGAGAGCATTTTTGCTAACCCTTTTCCTAACCTTAACCTCAGTCACCTAACCTGCTATGTTAATTCTCCTGACCTTCTGAGTAAATTCTCCTAGCCTGCTATGAAAACATCCCTTCCGTATCAAAGTGTCTTTAAAAGAGTGTATTTTATAATCCCTCATATTAATCTCATGGTATTTCCTGGTTACAAATTATCTCGGTTAGGCCCACATTGAACATTTAAATATCTCAGATTGAAGAATGATTCTCTGGTAAACCAGATACGTTTCCAGATGTTTACAAGAAAGGCCTGTATTGTTTTTTATTACCAGAACCACAGCCATGCTAACCATGGCCATAGCTGCAATCAGCTAATCACTCTCTACTCCAACAGTATCTTTTGGCAGGGCTGAGTAATCCTCTAGCATGTTGTATTGAGCTCTACTCTATAGAGGCCTGTGTCAGTGAGGCGAGGCGAGGCGAGGCGAGCCCAGGCTGCAGTGATGTGGGATGGGATGGTACATTCCTATGTGCAGACAGTCTAGCTGCAGCAGATTGCCTAGCTGCTCCCCCCCCCTGGGCTGTGCTTGCTGGGGGCCATTTGCCCCTGCGCTCTTGCCTCTAATTTCCCACAAGACCAGATGGCACCATCGTTCAACACTACCATAGAAAATACCAGGAAGACTGAGGAGGAAAGGCAAGCTATTGGTAGTTAGCTAACAGAGGGGAGGTGAGGGGAATATATATGGGAGAAGAAGTGAACATGAGGATAATTATAATATAATCCATGGTTGATTTTTTATGCATGCTTCGCACAGAGGGGATTTTATGGTAAAGTCTAATGTGAATAGTGGCCCGATGTTAAGCTCTGATATCACAATTTTATATTGTGTCAAATGAGTATTGTAAATGTGCTTGCAAAACAATCAGTAATTGATTTAGCTACCGGTAGCTCAAGCTGGAAATTATACAAAGGTAAATTGCTACATTTATGGTAGCTGCATTCCTAAAAATGTTATTTGAGGTATTTCCTGTTCAAAGGGTAGGTGGAAAATACACAGAGGCTAAGATAACGTCGTCACAAATGTTGGACCAGCGCTGTTGCTAACTACCAGCAGAGTTGCTAACTAGCATAGCTGGTCACATTGTTGAAAAGAGCTATGGGATATTAGAATCTTGTTGTCTTAACAATTGTCATATTCAACCTAGCACAAAGGGAAACAATATTTCTCATGAGTTGCCATATCCTCCATGTATTTGGTCGGTATCAGGACCTTCTAATCATTCTCTTGATGAAAGATACTAGTTCAAGAGAAAAGTTGATGATCGCAGTGTATTATAGTCTTTATGCACTTCTAAAGTTAGTTAGGGTTTGTGCAGAGGAAAGAAAGAGACAGTGCCTGTTTCAGTCTGACTGCATCATCATTGGCTGTGGGTGTTGGGTGCTAGGGGTGCTGGGGGAACCAAATCTAAAAAGAGTTTTCCCTCGCCTCTCCAGAACTGCTGGGTACAGAGTATGGTACAGCAATAGCAGCAAAAAGCATATTATTAACCCTGCCTGGCTCAGTCAGGATGGAAGAAAAAGCCACTTTCAAATCCCCCTGCATGAAAAACCCTAACATGAAAAACCTTCTGCTTCTTTAACCCTCATTCAACCCCCCATCTGAAAACCAGGAATGGCCCAAAACCAGCTCTAGCTGAAGCAGGCGGTGACGCAACACATCTCAAGCCGACATTCTAATATTTAATATTACAGAATGTGAAGAGGTGGGTCGGTCACTTTTTTTCTCTCCCTTCTCTTGGCCCTTCTCATTGTGGCTGACAAAATACATAAAGAGACGTTCCCCCTTAGGGGTGCTCTCTGTAACGAAGTGTAGCTCCTCATCCTTCACAGGTCTGAAGCCACAGATGGATGTGTTTTTAACAGGGGTCTGTCTGCGAGGCAATTTAGTTATCCTGAGCCTGAGCCGGGCAGAACAGAAAACAACAGAATAACCCTAACATAATGCTGAAGTGAGGATGAGAGGGTAGACAGGCCCAACAGCTCTGTCTTGGTTGTATGCTGCCAGCTCCAAAAGACAATCTATCCCACAATCCTGTGTCCAGACAGGCCGGTTGAGTTCCAAAATAATGATCCGACCTGATCACCCACTGGCAAGGCAACATCGCAGGGAAGGATGGAGGGAGAATGGAGGGAGGGGGGATGGAGGGAGAGCAAAATAGAGAGATGGGGAGAGAGCGACAGAGAAGGAGCAGACAGAGAGAGATTATCTTGATCCAAAACAGTAACAAAATACTTTTTACAGGTAACTAAACCAACAAAATTAGAAGTTACCTTCTGCACTGTCATTTGACATGGATATGGCAATACCACTGACCTATATGCGGTGATAATGAACAAGACAATAATGAATGTGAAATGGGAAATTAATTAGCCGTAATATTACAATAACACTTTGTCTAGCACTGTGAGTGACTGAGAAATCTACTAGATCGTACTGAGAAATAAAGAACTTACTGTTCATTGATAAAATTATATAATTGTAACATGCAAAAACACACCAGAATGGTTAAGGACCATCACCTAATTTGACTGAGCATTGCTTACACACTTTGTAGTCTGAAAAATGTCTGAAATATGTCATGTGGAAAGCAGGGTGAATATTGGATTATATCTACTGATATATGCTGAATATTTGTTACTATTCTGCTAAGCAGGCTTTCACATTGATTTAGCTAAACACACAGCATTTTGGCTGCCAGCAGCAGAAGAGACCCAGGCCTGGGGCGACGCCAACACTGATTGTGTTCAGATAAGAACATGCTCAAGTCCTCCTAACCATATTTGCATTTTTTTCAGAGTTCACACAAATTGAAAGGTATGCAGATCAACAGAGAGAGAGAGAGGAGGCTGGATGATGCGAGGGAATTAATGTAATGAGTTGAAACAACGAGGCCTAATGCTGCATTCGTTTGACTTACAGTCATTGGCTGATTGGACTGTGTAGAATGGGAGTGAATGAGAACAGCGATAGCTTCCATACAGTACACTATACAGATCAAACCAAAACCAAAATGTAGTTTGCTAAAATGTGATGGAAGCTTTCATGTTCTCACTGTTGTTCAGGTCAGTCCCCATTCAACCGTAATGCTTGATGAACTACTCCCAGCCGACAGGGAAAGACATGGAAGTTTGGATATAATAGGCTGAACTAAAAGGGATCCGGATGGACAGGAACAGATGGAGCACTGAATATGCTCTCCTTAGACATCATCAACCAGAACTTTACATTTTACTAATTGTGTTTTAGATCGATCAAAGTTGTTATATCACAGAAGATTTGGCCTGAGTCCATGATCGATCGTTGGCCTGAATCTATGCTCTGTTACTAAGTAGAATAACTTAGTAATAACAATATGTGTATATTTCCAGAGCCGGTTGTTTTGCTTAGCCAAGCGCATCCAGGAAGGAGTCTCCTCATGCGCACTCTGAAACAAGAGACAGGTGTGTGCAGCCACAGTGGGCTAACATGGACCAAAGTCACTCCAGTTTCCCAGATAGAACACTGTATAAAAGTGTGTGTTTTTGTGTGTACGTGTGTGTGTGTGTGTTAGTCTGTCTGTAGACATCCCCTACAGTACACTCCCTCCCCACACATTCCCCTCTGTCAGACTCAAGACCACATTATTCTCGCCTCCTCTAGTATTCCTACTTCCCTCTCAAGCCCAGTTCCTTTAAACTGTCAGGGCACTCTATTGAGAGCAGAGAGAGAGGCAGTGGCTGGGAGACTGGGTGGTAACGTCAGACTGGAGCAAGTGGAACAGGGGCTATACAGCCTGTTTCACCTGGCCTCAACCCCAATTGAAATCATTTTTCTGTGAGAAACAACAGCTCTGGGCTTTGTTCACATCACAGAACAATGTTATGTTTTACACCGAATTTTCACCTTTCCTCCACTGCATATTAAAGGTTCAGTCCAGGATCTTAAGCACTTACAAACTTGTAACATATTGTACAAAATGCATTAAAAGAAAATATATATATATGATCATTTGCAATTCGTAACATATCAAATTCAGAACTACTGTCTGAAATCATACAAAACCTTCAAAGCATCACTTTAATGATACATCAGTGGGGATTCATTAGATTTGATTTCCAATGTTTTATTAATAAAACAAATGACTGCTGATATTGACCTATAGAATGTGAATGTAATGCTAAATAATGTTGACAATATAAATTGATAGACAGCGAAAACTAACATGTTGAACATTCTTCTCAGATGAGAGGGAAGTTCAAACTTTTAATCAATCATCTATCCTTCGTATATCTCTACACTGTGTGAGTTCATACAGCACACATACTGTACACATGATGCTATGGTGTGCAAATACAAATCAGCATGTACCTTGAAGTCATCTGGGAGAAGCAGTTTGCAGGTCCTGAGGAAGCTGAGAATGTAACGGAATATTTCTCCATCCCTGTCAATGAAGTAGTGCTGCTTCAAGCTGTCCAGCACGATGGGCTCTGTGCCATTAAACAGTCGGCTGATTCTGGAAATTGAAACACACACACACATATAATGGAATGAGGTTGAGTTGAGCGGCTGCCTTCAAACAATTACCCTCCATTTATTTTTTCCGTTTTATTAGCGCTAAGTCTGAAATGTATTAGCATCCTGGTTGAAACAAGGGGCTTAAGGCACATTTCCTGTGTTCCAGGCCTGTTTGAAGTGTCCCTTCTGCTGTGTGATTAGGACAACATACAGTGTCTCGGCCGGTACTTACAGAAATGAATGTTATGTGTTCAGTTTAAAGCTCTATTACTAAAATTGAACTGGGGTTTGCTACAATGAAATATGATATATGTTTCTCTATAGCGTTTGAATCCACAATGCTCTGATGCTCATACTCTGATACCTATTTGTGTTTTGAATACAAATGTTCCACTGAATTATGTATTGATTTGGTTCGTCTTTGAAAACAAGTAAGAGCCCAAGCGTGACTATTACACCTCGTGCCGTGAATCAGCATTCACTCAAAAAGTAATTTCTCTAAAATAACTGACGCAGGTTTCCCATTAGAATGCAGAACAACAGAGGGAAATTCCATGAATTATGGACATAACTTCTAAGTAATAAGACACCTGTAGCTTGCCAAGCATCCATCCATAGTCGGCCTTTCAAAATGTAACCAGGAGTGAATAAGGAGCAAGACTAACACTGGAAATTGCTGTAATCTGTTAGCTTTCATCCCACCATATACTGTCGATACGATGCCTTGAGATATGGTTGGACAACTACACATTTCTCTCATCTCTTGTGAGGTTGTCAAGGTCCAGGTGTAAGATCTTAATTTGATCACCCAGGAAATTAAAACATGTAGTGTATTTGACGTTTACAAAGGCTTCTGAAGTTTGTATTTTCCACTTTTAAATTTCAGACTTGATTTTCCCTTACAAAAAAAATCCTTTAATTATATTTTTATTTTCCTGATGTAGCAAACTGTACCAAATGAAGATCCTACATCATTAGCTACTGTAGCTCTCAATCATTAGTTCATTCATTTCACCTCAGATCTAGGTGTATAATAGCTATAGACCTGAAAGGAAGAGAAATTGACTTTTATGTTGGTCATTATTAGAGACATGATTGACATGGTGTCTCTATCACTGTTTTACTTAGGAATTTGTATGAGTCACTCAACAGTTTTCTGTAGAAGTGGCAGTTCAGAGTATTTAGAGTAACCTTTACAATGGTTTCACTGAAACATTTCCCTCCTCTCTCCCAGAAACAGCTCTTGGCAGAGAGAAGGCTTCTCTGTTATCATTGTTTTGCTCTTTAATCATGCTAACAGCTTTTAGGTCAGCTGAGTACAGTTAAACCACAAAGAAAATCACCAGAAAGTCTAATTCTCACAAGCTGCTTTTGCCCAGTGACTGTTAAATCCTGTTATAAGACATAACACAAGAAAGAGAGTTGCTATGGGAATCTCTACACACACACAGCTGTATTACATTTCAGTCATTTAGCAGATACTCTTATCCAGAGCAACTTACAGTAGTGAGTACATGCATTTTCACACTTTGTCATACAGGTCCCCCATGAGAATTGAACCCACAACTCCAGCATTGCAAGCGCCATGTTCTACCAAGTCAGCCACATGGGACCATTTCATAGTTTTGACTTCATAGTTGAAATTTCTAAAGTGAAATTCATTGACTTTCCATTACAATCCTTTGCTTTGTAAAGACACACACAGTGACTGTATCAAAGGGCTTCATCAGGTATAGACTGAATCCTATCATGTAGAATTGGCCCTGTTTTTTTACTGTATAAAGAGAGCCAGTGCAAAGATGCTCTCCCTCTCTTTCTCTCCCACTCTCTTTCCCTCCCCTTCTCTATATTTCTCTCCATCTTGCCCCTCTCTCTTTCTCCCTTTCTCTCTGAAAATCGATGCAAAATGCTTTATAAAAAACCAATACTCATCTCCCTGTTATGCCCGAGGTGTTCCTTTCTCATATGGTCTTGCAATTCTTCCAGCTAGAATTTCACCATACCCCTCCAGGCTAACTCTGTTTTTCATCTCCACTTTTTTAAAAAGCAATTAAAATGCTGCCTGTTTTTCTTTTTCCCTCTCTCTATTTCTGTATCTCCCTCAGTCTCAGTGTTTCCTTTTGGTAAATCACAGATTGGGGGCCCTCAGCACCTGAAAGACGGACCCCCGCCCTCACCCAGCTTTGTTTCTGTCATGTCAGACAGGTAGAGAGAGAGAGCTATACACCATCCTGCCTGCCTGGCTCAGAGAGAGAGAGAGAGAGAAGGGCAGAGTGGGAGTTCGTGAAGGACAGGAGCGTCTCTGATCTCCCATCGCAGCGGTGCTGAGTAGAGGCCGCGTGGGTGAGCAGGCGGTAGGTAGGCATCTCATGGACCCACACATGTCAGACTAACAGTTTAGAGTCTGAAACTCATGGCTAGGGGTGGGGGTGGGTCAAGACAAGTGCAGCATTTCACTCTCTCTAAAATGAAAGACCTGAGCTGTCTTCAATAGATTCCCAATGAATTCTGACATACATTGCAGGACATCTTACATATGTCTGTGAAAACAAATGCCCAGAGAGTGTGTTTGGATGAATGTATCAAACCCAACTTCAAGGGCGTACACTGGCTCTGTGAATAGATGCACAACTTGGTAGGGAGGTCCATTGTCAAGTGTATTTAGAGATTAAAACTGAAGGTTCAAATATTACTGAACTCTTGACTATTTCAAGCTTTAATGAATAATGTTGTTCATTTGTGAAAGACATTCATAAAGGGGAGTAATAGTGCGTTTGGAGAGTGTTATATTGAGTGAAAGTAGAACAAGTGATATAGACCCCCCCCCCCCACAGGAAAATTAAAATTGTAGAATGCAATTTTGAAATTGGGTAGTGCATCATCAGTACTCCTCTTGTCATGTCAGTCATTGCATATCTTAGAGAGATATGTATAACTTGTCAGAAATGTCCAGATCAACTAGCCCATGTCAAAAGGTTTTTTTGCCCGTAGATTTTGTTGTAATGTTTGAGTCACTCAAATATTACATGAATACACATTAGACATGGCAAAATATGTAGAACTGCAATAAAATTTGCTTCATACCGGAAAAATGTTCTCTCCACCAACAAGAGTGTGAACAGTTGGTGTCATGAACAGTGCTTGTGCCCATAGAAATAGACGTGGGGGGTTCCCCGAATGCTGGAAGGGGGGCCTAAGTGAAAATGTTTGGGAACCCCTGGCATAGTAGACAGTACCAGGGATGGCTGCATGCAGCCTGGTAGGTAGAGCATTGGGCCAGTAACCAAAAGGTTGCTGGTTTGAATATCCAAGGTGATTTTTTGTTTTTGTTTTTATGCTATACTATATGCCATCCCTCATAGATAATGGAAACCAGAGAAATTATCAAAATAAGTAATAACTAGTGTCAAGGGTCATTTCAAAATAGTTTTCTTTGTCTGTGTAATATTATTCTCATTTACTTTCCTCAGCCTCAGTAGAATGGAGCTCTGAAGCTTATCTCCTTAACTATGAACTCCCCAGAGCGGGTATCAATGTTTGATGACCCCTGTCCCTTAATGCAGTCTGTACAGAGGAAGATGAATACCCAGACATTAGTTACTAGACTAAGTTTCTCTATGCACTCTGCATTATTAACGCAGCAATCTATTAAAAGTAATCATCAACTTACAATTCTTTGAACCTTGTTCTTTAATTGTCAAGTTTCAGTGGATCATGAATGGCGGACTAGGACTAGACACCTCCATGCACACCATACCGGATGTCCTCTAAAAAATACTGCATATAAGTCTGGCTATTGCAGTATAATTGTTTTGCTTTCTGTCAGCCATTATCCTAATTCATATAAAAGGGCTCCTCCTCCACTGGCTCCAGAGGAAAGTGCACCCCTGAGGCAGACTGTGTGGAACACTGAGGAGGCAGAGAGAGAGAGAGAGAGAGAGAGAGAGAGAGAGAGAGCTGGCTCTCACATACACAGTGGTATCCTGTCATTACTCTTACTGTAAAAGCACTGCTACTCCCTGCTATACAGCATGTATGTTACATTTTGTATGGCTTTTCACCCTTGTGTATAATGTATATGCAATGTGTAACATCATTATGCAACATCATTATGTGAGGTCAGTGAAGGCTCTTCAGAGGAGGAAGGGAGGGGCCATTGTCCTCAGTGAATTTCATAAAAAGTAATTTCATAAAAATAAAAATAGGAAAACATTTAAAAACTATACTAAATATATTCACATCTCACCAAATAATTGATTAAAACACACTTTTTTGCAATGAAGGTCTACAGTAGTCTCAACAGCACTCTGTAGGGTAGCACAACGGTGTAGCCAGAGGACAGGTAGCTTCCGTCCTCCTCTGGGTACATTGACGTCAATAAAAAAACTAAAGAGGCTCATAGTTCTCCCCCCTTCCATAGACTTACACAGTAATTATGACAACTTCCGGAGGACGTCCTCCAACCTATCAGAGTTCTTGCAGCATGAACTGACATGTTGTCCACCCAATCAAAGGATCAGAGAATGAGTACTGAAAGCATAAGCTACAGCTAGCTAGCACTGCAATGCATAAAATCTGGTGAGTAGTTGACTCAAATAAAGAGAAAGACAATAGTTGAACAGTTTTGAAGAAATTAATTTCTTCTAACGTGAAGGAAATGCAAGAAGAGAGAGAGAGAGAGGGGGATTTCATCTTTTTCACTTTCAATTTCACTTACTTAGCTAGCAAACGCAGCTAGTTTAGCCTAACACAACACTGGAACTCTTCCAAGTCAAGGTAAGCTTTTGGTTTTACAAATGTATTGCCACTGGGGCCCGCCAGTGTAAGTGCTAAACTGCTTATTGACTGTACACTGTAACTTTACTGCATGATTGTAGTGGGTTTACTAACGTGTTAGTTCTATTAGCTCTGTTGACTATGACGTTACTTTAGCTAATATGGTGACAGCAATGTAGGCTGTGTGTAGCGGTTATGATATGGTTTGGCTTGGAAAGTTTTTTTTCGCCTGGTCACATACAGCTGTTGTGTTGTGCATTAAAGTGCACAAGCGAAGGGAAAATGTGAGAGGAGGAGAGCGCATAGACGCGAGTAGGAATACAATCTGGCTGCTATGAAAGTCAACTGTGTTTACGCATGATCAGAGGTGTATTCATTCTGCTGATTCAGTTGAAAAACGTTTCCTAAACGGAAGCAAACAGAACAAAACGGGGATAAACATATCTGAATTTGTCCAATAGAAACTTGTTTGCAATTGTTGGACTAATGATTTCACCCTAGATCAGCTAGATGCAGGCAGGAGTGTGCAAGGCGGTATTGAATGTCACTGTCTGTCCATGTGTCACTGTCTGCAGCCTCAGATTTTTCTCTAGACCTGTGTGCACCAACGTTATAAACTTTCATTCATAGGCTAGGTTGTAGGAACTTCATGATTGGTATAGGGAAAATTTGAGTATCATGTTGTAGCCTAAACCTATTGCTGTTACATTGAATTGGGTGATTAGAATATGAATGGTAGTCATCCAATATGCTGTAATACAAATAAGGCCATGTTCATTAAAAAAACGTCCTCCCTCGTCTTAAACGGCACCGACCGCCACTGTTTGAGGTACATGGTAGTGTAAAAGTTACATGATAAATAGTATAAACATAAGTGTAAAACAACACGGTATCGTTTGCATAATGTACATCCGGGTATATGTGTGGCTGTACAGTGAGTGCATATGAAATAACCTGTATTTGAACATCTGGAAAGTCATCCAAATATATAAACTATTGATTTACTAAAATTCTAATTCTAATGTCATTAAACGGTGGGCAATATGCACATAATGCTAGTAATAACAAAAACGTTCATTCAGGTATGGTGTACCTGCAGTGTCTTGTCCTGTCTTGCTGTCCAACCCTCTTAAATGAACCAAACAGCGTATAGCAATGACAGACATTACATAATAATACTAAGGATAAACAATGGCCTATTGTAGGCATGGAGATTTTCTCACAACAAGATAATCATGCTGGTTTATGGACATGGTTGTTGACAGTGATTTCCTGTCAGAGCTGTGTGAATATCCAAGGCTTAGGTTGATACTTTTCCTTTAAGCATTTCCTTAGATGTTCCTACAAACTGATGTATGTTTACCTTGGCTTAGCTGAAACTCTGGCTTCAAGTAATAGCAATTGAATAGAGCATGTAGCTCATGGAATATATAACATAAGGGGTCATTTCTATAGAACACATGAACTAACTTCAGCATAAACTATTAGCTTTACTTTAAGGTTCCATGGCTGGTTTAAGTTGCAAATCATTTGGACATGGATTAGAGATGGTTTTAGATAAATTGGTTTTGTTACTATAATGGGGAAAAAACAGCTGACATTTTCCCTCTCCATAATGTACAATTAAAGTGCATAAACCTGCAGCATCATTTCAGTGAATGAAAGAGTCAGTAACTGCAATTAACACATTTCCATGTGTTATAAACATGTTATAATCAAATACAATTCAAATGAGGCCATATGGAGGTTAAGCTATCCAATATACAATATCAAACTAGAGAGAAAAAATCATTAAAGCAATCAAGTATATCACTGATATCAAAAACTTGTAATGAGGGGTTTTGGGGGATATTGGAGCATCATGTCCTATCTAAAGTGTTACTGAGCACAATGACTTATTTCAGTTTATGGTGGGAGACAATTTCAAATAAAACATGTATCAGCAGGCTACACTCCTATATTAAAAATGTTCAAAATGAATGGTACAACAAAGCACCTTGGGTGGCACATCTTGGCACTATGGATAATAAACGAGACATACACATTTCACTTATTGAATGAGAATATCCGATTCCTTACCTTGAGTCTGGGTATTTGGTGAGAGTAGCCAGGCTACTAGTATACATGTGTCCCCCGACGTCAATGTGAACCGGAGCATTCGACTTTGTCAGTTGAGCCGGTAGAGGGATTCCTTGTGTGGACATAGGAGATACCGGGGACCGGGTCAAAGACAGACGTGACATGCTTCTTCCTTCCTGGAAACAAGTAAATGGAAAAGCCATAGACATCATAAATTACTCGGGTCTCCAGAAAGTCTTTATCTTCCACCAGTGCGATCCTGAGCCTTATCAGATCACTTCCATGTCTGTCTGCTCGCATATTTAGCTTACAAATTATTGCCACCGTTCTAATGAAGTATGTTTGCATCTTTTCGTTCAACGCCGGAGGGCAGGATATGAGGATGATTATTACGGCTCCCGAAAGAGGAATGCTAGGTGTCAGCCTCTAGGGGGATAAAACAAACTGCAAAATTCTAATTAAAGGTCGTGTTATGTGTTAGACGTGATATGCCCAGACACACCAACCACCAATCTGAGAATACGGAATCCAGGGCATTTGTTCCCGATGAACTCTGTTCCTGAACCACACATATGAAAACATTCACCCCTTACAAGACTGTTGTGTTGTTTCTTTATTTTAACCCCACACAATAATGTCATATACATGCAAATTAAATAAAAAAAGTTACCGGTGCATAAAAAATAGCATCTCATATCATAGTAGTCAAGGTAAATGATATGTTTCAAACACTGTAAAACATAACAGGACCAACCAAGATGTGAAGACAAACTACTTCATAACTCTATAATATATCTGTCATGAAAATGTATGTAAATGTACATGGTCAGGAGTTTTAATTAATTGCTCGGAATCCTCCAATGACCTTTTGGAAACGTGGGCACGCTTTTGCCACATGTTCGACCGAGAAAGGATGCAAGTCCTCAGGCTGGTGTGAATATTGGGGATGTTGGATGGAAGGCATGGGAAACATATGACCACTTCATGAATGTCAACTATCCGTTACATGAATCCCTCCCAAACTAGGTAGCATACACTGGGTTGGCGCGCTTCAGGCCACAGCGCAGTCCGAGGCGCATGGATACAGCTCGTCAGAGTTGGGTTAAACAATGATGTAGGCTATTAAACAGACATGTGGGTATTGGGGATCATAGTTCCTCAAGTTTGCATACAACCAATCACCACAATCGGTATTTAATCAAGATTAATCAAAATAACATGTTTTCCTGTGGGGATTTACTTTGTAATTTGCGCAAATTACGTACATGCCTGTCAATTAAATCCCAACATCTCAACTCACAAACGTTTAATTAATATCAGAGTCAGTTTCACTGGAAACAGATATAGTTAGAAAATGGCTAGCAACTTACATTAGGATGTGGTTTCATGAAAAAATATATATCCATCATGTCTGCAAAAATGGCGGATCGCTGGAATAAACTAAATTATTATAACTTGAAAGAAAGGCATTTCATCAACTTGTTCTTCCATGCAAGAGCACATTTACTAAGCTTTGAAAGTTAACCATAAAAGGTAAACAGAAGGCAGTTGTTAGGGCTCATTCAGCCCTTTGCTCCAGGCGAGATGCCCTGGGGCACAAAGTGTTGTTGAAGACTACAGAATTTTCCAGGGTGTTGCCCGCCTCGCTGTATACACCACCAAGCCTTCAGGAATAATGATCATTTAATACGCACGCTGGATGATACATTTCAGGCCTCAGTGAAAGAAAGACTTCAAAAGACTTAAAAAGTTTTTGGCGTATGAGGCTATCCCACCTCTTCATTTAGCCATGGGCCACAGTAACCAATACTGATAATATTGTTGGGGGAATATATACCAGATAGGAGGCGCGCACACACACTCTCTCACACACACACACTCACACACTCACACACACACACACACACACACACACACACACACACACACACACACACAGGGTTAAGATGGGAGGAGTTGACGGAGAGGAGGATAACGTGAAATATTGGAAAGCATATTGCTATTTGATATATGATCAATATGGGGGGTAATGATGATCATTATTAAAAGGCTATAAGCCATGAAACTCGATTATCTTATAGTCTCACAAGAGTTCTCACATAAAAAAGACAAATACCGGAACTATTACAATTGACCCGTTTGAATGAGATCAACCGACATCTGCTCCGTGACTTTGTGTTATAATAGTTTCCTATTGACCAACATTCCAGCTGTAGTAACTAGCCAATAAGCCGGGTTGAAACGTTCACAGGAGTTGGCTTTCACTATGGGCAATGGTGTACCAAAGAAAGATATTTGACAATTGTACAAAGAAAAGATTAGAATGTGCGTAATTGTTATAAAACAAAATAGCCCAAAAGAACATGCACATTAGCAGAGATCCATAGTGTATCCACTTTTGCCCTCTTGAACACAGTTTACATTGATACCCACGGATAGCCTACTTCTACCAGATGCACAATATGGCGTCTTACTCATTTCTACCAACATGAAGTTATGATCCAGGGACATTTGATTCAAAAGCGAACAATGTGTAAAATGAATGCGTAAATATGCCAACAGCATCAATAGACAACAAGGGAAAGACAACAGCCTAGACAAACATTCACACCTTTCCCAGACTGGACAAAACATAGCCCTACTACAAGTAAAGTTATTCCAAATTACCTGGTGTTGAGTATAGTTTGTTCGCTGATACTTTAGGCTATCATACCATGAGGAAATGCCGTATCTTAATATGAATTTAGTCATACCGTTTCAAACATCGTAGGAGTCCGAGGGAATCCGTGCCAGTTTATATCAGTCCCAGCTGATGACTGCGTTCCCCTTTTTCACATGCCCCGAGTTTCGTAGAACTAGAGTACCATCCAATAGCTGACCCAAGCATTCCTCAAGTAGAATCCGCTCTTTTGGAACGAAACTACCAACACTGGAACCAAAAACTGTTCTAAAACATGTGAATCTACCAGTGAAAGCTACATTGATTAAAAAGAAGGGTCGCTGTGGCTTTAAAGATCTATCTATAGATGATGCTGGCTGACTTGCTCAGACCAAGCTCTTTCCACAAAAGCGGCACAGGAAGAGGCAAAGCAGAGTTCTTACCTTATACATAGAAGAGATCTCTCCTTTCTCTTTTCGGTTCTTATTTGTATACACTTAAAATTTGAGTCGGTCAAATCCTGCTTCGTATTTTAGCTTCTTGAGTGCCTTTTTGCTTAAATGATACTGCCGGTCTGTTATGAGAAGAAAGCCAATAATCCTGTCTCTAAATAACAGAGCAGCGCTAAAAAGGAATTCTTGCTCCGGGCTGCCCAAACGCCTCTGGGGCAAGGATTAGGCTACAATTAGCTCAACTCTACTCGCACCCAGTCAGATTTTAAAAACGAATAAGTGATACTCTCTCCCTGTTACAAAAATGATGTCTATGACCAGATATAATAATTAATGTTAGGTTTTTCGTATTTTCCGGTAAAAAAAAATATAAATAGACCAATAAAAAATAGAAATACACCAGCCCCCGTAACGGTTTAACGTTCTGGTTTGCAGGGGGTAACGGTTAAGTGCTATTCACTATCAAGCAAGTGTCACGTCGCTCAATATATTTAGAGCAGGAAAAAAGCAGATTTTAATCATTGTCATTTCCTCTGATGTAAAATTTCCCCAGGCATTTCCAGCTAGGCATACATTTCCATTCTCCAGTTAAATAAGTAAAACAGGGCACGCTTCCCTAGTCGTGTACTTACAGCTATTATAAAGGCACACTAGTAACTTGTTGACAAAGTGTCAATAAAATAATAATATGTAGATATCCTTGGATACTTTTCATGCGGCGATTTCCCCTGTCCCTTCTCCACTAATGTCTCCAGTAGTAACACCAAATGTCCTGTAGGCCATTAAAACCAAATGACGTCTATCGACATGCATTCTGCTATTGCAGAAAGCGCCCTTACAACCTGCCTCCAGCTAAACGCGCCATTTCAATTATAGCACAGGGCTAGACGGAGATGTCTGCAGTGAAGATTTCCTATGCAAACAGCGACGCAGACTGCTAGCCCAGCTAGAAGATTGTACTAATTTACCTAAAGATGCATTATGTTAAATTAATATAACGGTTTGGCAAAATTTGTATTTTGTTATATAAAACGCTACTATGCCCCCCAAAATATAAATCAGTGTTGCATCACAATTATAGTAGGCTGAAAGGCACCCTGTGGAAGTAAAAGTGATATCTCCTTCTTCCTGTGCAGGTGCTCACATAGGCTTGTGATTATTTATTTATTTGCGTGTTTGTTTATTTGCGTGTAAATAACTGTGAATAATTGATGTTGCATTGAACACGGTAATTACTGTAGGCCTACTGTCGAATCCAGACACTCCACCGGGCTCAGCTATTTGGTTTCTTGATATTTGGCGCCAACCAGTGTGGGAAATAATTATTGGTCCAAAGAAAAAAATAATAGTGAAGGAATACAATAATAACGTGAATTCGATTGCAATAAGGGCTGCCTTTTGTGCTCCAATTTGATTGATTGATCGAATTAAAACGCGTCACGTAGAGGAGCTGGTTTCCAGGTTCATGTCTGGTGATTGGCGAGCCAAACCGAACGGTTATAAGAATTGGATAGAAATAAGAGCTGCCTTAGGAAGTAGCCCCCGTAACAGGGCAAGACAAACTTGCCCTCTGGCATACATTTGTTGTCTTCAGGAGTACAAACTGGAGGCAAGAAGACAGGATTTTTTTCTCATTAAAGTAACAACCCTGCAGTTAGTTCAATTACATGAAGTATGCAGGGATGTTGTAAATTTAAAGATTTAAATAGCTTACAAAGTTGCCCTGGGCCCCATCAGTTAATTTCCTTAATTTATGGATTTTAGCAGAGTGTCTGATGTGAAAAGGAGAAGTAGGTCAGCTTGAAGATTTGCATGTATGGAAGACTTAATACAGGCCTCATATATGGCCCTCTTGACCACTAGAATAGCAGATTAATTAATATTTGGAGTTCACACACCAATAACAGTGTCAAAATATTGTAATTGAGTCTGTAAACGAATCAAAATGAGGTCATTTTAAAACTAGCAGTGTGTTTCCTGAGACAATACTTGCTTATAAATTCAGTGTGTATCAGTCCAACCTTGAATAAAAAAAATCACACCGCTTGACCACTTAGTGAGCTACTGTAACACTCATATTTGCAATGTGTCAGACACAAACATGACATAATAGTATTCCCTTCAAAAGCCTACACACTTCAGGTATTTAATTCAGTAAAATGAAAGTAGCCTACAATTACACAAAACCCAATTAATATTAATACAGTGCCAGAGACACTATTGTGAATGTATTCTGCATGATATATTCTGAGTGCAGTGTACTAACACTAGGAAAACAGAGAAAGAAAGAATGAGTCAGGATTTGCTAGGCCTGTTGGGGAGATCATATGTTAATGTGCTGTATGCATTCATTCATGACCCTATAAGAATAATAATAGCCTGGAGGTTTAAACCAGGTGTCACTAATAGTGATTCCCAAATCGACATGTTGAGGACTACAATATTGTGCTATTCTATTATGCAGCATTCTGTCCCTTTTGTAAAGGGTTAGGTCTGGTTTGTATGATTTCCTAGACCCATAACAATATTAATTTGATAAAGTGTTTATGTGTGGTTTTGACACATGCAGTAATTGGAATGCTTTTTGGTTCTGGTCTGTACAAACTGTATGTGAGACTTTGCTCTTGGGAGATCCATTTGTATGATGTGATGTGGGGCATGGGTGCACAGGAATTACAGCATCCATCCAATTTGCCATCCTCTGCACTCAGTATTGTATAAGCATATGTTTGATTGGATGACATTTCAGTATTGTGTACAGTGTACCAGGAAACATACTGTAAAGGCCATTCCATTATTTCAGATGTTTAATGTGCTTCTGCATTGAGGGAAATAGTATTTGAAATCTTAGAGGGACATTGAGAAAACTGTTTACATATTTGTTGGTGGTACTCAAGACCATATGAACTAGCTTAGCTAAAGTCTTGAAACATCTGGGAGTCAGATCTCAGGCAAGATTCCAAACCCAGTCTGCTATACTGTGACACTTCTCCCCTTTGGCTCATACACACTCTGTATGGACATCACCTGAGTTACAGCACCACTGTAACAGGCAGGGTAAACCTGGATCATCGGTATAACACAAGTCACTAATCTGTTCACCACTCTGCTCAATTGCTTTTCTGCTCCAGTAATGGCCTGACAGGTGCAACATAGTACTACCTGCTGGAATCTTTGAAACATTGTCTAAGTAATGCATTTGAATATTCAGCCTGACCACAAATCACACATTTTGAATTGAAGCATTCTGTTCCTTTATGCTTTAATGAGGTTCATCGAGTGCACCCTATAACTCTATGAAGTACTGAAGGGGAAACAGTTTGATGTCGTATGACCTTATCTAAATGCCTGCTTACTCTTTACAACTGTAACCTAACCCGAGTATTGCACCCCTTCTCGACACTCCTCTGTTTCCCTGGCAAGTGTGGAGGAAGTTTTAAAAGAACACCCAGAACTTGCTTTTAGTAATATGCATGCTTTATGGAGTCTCGCTCTTGTCAATTGCTCCATTTCTCAGTCATTTGACATTCTGCTTGATGTTGGCATGTGTCTGAGGTGCAGCAGCGACACTCATTGTTCATTATTTCAAAGGCAGTATGAGAAGTGCTAGTTTATTAATAGAATTTGTGGAATTGTGTTGCATATAGACAGATAGAGACACCTTTTAACAGGCACAGAGTGATTCCCCCCAAGTCCTAAATGCTGGCAATTAAGTTGGGAAAAGTGCAGAACGAGGGCTGGTACTTTATCCTCGGTGAGAGTCTGATGCTGCTGTTGAATGTCAACTTAGTTTTGCAGACTAAACAACATTTACTTCGGTTGGATCAAAAATGCAACACGCAATTTATTGTCTTGAAAAATGCTAATAACATTTATGACATGGATTGGACTTTACCCTAACCCTAAGCATAGCTTCCTTACCACATCCTGGTTCAACCCTAACTCTATTCTCAACCCTAATCCTAACCATAGCTTCATGTCCACATCCTGGTTCAACCCCAACCTTAACCCCAACCCTAACCTAAACTAACCTAACCCCAACCCTAACCCTAGCTATTCAGCTATTCTTGTTTTGTTTTTACCTTATTTCTATTTTGACATTGTTTGGAGAATCTTTTTCATTTATGTCAAGTCTTGATAGAGAATCCTTTCTAGTGCCATCAAGTGGTCTATAAGACACTAATCACAGGGGAAAATGTTCAGCGATTCAGTTAAATCTCTCATCTGTTCACCTCTGTAGATGACAGGTCTACTTTGCATTCGGAAAGTATTCAGACCACATCACTTTTTCCACATTTTGTTATGTTATAGCCTTATTCTAAAATGTATTGAATATTCTTTTCCCCTCATCAATCTACACTAGGGTTGCAAAGGGTCGGAAACTTCCATCACATGTGCAGTGCACTTTTCAAGATCTTGCACACTAATACGATGCTACTGAGCCCACACTACTACACTGTCTGAGCCAAAGACTACATGCTTTCTGGTAATCTTGGATTCCAGTACTGGGTGGGGTGAATATATTTTCTATGACATACATGATTTTTTTGTTAACTAGTAAATAGTAGCCTACAGCAAAGTGTGTTTAAATAATTTCTAACTTTTTAAGAATTTCTGCTAGTTAATTTTTGCTACCATGTGGGTTTTAGCTTGCTTGAGCCTGCTAACTGAGGAGTGTTAATTCACCTGTTTCCATACATGTTTCATTTTAAAACATTTGTCTTACAAAGGAGTTGTTTAATCTAACTGCTTAACTATTTATCTGTACATGGAATTGTATTTGTTTTTTTAACTAATTTTTGTCTCATCTCATCTCATGCCACGGGCACTATCTGATGTGTGGAGACATTTCACTGCAGCTAATGTAGAAGGATAAGCTGTGTACATCTGCAAATACAATGCCCAATCATATGGGAAGAATGCAACAAAGATGCAGAATCATCTGGCTAAGTGCATAAAGTTCCCTCAGCGCTCACAACAAGCAACCTCTGACAAAAGTCTCTCTATTTCTATTCGAGGTGAAAATGAACAATCAGACACATTATTGATAGCAACAGCTTATGGTTTTTCTGGAATCAGAAGTTTTTTTGACTCAATGGAGGAACGTAGTCAGAGAAAAACGATGTATGTCTTGCTCGAGCTGTGTATGCAACTGGTTCACCTCTGATGCTCATAGGCAATGTGTATTGGAAGAGATTTCTGAATGTTCTTCACCCAGCATACACCCCTCCAACCAGACATGCTTTATCTACTCATTTGCTGGATGCAGAGTTCAACAGAGTTCAAGTGAAGGTCAAGCAAATCATAGAGAAAGCTGTATTGAGACTGTATTGCAATAATTTCTGATGGGTGGTCGAATGTTCGTGGGCAAGGAATAATTAACTATATTGTCTCCACCCCTCAACCAGTATTCTACAAGAGCACAGACACAAGGGACAACAGACACACCGGTCTCTACATTGCAGATGAGCTGAAGGCAGTCATCAATGACCTTGGACCATAGAAGGTACTGTATTTGCACTGGTGACAGACAATGCTGCAAACATGAAGACTGCTTGGTCTAAAGTGGAGGAGTCCTACCCTCACATCACACCCATTGCTGTGCTGCTCATGCATTGAATCTGCTCCTCAAGGACACCATGACACTGAAAACTATGGATACACTCTACAAGAGAGCCAAGGAAATGGTTAGTTATGTAAAGGGTCATCAAGTTATAGCATTAATTTACCTCACCAAGCAAAGTGAGAAGAATAAGGGCACCACATTGAAGCTGCCCAGCAACACCCATTGGGGTGGTGTTGTCATCATGTTTGAGAGTCTCCTGGAGGGGAAGGAGTCTCTCCAAGAAATGGCCATATCACATTCTGCCGATATGGACAGCCCCATCAAGAGGATCCTCCTGGATGACGTATTTTGGGAGAGAGTGGTAAGCATCCTGAAACTCCTGAAACCTGTAGCAGTAGCCGTTGCACGGATTGAGGGAGTCAATGCCATCCTGTCTGATGTTCAGACTTGCAGATGTAAGAGAAGAAATCTGTACTGCCTTGCCCACTTCACTGTTGCTCCAAGCTGAGGAAACTGCAATTGTGAAATACATCAAAAAGCGTGAAGACTTCTGCC
Source organism: Hucho hucho (assembly GCA_003317085.1). Taxonomy (NCBI): domain Eukaryota; kingdom Metazoa; phylum Chordata; class Actinopteri; order Salmoniformes; family Salmonidae; genus Hucho; species Hucho hucho. The sequence continues at coordinate 205,151 of QNTS01000501.1, read as the reverse complement.
TGAAGCCCATACACGCCGCAGCGTACATGTCGGACCCCAAGTATGCTGGCAAGAGCATCCTGTCTGGTGCAGAGATCAACAAGGCCTACGGTGTCATCACTGTTGTTTCTCGCCACCTTGGCCTGGATGAGGGCAAGGTTTTTGGCAGTCTGGCAAAGTACACTTCCAAGCAAGGGCTATGGGATGGAGATGCAATATGGGAGTCATTAGCCACCTGGTGAAAGGGACTTTGTGGATCTGAGGCAATTTCCCCCATTGCCTCCATAATCCTCCAAATCCCACCAACATCAGCTGCCTCAGAGCGCAACTGGTCCTTGTTTGGGAACACACACACCAAAGCATGCCACAGGCTGACCAATACAAGGGTTGAAAAATTGGTAGCCTTCAGGGCAAACTTGAGGCTTTTTGAGCCTGACAACGAGCCATCCTCAACAAGGTTGGAAAGTGACAGTGAAGATGAGTCTGATGTTCAAGAAGTGGACATTGAGGAGGTCCAGGGAGAAGACATGGAAGCCTGAGAGGAAGACAACCAAAGCTTTAATTTCTAGACTTTTTACATATGTATGTATCATTTTACCGATGTATGTTGAAAACGTTTTTTGGGGAGATTCGATGGATCATTGGGGATCATTCAATATTCCCTTTATTTTGTTTGTCAGTGAAATCATCCCATGTGAAGAGTCAACTCATTTAGTTAAAGTTCAATTCGTAACTAAATTGTATTTTGTTATTTATATTGGAAGGATTTAATCATTTGCAATTATGTCTACTTATGATAAGGTAAAAGGTTTATGTTTCTGTCTCCATATGATATGGTAAATATATCCAATGCAAAAAACATCTACATTTAAATGGTATTAATATTAATTTGCATATATTTCCGTTAATTCCCATATATTCCCGTTAATTCCCATATATTCCCGTTAATTCCCACAGAAAGTTTCCACCTCTGAATATTCCCCAAAATTTGCAACCCTAATCCACACACAATACCCCATAAAGACAAAGCAAAAACAGTTTTTTTATATATTGCATTAACATAAGTTTTCAGATCCTTTACTTTGTTGAAGCACCTTTGGCAGCGATTACAGCCTCAAGTCTTCTTGGGTTTGACGCTACAAGCTTGGCACACCTGTATTTGGGGAGTTCCTCCCATTCTACTCTGCAGATCCTCTCCAGCTCTGTCAGGTTGGATGGGGAGCGTCGCTGCACAGCTATTTTCAGGTCTCTCCAGAGATGTTCGATCAAGATCAAGTCCGGGCTCTGGCTGGGCCACTCAAAGACATTCAGAGACTTGTCCCGAAGCCACTCCCTGCCCCATATCTCTGCCTCGACACAATCCTGTCTCGGAGCTCTACGGACAATTCCTTCAACCTCATGGCTTGGTTTTTGCTCTGACATGCATTGTCAATTGTGGGACTTTATATAGACAGGTGTGTGCCTTTCTATATCATGTCCAATCAATTGATTTTACCACAGGTGACTCCAATCAAGTTGTAGAAACATTGGAAACAGGATGCACCTGAGCTCAATTTCGAGTTTCATATCAAAGGGTCTGAATACTTATGTCAATAAGTAAGAAAATAAATTCTAGATTTGCAAAACTGAAGAAAAAAAAATGTTTTTGCTTTGTCATTATGGGGTACTGTGTGTAGATGGATGAGGAAGAAAGAAACTGTTTAATCCATGTTAGAATAAGGCTGTAACGTAACAAAATGTGGAAAAGGTGAATGGGTCTGAATACTTTCAGAAAGCACTGTATACTACTATTAATAGAGTAAAAATATTCTCGTCTTCTAAGATAACTATTCTCTTCAATTCCTAATTGTGGGACTTGATCAATCATTTTTTAGAAGATGAAGGGACCAATATAAAACAAATACACTTTCCTTTGTTACTGACTGGTGTCTACTATTTTATTCACAGTAACAATGTGAAGAGTGATGCTTCCAGTCATGTCTAATATACATCATATGCAAGGTGCCCGGTTAATGTTGCCTAGGGGGAGAAAACCAGCATTAGGGGGACACAGAATTGTCATTAGGATGCATGTGTTAAAATGACACAAACCCCCTAACCTCAATTTATGCTTTACATTTATGATAATCCATCACTCCACTGCCATCTTCTGAATATTCACCATGTATGGGACGTGTTTTGAGTTCATACAACAGTCAGGGATCCTGTTTCGAACAGGGAATATAATATATTATGTCCCCTTGAGGGCCTTTCTGCTTTCTCCTGTCTGTGGGTGTATAGTTCTGTTGTTGGGGCTAGTAATGGCCTAGGACTGAAACTTGGAGTCCTTTTGTTGAGTGTTCAGCCCCTAAACGCTACCAGGGCCTGGGTTTGATGTGTCTTCTGAAGGCCAGCTTCTTTGTCAACACTCGGGCCTCCCTGACACTGTGGGAGCCCAGGGCCCCGGGGCAGTGGGGGGGTCGCTGGGGCCTGGTGAGAGAGAGAGAGAGAGAGAGAGAGAGAGACAGACAGACAGACAGACAGACAGACAGACAGACAGACAGACAGACAGACAGACAGACAGACAGACAGACAGACACAGGAGGGGGGAAGGGTGCGAGTGTGGCCATTGCCCGAGGCGAGAGGGGAGAGAGTTCTGTGCTGTGCAGCAAGCTGGCTGATAGGGACTTGAGCTGCAAGCTGATGACATTTTATGGTCACAACATGCAATCCCACCAACTTTACTTGGAAAAAACTGTTTTGCACACTGAACATGCAACAAATCATCATGTTTTTGTTTTTGTTTCATCCTCATATAGAATATTACGTAGTACTACTGCATATCATCATAGTCTTTGAGTTTGCCTTTGTTACAAGGAGCAGGATAAGGCATTTTAGACCCTAAGTCATTAGTGAGTATTTATTATTACTCAGATATTATCATTAGGAGATCCTCAATACCAATTTTGGTAAACAAAGACAATGGCTGCTCCAAAACCATCAGTACCATTCCCAACACTACAGTAAACCTCAGTTACTATAGAATATGGTATGTGTTTTCATGGGCCTGTGAGTCTGTGATGTGTCTCCTTTGAGCAGTGAATCACACTGTGAATGTGTTTGCAGTGATACAGACACTTGGCCAGAGGCACTATTCTCTCTCAGGGCAGCAAGGCAAGCCTCTCCATCGTGCCGCACTGGCCTGATGTCAGGCTGAAAGGAACGCTAGCCGGCCGGGGCGTATTCGCTCTCTTCCCCACCCTGTGGTCATAGATTTCTTTCAGTAACACTTTGCGTTAAGTAGCCATTAGCTACTTCCATTGTGAGCAACCGTACAGTGTGTTCGCTTGCACATCTTAACGACTCAGTCATGTATGGTCTCAGTGTTGCCATCCACTCTGTTTCAGCCCTGACCTCATCCTGTCAGGTCCTAACTCTAAAATGCATAAAGTTATTCTACTTCTGTGAGTTCACATTAGACTAGCAGAGGTTTCAGTAGCCAGTGGACTGGAGTTTGATAGTGGGTATTAAAGTGAATATGTTTTTTATCTTCAGTTTCACAGAAAACCTAACCACATCATTTTGAGGCACATTTGATATGTGAATACTTCTATAAGGGTCCTCAGATACCTCAATAAGTTACTTGTGGTGTATCAGTTTACTATCTAAGTTCACAGCCTGTAAAACTACCAGCCTTTAATTGCCATTCATAAAATACATCAAAAACATTTAGTTATTCTAAATTGTAAAGAGTCTATATATAGTGGTCTAAGACAGTACCATCGCGACCATGAGGGACGAGACAGGAGCTCCTATCTCCTGCCCTGGAATGAGTTCCTGTTTCTGTGGTGGTGCACCTGCTCTCTCTCTCCCAGGCAGCCCTGATACACAGAGCCCTAACCCCACAGGCACTCTCTGGTAACTCCTGTCTGATTAGCTCCTCAGGAGGACATTGTTCCAAAAACAATTCACTAGACTAGACTCCCCAGTATTAATTTAGTCCCACCAGAAAGGCCCATCCATCCTGGGCGGGACGGGCTCTGCTCTGGGCCTATCCCCCGGCCTGCTAATAGAACGCCACCGCCTGCCCTGTCACTATAACTGATAGTCCCAGGTAGTTTTTTGCCTCCGCGTGCGATTCTATCCCATCAGGCAGTGCGATGCTGGCCCCTCACTCTTCTTCATCTCTGTCCCGTCCTCTCTCTGTCAGCAGTCATTCACTTGTTCAGGGCCAGGTGTCTCTTCTGTCACTCTCATCCCTCATTCTACTTGATGGGGGAAATAGACAGCTAGGAAGGAACGTGTCAGAGAATGGAAATGATTCACTGAATGCTCTGCTCGGCATGTCTCTCTCTCCTTGAAAGGAGCAGTAGGGGAAGGCGTAGAGGGAAAAAGATGCAGGGCTTTTTAGGTGTGTGAGATAATGATGCTGTGAGCCACAGGCAAGAAAAATAGCCTGAGTAAAACAAAGTATTTCAACCTTGTTAGTGTGCTGTAGGTGTTATTCAGACTGCAGTTTGAGTACTTTAGAAGACATGAGACAACTCTGATCTGCGATGATTAAAATCTAGGGAGACTTTTTTTCAATTGGTAAAGGAACTGATTTCTGCATTGTGCTATAGGATACCTACAGATGTAGGATCATTTTCATCACTGAGAAATTGTTGTTGAGAATTTTCTTGCACAAACTTAAAAAGGCGTCTGTAGATTGTAATTTCCACTTAAAAATGTATCAACCCCTACAAATGTTTCAACCCCTCCAAAAAAAATCCCTTTATTAAAATCCACATAATAATTCACATTTCCTGTTGCCGGAATATTTTCCTGCTGTAGCAAACTGGCTCAAATTAAGATTCTATATCTGTACCTGTTTGTTGGCTGTGCCTGATGGTGAGGAGGTGTCGAATGGGGACCATTATATACCATAGACGAATTCTTTACAGATGCTAGCCAACCTCTGCACCTATAGACTAGGGGAATCCTGTCTCAGTAGTTCTATTAATTCTACCCTCATAAGCATCACATGATATTTGAAATAGACATTAAAATACATACATGCATGAAATATGATTTTGTTTCATGAGACAAAAAGGAGACACATTTTTTCATCATCAATGTGACAAGCATCACTAAGCATGCCTTTGTGAACTGAAGGGTTGTCAATGGAATGTATAAATTATAACCAAGGACTAGTGGTTATATGAGCCAATCCTAGTGTATGTGGGTAAGATATATAGAATGAGATACATGTGTCTGCCAAAATAAAGGAAACACCAACATAAAGTGTCTTAATAGGTCGTTGGGCCACCACGAGCCAGAACAGCTTCAATGCACCTTGGTATAGATTCTACAAGTGTCTGGAACTCTATTGGAGGGATGCTACACCATTCTTCCATGAGACATTCCATCATTTGGTGTTTTGTTGATGGTGGTGAAAAACGCTGTCTCAGGCGCCACTCCAGAATCTCCCATAAGTGTTCAATTTGGTTGAGATCTGGTGACTGAGATGACCATGGCATATGGTTTACATTGTTTTCATGCCCGTCAAACCATTCAGTGTCCACTCGTGCCCTGTGGATGGGGCATTGTCATCCTATGCCTGCTGATCCTACAGGGCCATAGCCATGGCAGCCAAAATTATGGCCTGCCCAGAATTTTTATACATTACCCTTAACATAATTTCTTAATTAACTCAGGAACCACACCTGTGTGGAAGCACCTGCATTCAATATACTTTGCATCCCTCATTTACTCAAGTGTTTCCTTAATTTTGTCAGTTACCTGTACTAAACTTGTACTAACTGTTTACTCCGTCTACCAAGTGTCAATATATTATCTTTGTCCTTTCCCTGTCTCTCCTCCCCACTCCTCTCCCTCTCTAAACCATCTCATCAGAAAATACTTACTCCTGTCCATCCTCATCACTGCACAGATGTTCCACACAGCCTAAATGTACTTTTATATTAAAAAACATCTGCATAATGTCTTCATTAGGGGAATACTTCTGTTCCTTAGATAGTAACAGACACACAGGAGTATCTTTTTATCACCCAAATGTTGCAACGATCCAAACAAGCTTTATCGCCTCTGTAGAGAGATAGCTACAGCCTGAAGGTTAGAGAACGACTCAATGCCCACACACCAGCTTGCGTGACCAGCTTAATTATAGATCCTATGTGTATTGATACAAGTTCATTAAAGCTGTTGCATAATTCATATCAATGGCAGCATATAGCTTAATTAAAAGTGTTGCAGCAGATTTTATGGACGTTTTCCTTTCAAATCTGAGCTCTGACAACAGCCGTGACCACTTTTGAATTATATGCTGAAACAAGTGGCAATTTTACTATACATGGCATGTGCATGAACTCACACTGTGGTTACATCACGTTCTACTGAAGCACTGGATACTACTATCCAGTATGCAATATTTCTTTGTTCAATAGAATTTTCACATCATGCCATTTGTTTCAGACCGTGTGCTGCCACCTTGTGTTCATGTTGGATTTGTCCAATAGCAGGGAATAGAGCAATAATGTGGCCGTTGGTGTATGTGCCATAGAAATTAACATAAAATTACACAGATTCATTTCATAAATGCTTATGTACTTGTCATGAACATGTTTATGTGTGGCTTTTGAACATGTTATGACGTCCTTCTGTAGGTGCCCTTCAACTAAAGTGTTACCAAAGATTTTAACCGTGGAATAAATATCTATTCAGACATTGGCCAGACACAGCCTTGCCATCCTGCCAAATGCTGAACCAGGCCTGTATCCAGGCTCAACAGCTTGTTGGTGGATGAGCCAGTTAACCAAATGAGATGACGTCTTAAAGCAGAGTGTTTAAGGATATGTCCTCAATAATGAAGTGTTCTGTGGATTTTCAATAGAAAAGGCTAAACATCTCTTATGCTTCTTTTGCTTGGAAACAGTTATTAATAGACCCCTAGCAAATCATTTTAATGAGCTTTCCTCCCAAATAGTTCAATGCAGTCTTGGGTGTGTTCCAGCACATTGTCAAAACAAACAAGAAATTCATGTGAAAGTGAGAAAATGACTCTGGCATGCATATGAATCAGATGAGCTCACCCACATCATCAACCTTCGATGAAATATTATTTAGATAGATGTCTCTTGAATGCAACCCGCTGAATTGAGAAGTGAAAGCAAAGCAGCAAATTTGTTATGGTAATGAATGGGAGTGGGCCAACCCGTTGATCTGATTCAGGTTGTCATGCCATCACAGTGTCAATCATTTATTTGTGTGTGTGTGTGCGTGCGAGCACATTTGTGTGTGTGTGTATGTGTGCGTGCAAAAGTGTTTATGCTCATAAACAGAGAGCTGTGCTATTTCTTCACAGCAGAAACATTGCCACAATTTTCTTCAGCCATGCTGTTTACCTCACAGGCAGAATTAGAATGTTTAGCTGTGGGCTTAACTGACATTAGTAGAAAATTGAATTATTATTGAAATTCAAATCATTATTTTTTATATCTAACACAGTACAATGTTTATGAGTTGAGAAGCTGTCTCCTTTTTTCACTTCCAGCAGACTTCTTGTATTCCTTGTTTTCTGTAGCCTGGAGCTGAAAGAACATAGAAGTTCTCTCCACTGCCTGTCAAGAGATTTCTCCCACTAATGAGGTAGATGGATGGCCTTTGTTTTCTGAATGGATTTAAACAGAATTTTAAACTTCCTGACTGTTCTCATGACTAATACAGAAGGCTGTTGTGGAAATCAGCCTACAGTGTTTATTCAAATTCTCTCTACTCTACATATTGATCAATTTGAGTTGACATATTCATCCACCACTCGGCCCCAGTAAAAAACTAAGCAAAATGTGTAGAATTGTAGGAAATTAGCTTTAAAACAGAAAAATGGTATCTTAGCCTCATGGTAAAATGTGTAGAATAGCTTGAAATCTGCTTTAAAACTGAACATGGCAGAATATGTAAAACTGCTAAAAAAGGAAGTCGATGGCCCAAGGGCCCCATATGCAGTAGTCCGGCCCTGATTACATTCACAGGAGCCATATACCTACTCCTTCAAGTTAACATTTCTTGTGGACTGGGAAAGAGTCTCTAGGCCTTCTTTGCTCGCTAACGAATTGAGTATACTTCCAATGGATGTTGGAATAGGTATATTTTGGAAAGACAAAATAAAGAGTATACGTAAACCAGGGGTGCACAACTTTGGTTTGTGTGTCTTCTTACTTGAAAAAGTGTCTTATTGACTGTTTCCACATGCGGAAACTGTTGGAGACAAAAACGTTTCAATGGTTTGTTGAGAGTTAAGCATGAAAAAGAAGCAGCATTGTGAAAATGCTAAAGACAGTTTATTAGTTGACACTCAGCAGAAAGAAACCAACCACCTGCAGAATGTCTTCCTGAAATACACCTTTTGATTGGCAGTGTAAAATAAGGCAAAGGGTTCCAGACCATGTACAGGTATTTATACACTTTTGCACCAACGATAAAACAGTTATACATTCACCTGTTACCGTAAATAGTTTTTATATATCTGTGTTGTACCCATATACCCACATACTTACATTCCCAAGAAACCCCATAGAACAGGGTTGGTGAGTGAGGGAGCATTTTGTAGGTTAAAGTAACTCCTATATTATGCTATTTAGCTTTGGACCAGAGTCTGGCTAACTATATAGAATCAGACCACCATCTAAACAACATATAGATTTTGGAACTGCAAAAACCAACACACTACATTGACATAATCCTGTAATATTTGCCATCATAAATATGTAACCTCTTTCTGTTTCTTCTTAAAGAATATATAAATCTCAATATAGTGTCAATATATTATTCAAATAATGTGCATTTCTTTGTAATTGGTCACATAGAGAAAGGAATCTCCCCCTATGCTGTATCCTTTTAGACACACCCCCTGGCTTGTCTATTCATTCTAACTAGAGCTGCAGAGTACAACACAATTGAATATGAAGATCATTCTACTTACTTATTAGAGGCCTATTCAGTTAAAAGCAGCAACCACGTTTCAGGGACAAGTCGATAATATGACCTGTATACACTTCACAACACAACAGCATATGCAATTGAGTTTCTTTCTGTTACACTGTACCACTGTGTTACAGACGGATTTCACAAAGCCAACCAACCCAGTGTTCTAGCAGCCAGGGAAGAATCATGTTTCTGACTTATCCAGGAAACTGTTTGATTGGCCCAAGTGTGCTTGCCTCTGCCTGCCTTCCCACTGTGCAGAATAGCTGTGGTACTCTACTGTGGAGCTATAAAACAGTGTTGTTCATAGGAGGTAAAAGAGGATATTTTGAAATACTGCTCCAATTGCTGGCTTCTCTGAACACTAGCTTTCTCACACAGATCCTACAACCCATTGCCCGTACAGTTTGTGGGACAGTAGATTATGTGTTATTATGGGTTGTGTAAGTTGTTACCCTGTTGAGAGACCTCATCATAAAGCTGTCCTCACAGTTGTCTGTCTTGTGTTGGACCTACGGTAGCAGATCTGAGTGTGTCTGGGCTGTGGGCCAGGGCTTACTCCTCCTCAGAGCCATGAAAAGAGATCATAGCAGCAGCTCCAGTTGTTCTCTCTCACACGTCTCACTCTCTGTCGCTTACGCACGCACACACACACACACACACACACACGCAGAGATGGGTAGGATAAGCTGCTTTGTGACTTTGTCAGTGTCAGTATAAGAGATGGTGTCAGTGTTCTTCTCTCTCTATATTCTTCTTCTCTCTCCATATTGGGTAATTGGGGAAAGATTGGAGTGGAATTTCTACGTGTCCATGTGTTAACCAGCATGTTTTACAACAGGGGTGTCAAACACATTCAATGGAGGGTCTGGTTTTTGGTTTTTATGCTGGTTTTTGTTATTTCCTTCATATTTGTGTCGAATTAAGACCTAGACAACCAGGTGAGGGGAGTTCCTAACTAATCAATGACCTTCATTGATCAGTCAAGTACAAGGGAGGAGCAAAATCCTGCAGACACTTGGCCCTCAATGGAATGAGTTTGACACATGTTTTACAGGGTCTGATGTACAGGGGGACCCAAGAGGCCTAAATATAGCCAGATATTCTCTACACACACTCACCATATAATTACTGAAATAACAATCAGTGATATAAGAAATTAAAATCCCCACAAAGAAGCAGTGAATATATCCATTATAGAAATACATAGAAAAATATATATAGTCATCTGAATGCCCTTTGTACAGTTTTTAAATATTAGTGTCAGGAAAAGCCTGGATGACAGTGATGAGGATGTGTATTCTAAAGGGTAGTGGGATGGTGTGGTAAAGTAGTACTTAGGGATACTTAAGGAGGATTCTCCCCTATAAGACCATCCAGACACACTCTCCAGCAGTAGTGTGGCAGACTAATGCTCAGTCTGAGTCAATATGTTTTTGGAGAATTTGAAAGAATTTGCTACACTAAGTGCAAAAAATGATAGGTGGGTACCACTTCACGTAACACATTTTAAAGCATTGAACTGTCTTTTCACATCACTGACTGTGCAGTGATAAATTGTTTGTGAGTTCGATGTTTTGCAGTTAGCCACCGGTATTTAGTACAGGACCACATTGACATGCCTGACTGAGACATTGTTTTCATGTGATGATCTTTTAGTAATACTTGTAAAATGAAGTCATTTTTATGGTGCGCTCCTCCACTTAAAGCCAAGGGAGATTTGAGGACTCAAATAGAGATTAGACAGCCAATCAATACAAATCTTTAAAAGGTTTGGAGTAGTTAAACATAAGGTAGTCCATGTAATAAAAGTCATAAGCTCTCTGTCTCTCTGAAGTGCTGAGCTGTGCAAAGTAGCGATGGGTTAAATGAGTTGAAGTCCTCTCAGCCTTGGGGTTCCTGTCTTTAAAACTGGGGAAGGTGAGGTTATGCGGGGCACCAGTTCTACGTAGTAAGAAATTAGCCTCCTCCTCCATGGTCTCAAACTTGCCGATGAAGTTGTAGTCCAGCAGACAGGGGCTGCAGAGCTGGCTGGTAGGCTCCCAGTGAATGTCCATGCCCACAGGCCTGTGCACATCCAACAGATACTGCATGAACTCCTGGAAGGTCACTCCGCTGCCTGTCCTGAGGGCCACCTTGGAGGCATTTACCCTGTACTTGGAGATTATGGGCTTCCCGAATACAGGATGATAGTAGGTGTTGGGGTTCTCAAATTTGTCCCTGAAGGCGGACACCAGCCTCTCCAGGGGTTCGCGGACAAACAGGACTTTGGTGTAGGTCTCCAGGCGATGCGTGATGCCCTGACGGTCGAAGCTGTCCAGCCTCTTGAGGTGGTTGCCGTAGTGGACAGCGTCATGTTTGATCTCGTGGGTGGACGACGCCAGGCCAGACAGCACCATGAGGATCCTCTTCCAGTTGGAGCAGCCTGCCTTGGGCACCTAAAGAGATAAGATTAGATTTAAAAAATACTTTATTCATTGGTTTGTCAAATCATTGCAGCCAGCATCACAGTCACGACAAAAATACATCAATAATCAATAAGTTGTAAAAATATAGATAGCAGTATATAACAGCAATATTCAAAAGTCCAATAATCAATATGCAATAATCAGATCATCAATAGGCCACCTCGCAGTACAGCAGCTTGTACTTGTCCTCCACATAGATCCGGGACACGTGGTGAGGTGTGATGGTCCTGGAGATGCTGCTCTTGTACTTGGCACAGACCTCCTTCATCAGCCTCCGCCGAGCTTCCTGGATGTGGGACAGTCTGTGCCACTGCCAGCTCTCCTCAGGAGAGTCCGGGGAACTCGAGGAGGACGAGGAGGAGGAGTTGTGTGAGCTGTTAGAGACCACAGGGCTGGTTTTCAGTAGTTTCCTGTGGCGCTTTGTGACGTGCAGGGAGCCCATGTCCTGTTCCCTAGAGCCAGGGGTGCCTGAATGTTTGGTCCACTGGAAGGCAGGGAACTGCATGGGGGGGATGGGGCTGGTTAGGCCTTCCACAGCCAGTCTCTGGTCCTGGCCTGGGCTGACTCTCACACCCTCACTGTCCTGAGTACACAGCGCCTGATGGACAAAGATAACACATCGACTTTACAAATGGCGCTGACAGATGTCAAATGTATGCAAGACTTCTACATCTGCATTGCTTGCTCTTTGGTGTTTTAGGCTGGGTTACTGTATAAGCACTTAGTGACATCTGCTTATGTAAAAAGGGCTTTATTTATTTTATTGATTTGGTGTTGATTATTATTTAAACTTCTCTGGCATTCAAAATGTTATTCAGTGAAACACTCTTTGTAGTGTTCCGTGAACTAATTCACCAACCCTCTCCCTATCTATACGTTCCTGATTTCTGTAGTGCTCAGACTCAACACTTAGTGGTGCTGTTTCTCCACATCTTGACCAACTCTCCAACCTTTCCGATTGAAATGCCACACACTGTAAATGACTCTGGGTGAACTACCAATAAACGGAGCTCTAATGTCATATAAATGTCTTATAAACACTTCATGGGAAATCTACATTCGAATCATCTACAGGCAGATTACCATGGTAAGATGGCCTGAGGCTATCATGCGTTTTGACATTTTATTTCAATTAAAAGCCATTATGGCGTCATAAAGCCAATAGATTGCATGTATAATCCTAATTGTACAACGGATAACGTGATGGGAGCCCATCACGAATCTGTGCTCATCTCCTATCTGACATCCACTGGATCAGATGCCCAGTACTCCCACCTATATCCCCTGGGAAACCTCCAAAGAAGGAAGGAGTAGTAGGAATGGTTCCCTGACCGTTTCATGTGGGAAGCTGAGCAGGATCAGCCACAGTATAGCCAGCCCACATCAGACACCCACATGCAGGACTCACACTAATGGAAGTCTCTCATCTCTATTGAGAGCAGGACACCAGAGCAAACTGAGGTCAGCAGGAGGAGCCAGAAGGAGCGTGCCTGACATAGCAACCAGCCGTGGCTGTGCTCTCTCTCTCCTGCAGCCTCAAAGCCAGCTAGTCTCACACTGAACCCCCTCGTCTCCTGGCTGGTATTACAGGAGGTGGTAGTCTGAGCCCTGGATGTGCCCCCTCTCTCTTTCTCTCTCTCTCCTACAGCTACACACTGACACAACCCCCTCATCTCCAGGCTGGTATTACAGTATCTAGTAGTCGTTGCCCTGCCTGTGCCCTCTCTCTCGCATTCTCTCTCGCTCCTGCAGCCTCACACCAAGACCTCCACAGAGCCATTATCCCCTGGCTCTCCCTGGCTAACTCAGTGGCCTTGTGGTTAGAGTGTCCGCCCTGAGACTGGAAGTTTGGGAGTTTGATCCCCGGCTGAGTCATACCAAAGACTGTAAAAATGTGCCTCAGTCTGTTTGGCACTCAGCATTAATGAGATAGATTGGCCCTGCAATAGACTAGCATCCTGTCCAGGGGTTGTACTTGTTCATCAAGCTGCCTCATGCTACAGAAACAGGCTCCTGCTCCTATGAGCCATTCCAGCTTGCATAAACCAAGACTACTTTACTCTCCATGGGCTGCAGAGAGCTGGCCCACCCCTGTCACACTGGGGGAGGCCTCAAGTCAGCCTCTCTACACTGATGTTATCAGACACACACACAGAAACTGCACTGCCAACAACACCATATTAGATAAAAAAACACATACACTCTCTCTCTGTTTGAGAGGAGGAGTAGTAGAAAACCACGTACATCTCTGGACTGCCGAGCTGTTCCTCTTAGCTTCACACCTGGGGAGAGAGAGAGAGAAAGGGAGTGAGAGGGGGAGGGAGAGAGTGAGCACTTAAGTAAACGAGACAACATGTTTAGTTATTGCTTGTTGAGGAGGAGAGGTAGTCCTTTTATGCATCAGAGCCAGGTAATGGAGTGAATTCCTCCTGCTGTAATATCAGGTAGGAGGCCTGCTGCTGACTCACTGTATCCCTCTCCTCTCCTCTCCTCTCCTCTCCTCTCCTCTCCACCAGCTGTTTTACACAGGGGGGGACACAGAGACAGGTAGCTATCTAGATCTATTTAAGTAATGAACCTGCAGCACCATGAAACGTTGGTAAATTAGTTATGTTTTGATGGTCCTTGTTGTGGGGTGAGTAAGGAGTCTGTGAACTATTTGCTAGGTTGATTTCTTAGCGGGGTAGCTAGAAAAGATTGGTTCTGCGACACAGAGAGGAATGTCTGAGCCGAGGGACAAACAGACAGACAGGTGGTGATGTGTCAATTTGGCAGATGTGACTGAGCCAGTCAACCAGTGGGCCAGTACAGACAGGCGTTGTGTTTAGTGTGTGTTCTCCAGCTGGACATCTCCTTTCCCGGGGTCCCCCATCCCCTCCCCCGTCCCCCTCTCTCGTTGATGTGTGATCAGGCTGGATGCTCGGAGGATTGGCTGTGCGGCTGCTGATGGGAGAGGGGCTCAGACACTTTTTTCCTGAGTGGCCTGTCACTTCCAATCTACAGAGGGAAGTAATAGGAACCTGCAGAGTGAGTGGCCCCCAGATGTGGGTCACGGCCCACCACCCCCCTTGACTGGTGAGATCTGCAAGGCCCCCGTCTCCTCTAACACTTAGATACGTCTCATAGGGGCTGGGAGGAAATCATACAACCATACAGCCAGATACAATGTTGTTTTAGATTAGTATGCACTGGAGAAAGGCTTGGGGGTTTGGTTGTTGTAGTGTCTGGGATTCTCTTTTTCCTCTGTAGCAGGTTTAGGGAGGTGATAGCACACAGTTTGACATTTTCTAATCTTGTTCAGCTGTCGGAGCCTTATTTGATCTCCTAACCCTAATAATGGCTCAGTGCATCTTGTATGTCAGTTGACATTGTTGAATATAAAACACATGCATATCTAACAGGACACACCACACTATTACCAAGATAAAATGTCCACTACACACAGCACTGCTAGGCTCCAATGGCTCACACATGCACGCACGCACGCACGTGCACGCACATGCGCACACGCACATACACACTGTAGCATCTTTCTTGGACTATCTCATCTAGATACATGCTTCACCAATGATCAGGAACACCATCAGGCTAGTAATTGAAATCTCCTGAGGTCTAATGATGTCCGTGATGTTGCTCACTGTCACAACCATAGCTTTATCCATAGAGAAACAGTATAACAGTGTTCTATTTAATTATGTGGCTTTAATGTGCTGGATTATAGCCAGCTTTTCCCCGTGCTGGATTCTCCTCAAATTAGTACAATCAGTAATTCCAATGTGCTCCTTGTTGGGTTCAATGCAAGTTCACTTTCTGTCTGTTGAATTGAATACAGTTGAGTAAATATTTTCACTTGATTGCAATTAAATTCCTGATTTTCCTTGAATTTAGATGAAATTGACCTTGTGGATAGGTAATTGCATGTGAAATAGATAGCTATCAAAATCTCAGTCTTTCACTGATCTTTCAATTAAAAGGAAATGAATCTTTGCCTTTACTAATACATTTTCTCTCTCTTTCCCCTAGTTTATCTGGCTACTAATGCAGTCTACGTGCTAGGCAATGCCCTGAATAGCATCAAAATGCCTTACAGTAAAAAGCTGTGTGTTTCGTTTCGTAAACAACATTTATGGCTATACCATGAATTTGGTTTAAACTAATATATGTTGCTGTTTGAGTGCAATTTCACCCTCAAACAAACTATTCTATAGATTTTCTCCAGGCTGTGAAACAATGATCAATTGTTCAAATTTGCTTCAGCAAATTCGCTTCTACAAGTTAGGAACCCACAAACTCAGCCGATGTGATGCAAGTAAAAAGTGTGTTCATTTGTCTTTCATTTCTGTGTCACAAATCGCAGCAATAGTACAAAACCCAGGTGAATCAAATGAGCAGGCAAGTCCCCATTGACTTAACATATTCATTGTGCTGGATAGCATAGCTGAAATATACTTCCTTTCATTCAATAACAATTTTCTCAGATCTTTTTACCTTCCATTTTAGTAGCTGACATTGAGAGCAGATTGAAGGTGGATAATGGATATTAATGCACTGTTATGTGATGTCCTCAGATGCATTGCCTTCCTGCCTAACACCTTCAGAGAACAGTCTGCATTCCCACACCCTCAACCTTCAGCTTCCCACGGTTATCCTTTCAATACAGGCCCTGAATATCCATGTTTCAAGTCTCAAGTGTTATTAGTCGTATGTACGGGATACGCATGGTATACATCGTCCAACGAAATGCTTACTGGCAGGTTCCTTCTCGAAAATGCAACAACAATAAGAAATAATCAAATCTAAAAATACAAACCGGTTCAGTAGAATAGAAACATTGCAATAAAAAATAAAAGTGGAGCAGGAACCGGCAAGACGTGTGACCTCCTCAGCGTCACCATGGTAATCATAATCTTAATCAATGTAGAACCAGGTCGGTGTTATTGTGCGAGTCATGAAGCAAAGGCCATATCATTAGTGGGATCCTTTACCGCCTTTCCTTCTGAAAGACCTCTCTCTATGGCTCTCCTCCGATACCGACACACATCAAACGCTTCCTTCCTTCCCCCGATTGCTGCCACCACAGCTGCTCGCCTCATGCAAACGCAGCCGTGGCGGAGAGGAGCATGAGGGACAAAAACAAGGTGAAATAATGAGCTTGTTAAATGCCCTATTCTTAACCAGAGGAAACTCAGGAGAGAGCCTGGAGGAAGACAGAGAGACTTAGTGTCCAGGCCCCCTCCAGGCCTGTGCCCACAGCGGGTAAAGAGCAGCACAGCCAGCAGCCACTAGCTTTTCATCAGTCATTCAGCTCACTGAGCCTGTAATGTCTTAGCTCTTATGACTTTAGGGGTAAAATAAGGAAGTCTCTGAATACAAGCAACTTGAGCTTCACATTTACTGAAGTAATTAGCAATACAAGATTAACGTGGCGCAACACTGCGCATGACCAAGGGTGCACCCCCCCACCACACACACACACCCACACGTGCGTGCTTCTGAAATGCCTCCTCAACGTGTGGGAATACAGACTCCATCTTTTACACTGACTAACGGTGATACTCCAGAGAGTGGCATTAAGTTGTAAGATCTGGTCCATTGATGTTGCAGGTTTTGGCTTGTGAGACCAGCAGCTGTGAAGGGTTGGTAATGAGTGAGTTCTGGTCTGTCTGTGGGCCTATTGGGCGGTCTGTTGGATGGCTCTTATGAAGCAGGATGGTGATTGGCTCTTATGACCCTGTAATTACACATCAGGTCAGTATGATCTCATCACCTTGGTCGATATTGGACAGTATCTAAAACTGCTTGATGGCACAGCTGTATGAGGAAAAAATATAGATTTCCTGTATGGTGGAAGTCATGGGGAACAGGGTGATGACCGGTTATGGGCGGTAGAAGATATTCAGAGAATTTCAAATGGGGATATTTAACTCTCAAAAACAGATTGTGATAATGAAAATATAGCTAATCATGGCTGATCATGCATCTTATGATTCTGGTATAATTAAAATAAGATATTTCCGAGTGCGTAAGGCTAGACATTCTTCTGATACATGTTGAAAAAAATCTTAAATATGTTGCTAAATTCTTCTGACCTCCTGCATACCCACTCCTCCCTAATTTCCATCTAAACACAATTTCATTTCACAGGTCCTCCGAGGATACATGTAAGGATAGTGTTATTAGTGAACACATAAATTACATCATATATGCGCTGCATGACGCTGCAAATGTATTGGCTTTTATTCAACCTTTGATCCTAACTGAAGGTCAGAGATTGGACAGGATCGCAGGGGTCGTAGGCTCCAGTCTTATTAGTAGAAGTCTGAGGGCAGGCCAGCATGTATACATCCAGACTGCATTAATCAGCAGCCCAAGAAGCATAAATAACACATGGCTTGACTTATATGTCTCAGCTGTAAGAGTACAAGCTAAGCATATTGAACCACATCAATATTCAGTGGAATACAACTGAAAACAGTGGAAGCTGAAAGAAAGCTATTTAAAATAAAGTTGGAGATGCCTGCAGCCTCCACATGAACATCTTTGGTATATTGTTTTCAGAGTAGTTTACTTTCATGTTCTGAGCCATTACAGCTGTTCTAGCCAAGGCATCACCACACTTCTGCTTATTAGTTTATAACAAGCTCAAGGTAAGGAAACGCAGGAAGTCCCTTCGTATAGCTGATTCCCATGGAAACTGCGCGTAACAGTGTTATGCAGTATGTAGTCGGATGGGAGGGGGCGTTTGTGTTAATATCATGCAGAGTCGTCAGAGGCATGGTTGGTTGGCAGCTCGTGAAAGCAGAGATGTGTAAACAAATGCTACCTGTCAGCAGCGATCCACGGGTTAAATTAATTATCTGGGCTGAAGCCGCAGCACCAGAAGGCTTTAATTGGCACATATCTTATTAGGATGCTGGAGAAGCTCTTGACCTATCAGCAGAGCACGCACGCCACAGCAGCACACGCCACAGAGCCCCTCCTCTATCGATGACAGCTCAGACAGGCTGCTGGTGGCTGTTATAAAAGTTCAGAAAGTGGAGCACTTTTTGCACGTAATGTTTTAAAAGTTGGCTGGTTCGCTGCCAGATATTAGGAGAGGGAAGGGAGGAAAGTCTGCAGGGAAAACGGCTGGCTGCTCTCTTGCCTGTGTCTGTGGTGGAGGAAACAGATGGAGAGGAGGACTGAAGAGGGGAAGGTGAAAGAAGAGAGAAAAGCTAGATGGAAGAGAGAGAAACAGATGAAAGAGGGGGATATTGCCCTCAGTGTTTCCATGTTGTGTCTGTGTTCAGACTACACATTATCTCTGAGCCACTGGACCCTCTCTCCTCTCTGCCGTAGTTGAGATGCTCTGGTCTCTTCTCCTCCCTTTCCTCCTCTCCTCCTCCTCCTCCTCCCTCTCCTCCCTCCCTCTCCTCCTCCCTCTCATCCTCCCTCTCATTTCTCTCCTCCCTCTACTCCATCTCCTCCTCCTCTCCTCCTCTCCTCTTGTATCTTCATTAACCAGTGGTGATCTACCTGCTGAATTCTATTTGCTGTGAGATAGGTAAAGGGAATTGGCTCTGTCACTGTTTACCCTGGCCACTCTTTTAAGTAAGCCCTGCTGTTTTCCTGTCATCGGCCCCACTGATTACAGGCAGGCGTGAGGAGGGTGGACATGTGAGCGGAGCTGTGGGAACAGTGGGAGGAATGCTAAGTGAAATAGAATGCAGACGGGACAGCCCTGTCCTTGCATCTATGGATAAGCTTCAATGCTTCTGCACTGACCACAGTTCCAAGTCAGTAATGAGGAGGATGAGAAGTGGAGTGCCAAGGGTTACTATGGGTTATAAGGGGAAGATTGCTGTCTCTCATAACAACTCCGACTTTTGAAGGTGGAGGGGATTAGAGGAGATGCTGAAACAGCCTGATCGTATTGCTCCTTGACACTAACCTACACATGGGCATCGCTCAGAATGATTACCTGTCTTTATGAGTTCAGCAGGAAGACAGGATAATGGCAACAGGAATGGTTGTGCTCGATACTTAGACTGCCTATCTTTTTCTGTGCTATCGAAACCAAGCAATACATTCATAACAAGCCCTGTAGACTCTGGACTGCAACAATCACAACCTCTGCCTCCCCTTCAATAACACACCAGGCCTCTATGGTAACTCCCCTTTAGCTTTAAGCCTCTCCTATTTTCTGCTATCTACCTTCCCTCCAGTCTCAGGCCTCTCCTATTTTCTCCTAGCTATGCTCCAGACCCTTACTTTGCCTCTCCATGCTTCTATTCTACCTCTCCCCAGAGTGCCTCATCTCTCAAGTACCCCACCTTTGGCCTCCAGCCTTCAACCTATAATTTCTTCTTGCTTTGTGCTATGTGCCCCCTGACTGCATCTTCTTCACTCCAAAAACAACCTCTACTACCTCTACTACTACTACCTCTACTACCTCTACTACTACCTCTACTACATCTACTACTACTACCTCTACTACTACTACCTCTACTACCTCTATTACTACTACTACTACTACTACCTCTACTACTACTACCTCTACTACTACTACTACCTCTACTACTACTACTACCTCTACTACTACTACTACTCACACCTATACTACTACTACTACCTCTACTACTACTACTACTACTACCTCTACTACTACTGCTACAACTACCACTACTACTACTACTACTACTACCTCTATTACTACTACTACTACTACCTCTACTACTACTACCACTACTAGTACTACCACTACCACTACCACTACCACTACCTCTACTACTATTACTATTACTACCACTACCACTACTACTGCTACTGCTACTGCTAGTACTACTACCTCTACTACTATTACTACGACTACCACTACCACTGCTACTACTACTACTACTACCACTACTACTGCTACTACTACTACTACTACTACCTCTACTACTGCTTCTACTACTAAAATGATAATAATACATATTTTTTTCACACAAGCAGCTCTACCTTCATGTCTGATATTGATTGGGTTGCTATACTGTGCAGTGTTGTGTTGTGCTGTGTCTGATACAGGCTGTAAGACAGGCTGGGCTGATCGTCACAGCACAGCAGCTATTACTCAGCTTCCTCCAGAGCTTTGTACTAATGAGAGCAGGGTGTGTTATGCCACACCACTCTGCTCCACACCATGCTGTCTGTCTCTCTGTCTGACTGATGCTCTCAAACGCCTGAAATAATTCTCCCACATGTTAGGTGGCTCGTGCCCCTGGGTCTCCAGAGCTGAGGTGTCACTGGGAGATGTGAAACACACACATCTACTTGTGGATCCTGCCAGGGATGACATAGCTTTGCGTACTGACTGCTACTGCCAGCACACTACAGTGCTGATGTACCTATGTAAGAGGAAACAAACCAAAAACAAAGCTCAGACACTAAGGTGTATAGTGAGTTACCTTAAATATGAGGGGAAAACAGCCTTGTAGAATCTGTCTGATCTGTCTGGGTCTGTCTGATCACTTGATCATTTCAAATTCTTAACCACCTTGTCTGCACACACATCCTGCCTGGCTCCACCCCTTTCCTCTCTCTCTTTGTGTCTTGCGTGCCTTTCTGTGGGGAGGTGTGGGAAAGACGGGAGAGAGAGGTGCGGCTCGGCTCCCGGCGCTGGTAATTTGACAGCTAGCGGGCTGGACACGCTGTAATTGGAATAATATTTACGTGTCACGTGTGACAGCCGAGGGATTTCTCTAATTTCTCCCTCCAACTCCAACAGGGGAGAGAGTCTGTGTGTCAAGCAGTAGTAAGAAAACACAAATGTTAAAGACATGAATAGCGCAGATTTCACTAGATGCCTGACCAAAGAGAACTGGGTTAATCAGACAAATGAGACATCTGGCCTTTTGTCACGTGTTTGTTTGAGGCAGAATACTCTGTTGGACTGGACTGCTGCTGCCGATATGACTGGGCCAGATTGTGGTGCTGCTGTGAAGAACATTTACAGTGCTGTTGGTTTCTGTTAGTTTAATGATTTGTTTAATGACCCCCGTTCTGTAAAAAATTTGCACACCCTCCCCCCATATTGAATGACCTATAACTCAAAATAATGTTTACAACCACTGAGCTCACTCACCCTGCCTGTTTCATTATACTACGACCAGAACCGGCTGCAGACAATGATCAGCTAGGGGGAAATCAGATTTTCAACATGTTGATGCTATATTTACAATTATATAAAATATATGCAACAAATTTTCCACCAACAGGTTTCTGTGCCAATGCACCACACAACCAATAAGGAAAGCATACCGACTTTGGGGGCTTCAACATGGTTTGCGTTTGAAACACCACAATCAAATATACTATGTAAATCTCAACAGATACATCCCTCCCTACCTTCTACCCAGTATAGAAGACTTGGCTTTACAATCTCAGAATGTCATTAAACTTGTTGGTGTCTTGTATCAGATGTCTCTTCCCATTCATCAAATGGCGTGACTGGTGAACAGTTTTGATGCTGGAATGATATTTTAGATGCAGTAAACATTGTGAATGGTTGTGTTTATGCCACACATAAAAGGTAATACATTTGAAAAGTTAAATAACAAATATTTAGGCTATATTGAAGCGTTAGGTTCTAGGTGTGCAAGGAATAGCCGCTCGGATCGGAGAGGAGGCACAGCGCACGTTTAACTTTCCTGAATAACTGGGCCTGCTGGGAGCATGTGGCCACATTACTATAGGACGACTTCATTTGGGAGAACGATGATCCATAACAGACAGCGCATCTCAGTATCAGAAGTAAAAATACAGCCAGACTGGTACTGCTGCTTTTTAGACCTTATAGACTGTGAAGAGTAGAGCCACAACTGATTCAAATTGAATGAATGGAATGAAACATTCAAATCACAATGTTTTTGTGCCATTATTCAAATGGCATTTTCACTGCAGTTTACAGCCTAGAGTAGAATTTTGTACTCACTTGACAACAATAATGCAATTCTTCATTGCATGGTCATGTTGTAGGCTAGTCTTGTCACGATCTTCGATAGGGACGGACCAAGACGCAGCGATGCTTCCAGTATACATATTTTATTTAACGACGTAACTGGGAAAATAATAAACAAAACGAAGATCGTAACATCGGTGTGGCTTCACAGTGCACACACCACAAAACATACTAAAACAAACAATGACCCACAAAACCCCATTGAAAACCACAAACATATATATGGTTCCCAATTAGAGGTAACGACAAACAGCTGCCTCTAATTGGGAACCATTTCCCCAACATAGAAATACAAAACCTAGAACACAAAACCCTCCTAAACAAAAGACAAACTAAACACCAGCCTGCTATCCCAGGCATGGACGTGACATTACCCCCCCCAAAGGCGCGGACTCGGACCGCGCCAACAGTCCATGGGGGGGGGGGTCCTCGGGTGGGTCTCTTTGTCCATGGTGGAGGCCCTGGGCTAGAAGCCGTAACAGTACGTGCTGGACTCACGAAGCGCACAGGGGACCTGGTGCGGGAAGCAGGAGCAGGCTGTGCTGGACACACGATGCTCACAGGGAACCTGTTGCGGGGAGTAGGAGCAGGCTGTGCTGGACTCGCGATGCGCACAGGGGACCTGGTGCGGAGAGTAGGAGCAGGCTGTGCTGGACTCGCGATGCGCACAGGGGACCTGGTGCGGGGAGTAGGAGCAGGCTGTGCTGGACTCGCGATGCGCACAGGGGACCTGGTGCGGGGAGCAGGAACAGGCTGTGCTGGACTCGCGATGCGCACAGGAACTCTGGTGCGGGGAGCAGGAACGGGCTGTGCTGGACTCGCGATGCGCACTGGGACTCTGGTGCGGGGAGCAGGAACGGGCCGTGCTGGACTCACGATGCGCACTGGGACTCTGGTGCGGGGAGCAGGAACGGGCCGTGTTGGACTCACGATGCGCACAGGGACTCTGGTGCGGGGAGCAGGAACGGGCCGTGCTGGACTCACGATGGGCACTGGGACTCTGGTGCGGGGAGCAGGAACGGGCCGTGCTGTACTCACGACGCGCACAGGGATCCTGGAGCGTGGTACAGGGACAGTACATGCTGGGCCCACGACGCGCACAGGGATCCTGGAGCGTGGTACAGGGACAGTACATGCTGGGCCCACGACGCGCACAGGGATCCTGGAGCGTGGAGCAGGGACAGTACATGCTGGGCCCACGACGCGCACAGGGATCCTGGAGTGTGGAGCAGGGACAGGATGTGCTGGGCTCTCTATGCGCACAGGGGGCCTGGTGCGCGGAGCCGGAACAGGACGTGCTGGGCTCTCTATGCGCACATGGGGCCTGGTGCGCGGAGAAGGGACAGGACGTGCTGGGCTCTCTATGCGCACAGGGGGGCCTGGTGCGCGGAGCTGGGACAGGACGTGCTGGGCTTTCTATGCATACAGGGGGCCTGATGCGCGGAGCAGGGACAGGACATGCTGGGCTCTCTATGCGCACAGGGGGCCTGGTGCGCGGAGCCGGGACAGGACGTGCTGGGCTTTCTATGCGTACAGGGGGCCTGATGCGTGGAGCAGGGACAGGACGTTCCTCCCATGTCCAGAAATCCTGGCTCTTTCGCTGCTTGGTCCTGTATTGGTGGGTCATTCTGTCACGATCTTCGATAGGGACGGACCAAGACGCAGCGATGCTTCCAGTATACATATTTTATTTAACGACGTAACTGGGAAAATAATAAACAAAAAAAAGATCGTAACATCAGTGTGGCTTCACAGTGCACACACCACAAAACATACTAAAACAAACAATGACCCACAAAAACCCCATTGAAAACCACAAACATATATATGGTTCCCAATTAGAGGTAACGACAAACAGCTGCCTCTAATTGGGAACCATTTCTCCAACATAGAAATACAAAACCGAGAACACAAAACCCTCCTAAACAAAAGACAAACTAAACACCAGCCTGCTAACCCAGGCCTGGACGTGACAAGTCTAGATCATTTGATTGTCCCTAAACAAGATAAATAGGTTAGCTTTTTGAGCTGCGTGTCTCACGTCTTCGCTGTTCTTTCACGCACAATAATGCACCTGGCCTCTCCGCTGCCTATCAGCTATTCCTCTATGTTCTTGTGGATTTATATAGAAAATTGGTGCAGATTTGAATGATTTTCTGTGTGGTATGATTGCTAGTTAGCCTATTGCAGATCTGGACAAATGATCCACCTACCACTATTGTCACTACGAATGGTGGATAGAGGGCAGGATAGACAGTTAGACTGGTAGACTATGTTGAGCTGTGGCATAGTTAGCATGCATAAGGGAATTACTACAACACCTTGATATGGGAGGCGCATGCAAGATCAATCAATCAAATTGTTATAAAGCCCATTTTACATCAGCCGATGATGAGGAAATGGAAGACATTACATAGTAAAACCGGTGAATGTAATCGCACAATGTAAAAGCACAGCATGTCAGTATCAGTAGGCTACAAATATCATTGAGTACCAAACCGAGTCAAGTCACAGGAAATATAACAAACACATTAGTTTATCAAGCCCTTCCTGTGCTAACCAATACAGTCCAATCTCTCAGTGGCAATTTAAGTCCAGAGATAGACCCCAAATAATGAAGCTGAATAGGGGCTATGAAGTATCAAAGGGAATCCAGTGAGCGGAAGGTTATGCACACAGCAGCAGCCTGTCTTTTATTCATGGTGTGGTGATCTGAGCTGTGAGCCCAAAGCGTCTCAGGCCAGTCTCCTGCTGTTTGTCTGTCAGTACTGCCATCCTCCAATAGTGTTCCTTCCATTGAGATCCTATGAATTCACTATATTTATGAGGATTCTATATGTAATTCTATGGCTCCTTCCTTCCCACCTAGCCAAGGTCCAGCTCAAGTACACAGGCTTTGTGATGTTCAGATCAGTCTATGGTGTAAGTTACAGATACATGCATTAGTGTTCCTTCCTTCCTACACAGCCATGGTCCAGCTCACTCACCACCTGATGTGTACAAGTGCTTTTGTGTTCACTCACATCAGTCTATGGTGTAATTTACAGATAGATCCATTAGTCTAAAGATATATTTTTTAAATTAACTCAAGCCCCCCCTCCAGGTTTGAGGAACATCCCCCCCAGCACACGCATGCCACGTCTATTTCTATGGCACTAGGACTGTTCACGACACAAATTGTTCACACCCCTCCTGTTGGTGGAGAGAATGTTGCAGGTTTAAAGCTTATTTCCTGCCATTCTACACATTTTGTCATGGAGTGCAAAGAACATGTTGCAGTTTTAAAGCACATTTTCTTGCAATATTATACATTTTACCATGTTTAATGTGTATTCATGTAATACTTGAGTAACTAAAAAAATTACAACTAAATCTATGGGCTAAAAAACCTAAATAAAAAAACGTTAGCTGACATGGGCTAGTTGATCTGGACTTTTTTGACAAGTTATAAATAGCTCTTTAAGGTATTCAATGACTAACATGACCCGACCTACAGTTTAGGAACCCCTGATTTACACTGTGTAGAGGTAAAGAAGCGATCTACCCCTTAAAATATGGTGGTTGTCGTCATAGCTACATTACTCTTATAACTGTGGGGGCAAAAACATATCCAGTACTCCTGGTTAGGCACCACTGATGTGTATTTGATTAGAGCTCCATCAAAGGCTCCATTACGGGATTTCTGTAAGAGGATGGAGTGGCTAGATGACTGGATGTGTGTTGTGCTCTTAGGGCCTGGCTCTGTGTCTAAAGGCAGAGATAAGGCTAGAGAAGGCAGGAGGCTGAGGCACCTCTTTGTTCTGCTCCACTCCCTCAGGACAGACAGGCAACGGCCCAGAACAGCATCTCCCTCCTCTGCCTAGTTCAGCTACGGTAGGCTACAGTAAGGTGTGCAGTGTAGTGCAGTGCAGGGAAGTCAGAGAGAACAGAGTTGTCCATAGGAAGGAATCATGTAATGCAGGCCCAGCAGACCTCATGAGCACTTTCAGACCTTCTGTCATCTGTGAATGTTTACCTGAGGGTAAGGCACTCTCTGACCATCTGTAGCTTCAGCACACTGCCCTGCCTGGCTATACACTATCTGGAGAATTTGAGGAGGGAACTCCTCTGTGGCACTTATATAAGGCACTTTACCAATGTTATACCGGGCATCCCAGCTCACGCAAGTCGGGTCAAATGCCATTTAAAATTTGATCTAGTTATCTAGTTATTAACTAGCTCATCTAGTTTATCCAGTACAACCTCAACATATGGTGTGTTTTGTGGACCGGTAATTGAATAGCAAAGATATTGCTATCTGTCTGATAGAAAACTCTTCAGCTATGCTCCATTGGCTAATTCAGATTTAATGAAACTAATAATCAGACTTGAGATAATCCTACTGTGCCCTGACTGGGCACACTGTTGTTGTGTTGTTTGTTTATCCGTTTGTTTTTTTAAATTAAATTAAATGTCCAGCTCCACTCAGAGGCAATTATGTGTTGCAGAAAGTTCAATTTAACAGGCCAGAGACTGCTTTCCTTTAATTTTATTTTTGTATCTGGTGTATTTATTTTAGATTTTTGTATATTACATACGACACACTCATCTACAGTGCTGTAGTGTTGTAGCTAGAGTTTGCAGTTGCCATTAACGTCTCTATTCACTGCTACTTTGCAACTTTTACCATCATTTATAATCTATTCTGCCTTGTTTACATTTTCCCTTCTGTGGAAGTCGCTATTACTGGAGCTTTAATGGACTTTCTACCTTTTAGATAGCACTGCAAGCTGTGGCTAGCCTACCATGTTTTTAGCCAAATGGCTACCAATGGCTAACCATTGAATTTCCACTGTAGCCGCTGTGAAATGTTCACTGAACTAAAGGACGAGGAGGAAGACCGAATGCACTCGGGGCAGGGATTTGTCTGTAAAAAGCTCCTCCTGTGTGACCGGATGATCAATTTATTTTTATTTAACCTTTATTTAACCAGCATTATCAATTAAGAACAAATTCTTATTTACAATGACGGCCTGGCAAGAGGCAAAAGGCCTCCTGTGGGGACAGGGGATAATAAAAGCGATTTAAGACAAATCGGACAACACAGACAGAAGACACTGGCAACAGAACAAATACAACAGCAAATAAACAGTGGATGTGTGTGTGTGCGTGCAGGCATGTGTGTAGTGTGTGAAGTAAAACAACATGCTTCCTTACATAAGGCAAGGCAAACTAGTGACATCGGGTGACAACTAGATCAAATCAAATCAAATTGTATTTGTGCGCCAAATGTTTTATTGATTTTTATTTAACCTATATTTAAGGTACAACAGGTGTAGACCTTACAGTGAAATGCTTACTTACCTAAAAAAATACGAAATAAAGTAACAAATAATTAAAGAGCCGCCAGGTTGCACCCAGGGCATTTGTCATTAAATTTCTACGGTACCAGGACACTGTTCGCATCCTCTCTGCTGCCCGAGCAAAGGGAGAGGTCAAGTACGGAGATGCCAGAATCATGATCTTTCCGGATCTTTCTCCCACACTACACAAGAGGAAGATGGCTTTTTCCCCACTGAAGAGACTTCTGCATCAGGCTGGCTTGGCATACGGCCTGCGCTACCCAGCGACTTTGTGGGTCGAAACCAAGAATGGTGAGCGCACATTTGACTCTGTGAAGATGGCTGAAACATACATGAGGAAAGAACTTCCTGACTTGTTCACGTCTACTACACCTCGAGTAACTGTCTTTTGAACTTGGATACAGTGGATAGTGAACCGTTAGCACATAAGGAAGCAATGAAATATGATCGACTGGCTGGATGGCTGGCTAGATGGCTAGCGTGATAATGACTAGCGAGGTAAAGTTGGATCATAGCTAATGTTGGCTGTGCTATTTAGCCAGCTCGCTAAGTTTACAAGGGTGTAGCTATAGCTCTATACATCCACACAATGCCAGGTAGTTACATCTTTGCTGTATACTTTTATTTTACGCAGAGAGGTCCAGTCGGGTTTGGTTAAGTAGTTATGTGGCTTTTGACTGGGTTTTAAGCCTAACTAGGTTGTTTATATTACTCCAGGGAGTTTCAGGGAAAGCTACTATTACGTTTGCTGGCTTGCTTATTGTTAGAGATATATGCTAGCGTTACTGATACCGAGACAGGGATAAACTACTCGCTGGCTGGCCGCCTAATTGCCAGCTAGCTGATGGCTTTACACTTGTGTGTGTATATATAATATTTTTTGGGGACGGTGAACTCAGGAGGATGGTGATTATTTAACTACATGTCCCTATTTTATATTTGAGAGATGATAGTTATCGTCTGGTAAAGGTTTTCATTTATACATCATAGCTTGAGGTCTTTTTTCCTGACCTGTTGGGGTGCGTTTGTGGTCATCGCTTTGGTGACTATGAAAGCACCCAAGGTTTTTGTTGTTGTTGTTGAGACATGCTCAAGTGGGGCTAAATAGTCCGGTCATTATTGTTGTAATCAAATTGTATTTTGTTACTTAACTAACAATATTTTCATGCTATAAGGAACAGTCAATGTACTTCTAATTCCATATACATGTAATTTAGAATTAACCTAATTCGAGCGATGATATGCATAGCAGGTACATCTAGCTTAAAGACTAGAGTCTAAGAATATGGGTTCTTTAACTCCCTCAGTTGGGGAGGGGGTTGGGTGGGTTTGTGGTAGGGTCAGGGTATTAGCTCACGAGATGGTAACTACTTTATACTTTTATAATTTCATTTTGTACAAGTTGTATACACTCAACGCAATTTTTATTTTCTTTAAAGATGTCGGCACCTAATAACTATACATTTATGACACTTAACATTAGGGGTACTAAATGGCCAGTCAAGCGCAAACGCATTCTGAATTATCTAAAGCAGCATAAGGTTGATATAGCTCTTTTTCAGGAGACACACCTGACTGACTCTGAGCATGATAAACTGAAGAGAGAGTGGGTGGGTCAAGTGTACTATTCATCTTTCACGTCTCGGGCAAGAGGGGTGGCCATACTCATTAATAAGCATTGCCCCTTTCAGATACAATCTCAGATTAAAGACAAAGGGGGTAGGTTTGTGATCATTCAAGGTTTCCTTAACACTGAGCCCATTACCATTGTGAATGTGTATGGGCCTAACCATGATGATCCTAGACATCTTTTTGAAGTTAACGTGCCCATCATCAGAGATAATAATGGCAGGGGATTTTAACTTGGTACTGGACCCTTCCAATGATAGATCTTCCTCTAATAGTATCAACCTCACACAGGCAGCTAAAATGTTAAAAACAGAAATGAGACACTTTGGACTTGTAGACTTATGGAGATTTCACAACCAAAAGGTTAAAGAATACTCATTTTACTCCCCTGTCCATAACAGTTATTCTAGAATTGACTTATTTCTTATTCCTGCAGCCAAGGGAAGTTTAACTACGGGGTGTAAGTACTTACCAAGATGTATATCAGATCATTCTGCCCTGCTGGCTTCAGCACCGGTCAGTAGAGCACAACCACCATCAAGGAGATGGAGATTTGGCACATACTTACTAAATAATCCCACATTTGTAACATTTCTGAACACTCATATAGACATATTTGTTAGCACCAATAACAACTCTGCCTCCCCCCTAATTTTATGGGAAGCTCTCCTTGCATATCTGAGGGGGCAAATCATATCCTTTAGTTCAGGTGCTCGTAAGATGTATAAGGCTCAAGTAGATTCGTTGGAGAATGAAATTAGACATCTGGAAAATGAACATAGTGTAACAAAACTTAGACTCAAAGCGACTGGAATATAACACCCTGACGACCCATAAAGCGGAAAATGCTCTTAGGAGAACAAAACAAAACTACTACGAACATGGAGATAAAGCAGGAAAGTTGCTTGCTTGGCAGATAAGACGAGAGGATGCTAGTAGAGTTATTAGCTCTATTAAGCTACCCAATAACATAGTTGTTCACAGTCCTGAGGAAATTAATATAGTCTACAGGGAGTTTTATGAAACATTGTACAAGTCTGAAGGGGATGCCCCTGCCACAATGCATGAATTTTTGAACTGATGAGGATAGAGAGCACTTGGAGAAAGAGATTACATCAGAGGAAATTAGGGAATCCATTTTCAACACTGCTGGGGGAAAATCACCAGGGTTAGACGGATTCCCTATTGAATTCTATCAATCCTTTTTACCCAAACTAATTGAGCCTCTTTGCAGTATGTTTAATTATGCCATAGAGTCAGAAAAGCTCCCAGACACACTTGAACAGGCACTGATCACAGTTTTGTTAAAACCTGGGAAAGATCCTCTGCTTTGTGGGTCGTATAGACCAATATCTCTATTGAACACTTCATATAAGATTCTTGCGAAACTCATAGCTCTTAGACTGGATAAGGTTCTTCCGGACTTGGTTGATATGGACCAAACAGGCTTTGTAAGAAACCGCTCATCTCCTGATAATATCAGGAGATTGTTTAATATTATGCNGGGACCTTTTCAGGATATAAAATAAACCTATCGAAGAGTATAATTATGCCTTTTAACAGGGCAGCTATGCAGAACCCAATCTTAGACCAGCCGTTTTCTTGGAAACCACAGAAAATGACATACCTTGGATTGCAAATTCCTTCTGAAATTACTAAGACATATCAACTGAACTATACTCCACTTCTCAAAAAGGTTGGGGAAGAATTGGATAGATGGCGGGATTTACCAATTTCTCTTATTGGGCGGGTCAATTGTGTAAAGATGAATATATTACCAAAATTCTTGTACCTTTTTCAAACCTTGCCCTTTCCTATTCCCAAAGTTATTTTCAAACAACTTAATCGGAAGGTTTCTTCATTTCTGTGGAAAGGGAAACCCCCCAGAGTGAAACTCACAACTTTATGCAAACCATACTCAGAAGGAGGACTTACTCTACCTGACTTCCAGCTGTATTACTGAGCATCTCAGTTAAAGGCTGTGTGGGTATGGCAAGATACAACAACAAGTTCACCCTCTTGAAGACAGATAAAGGAGGAGTGTCTGACCCCTGCTACATTGGCATCTATACCTTATATTATCCCACCTAAAGCTTTGCTAGGTCTCATAAACAACCCTTTCATTAAAAACACTTTAAATTTATGGATTGAAGTCTGTAAACAAACAGAAGGGCTTAAATCTATATATGAACAAACACCTTTCTATAATAACCCCATCTTACCCAAAGCCCTGAGAGATGGTATTAAATTTTCTTGGTTCATCAAAGGAATTAAAACATTTGGTAATATCTATAGAGAAGGTGAACTACTATCCTTTCAACAACTGGCATCTCATTTTCAGTTACCTCAAACTCATTTCTTCAAGTACCTACAGGTTAGGCATTATATTGCCACTCAGCAGGGAGGTAGGATTCAGCCCATGAGTAAACCTAAAATGGATAAACTGTGGCTGGAAAGGAAAGGGGTAAAAGGTTTCATTTCCTACATGTACTCTGGTCTTCAAGCTCTGTTGGGGAATGATGAACCTCTGAAAGTGGCATGATGACCTTGGTCTCATTTTTGAGGATGAGAAATGGGGAAAGCTATTTTTAGATGCTCAGCGTCTTTCATTTAACACAAGGCATAAGTTGATGCAATTCAATATTTTACATAGGGTCTACTTTACACCAGAGAGACTGTACAAGATCAATTCTAAATATTCAAAATTTTGCCCAAGGTGTAAAACGGGAGTGGGCACACTTATGCATATGTTTTTGTCCTGCCCTGAACTAAGCAATTATTGGAAAGACATTATTCAGATCTTATCACAGGTCACTAATATGACGGTACCACTAGATCCTTCCCTTATTCTTCTTGGAGATGATTCTGTTCTACCAGTTAATATTTGTAGCAAAACCAGATTCATTAAATTGGCAGTCNATGAAGTGGCATGATGACCTTGGTCTCATTTTTGAGGATGAGAAATGGGGAAAGCTCTTTTTAGATGCTCAGCGTCTTTCATTTAACACAAGGCATAAGTTGATGCAATTCAATATTTTACATAGGGTCTACTTTACACCAGAGAGACTGTACAAGATCAATTCTAAATATTCAAAATTTTGCCCAAGGTGTAAAACGGGAGTGGGCACACTTATGCATATGTTTTTGTCCTGCCCTGAACTAAGCAATTATTGGAAAGACATTATTCAGATCTTATCACAGGTCACTAATATGACGGTACCACTAGATCCATCCCTTATTCTTCTTGGAGATGATTCTGTTCTACCAGTTAATATTTGTAGCAAAACCAGATTCATTAAATTGGCAGTCATTGCAGCCAATAAATGCACAGCTATTATATGGAAGAGTGACACTCCACCAAGCAAGCAGATGTGGCTAAAAGAACTATCTTCCTATATTCCATCTGAAAAAATAACATACAATTTATGTAATAAACCCTTTGAATTTACTGATGTCTGGGGCGACTTTCAGCAGTTTCTAGAGACGTCACCTTAACTGCCTCATTACTACTTTCTTCATCAATGTATTATTATTTGTTTTTGTGTTGAATAACTTATTTTCTAGCATGGAATGTGTCATTCTGTTTTTTTTTGTTAATCAGTGAAGCTAATACCGGGGGAGGGAGGGGGTGTTCCTGTGTTGGGGAGGGAAGGATTTTGCACGATGTGCTCCCATGTAGCATGATGTCTTGTGTAGATGGAAGGAATAACGGGGCATTATCTGTGTCATATTTTGGTGATTGTTAAATTGTAAAAAAAAGAAATGCCAATAAATATATTGTACAAAACAAAAAACAAAAAAAAGGAACACAACACGGTAGGTTATGCAGCAGGTGGACCAGCCGCACACTGCCAGGCAGCTCTGTAGCTCCCAGGGTCTCCAGTGAGGGGCCGTCACCGAAGGGGCTGCGGGGGGCCGTGGGGCCCTCATTCTGGGGGAAATATATTTTACTGCCCCCCTCCCTGGGTAATCAATACCACCAGCACTATTATTCTGCCACGGGGCCACGGTGTATCGACAGCGGCTGGATGAGCAGCCGGCGTGTGACAATGAGGAATGGTGTTTAATTCAAGGTTATTAAGCCTCCTCCTCGCCTCCCGTTGGTTTCTTCTTCACTTTCAAAAGGGCCAGCATTATGTTTCTGTTTCTTACCAAAGCAAACATGACATCCTCGGTGGCATTCGTATCAATTTGTAATTTGACCGCCGCCGGAGCTAATGATGTAAGCGGGTGATGGCTGTTATCCGGAGACGGACGGACCCTCATGTTGACTGTTGTTATTGTATGTTTCTTATAATTAAAATGGTTTAGTTTTTGTCCGATTAGAAAAAAAATTAGCATAGAACATGATTGAGATCTGAGCTTGCATGTGTTGATGACATCGGGTGGCTGCAGAGAGGAGCTAAAGCAAAGGAGCTAAAGCAAAGGGAGAGCCTCATCAACAAGTTCACCGACGTTGCTATAGCCAAGACTAAGCACATCTCACCTCTAAATCTCTCTCTCACCCATAGGAGTGGTGAAATGGGCAATACCAACTTATTCCACTCCTCAGAGCAGGTGGCTTGCTTGACTCCGCTACAAAGGACTGGGCCATTGTTGTTAGGTGAAAGGGCCGAAAGGAGCCACGACCTGGACGGCCCCCTCCAGCCTTGGAAGATCTGCTATGCGTAACAAATAGCTTCCCACCACTGGAAGTGGACTGTCTGGCCCCAGGAACTAGCTTTGGCCCTGGAGACCCTCTAGCAGCCGATACCAGGCGAGCAGTCACTACCTTCAAACAACCAGGTGATTACACCAGTCCCACCCATACACAACCATCCGAATCGCCTCCAGATGGCTCCCAGACAGCCCCCAACATAGGGCCACCACACCACCAGACTACTGCAGCATCGGTCCACCAAGCCAATGGAGAACCTCGTAGCTCCACTCGACAGCCCCACTCTCCAAGGCAGCAGCCTGTCTCCAAAAGCCCCCCCACCCCCCACACACCACCGGGCTACGGAGGCACCGGCACACCGAGCCAATGGAGGCCCTTGTTGCTCCCCGCGATAGCCCTCCTCTCAGGGACGCCACAATGTGCACCCCTCTCATCTGTCGTTGTGGGTAGCTCCATGGTAAGACATGTTTCTATTAGTGTTGTCATTATGACTTTGATACCGATACCAGGTTTAAT
This sequence comes from Hucho hucho, assembly GCA_003317085.1. Classification (NCBI taxonomy): domain Eukaryota; kingdom Metazoa; phylum Chordata; class Actinopteri; order Salmoniformes; family Salmonidae; genus Hucho; species Hucho hucho. Next base: position 170,621 of record QNTS01000501.1, on the reverse strand, counting down.
ATACAATACTCTATACCATCATGATACTCAATAACAAATGATAGCAAAACGATATCACAGCAAAAAAATAAGGAATACTAGCTCAAGTCACAGAATGGCACTTGACCCAGACAGATAAGCTCAGCTACTTCTGTTCAATCGTTGTGCATCTTTTGAGTTCAATGTCATTACATTAGAATTTGGGACTTATTTTATGTAGGAGGGAGATTCCTAGATGTGAGAAGTGTGCAGGAGGGCATAAGACAAAGGAATGTGTACTGTAGTTTCGCTGGTAAAAATTGTGTGTGTTAACTGTAGGGGTACCCATGATGCTGGATATTCAGAAGTGTCTGGTGAGAGAAAGGCAGATTGAGGTTGCCAGGATCAGAGTAGTAGAGAAAGTGTTGTATGCTGAGGCAGTGAAGAGATTAGTAAAGGAAGATGGGTCCAGTGCGAGGGATCCTAAGAGGTTCCCTGTGACTAGGCCTAAGCCAATAGAGAGAGATAGGAATAGCATGTGCTTCAGTAAGGTTGGTTTCTTAGCGATCATAGCCATGGTCATCAACTGTACCGCAGAAATGGAAAGTAAATCACAGAAAATACAGTAGATGTTGTGATGGCAGCTGCAGAGAAGTACTTGGTTGTATGAGATTTTACTGCAGAAGGTATGTTGAACGATAGTGTCCCATACTCCCAGGCTGCTGACCTGGTGTAGGATCAGATAGGACCAAGTAGTGGGGAGGTTAGTGGGGAGGTTTTAATGGGTGTAAGGTTTTAATGGGTGTAAGGTTAGTTAATTTTCTTCCCTCTTCCCTTTTTGTGTCACAAAGTGCAATGAATTCACATTCCAGTACTGTGGGTGGCGGTATATGCACCTTTCAATTGGTTGCAATCTGCCAATACAAATTTAAAGAAGTAGGAGAAGATAATAGGATCATCTTTGGGAGAGATGTGAGAAAGAGGCTGAATAAGTGAATGAATAAAGTTTTTAGTGTCAATCAGCTTTAAAATCAGCATATTTTGTGCTATGGTATCACAAACAAAGTACTAGGGTAGTGAATTGATGTTATCTTTAGCTGTCAGCTAGCAAGCAACATTAGCTTCTATTGAGAATACCAGAACCCTGTGCTTCCCTGGAGTGAAAATCCATGACATTCTAGTGATGTTTCCTACAATCCAGAAGCAGCTACCTGAGGCTGACTCTCTGGTATACATGTGGGTTCGATTTACATTAAGCAGGGTAGCTCCGAATGCCTAGAGCAAGACTTCATGGACCTGATAGGAGCCGCAAAGTCTGCAGGCAAGCGACTACTTACAGTATACCGGGTCCACTTCCCTCAATAGGCCATGGGTCTATCACTTTCAGAAGACTCACATCTGGCTGAAAACATACTGTAATGTGCCACAGTGACAGTGTCTTCATTGACAATTTCGACCAGTTTTGGAAGCGAGTGGATTGTTTCAATGAAGACGGAATACACCCAAACGGCCGTGGAGCACAGAGACTCTCTTCGAACATAGCACAGTCGCTAATTTAGTGACTCTCTGACAGCCCAAACCCCCAGGTAATTCCCGTTATTACTATTCAGTCCTGTGTATCGTCTGCTAGAAATTCTCTCAGTTCTAGGGGTGCTAAAATCAGTAATCTAAATCCTGTTGAGATACTTCACCAATTAGTACTGCTTGCTCTGCCAGTCTATACACTCTCACAGACTTTAAAACGAGGCCAGAGGTTGAGCTGATGCACATGAATGTATTAAGTGTTATCTCCAAGATGGACATGTTGGACATTTGTGTCCGGGATACAAATCCCATAATTGCTCTGAAGCATGGTTAAAAAGCTCTGTTGAAGATAATTCCATTGTGCTTCATGATTATGTTTATAGATAGGCCAAAGAAGGGTGGCAGTGTAGCTATTTATGTGAAAAACAACCAATCTCTCAATGTTTCGCTTCCAAAGAGATTTGAGCTACAAGTTATAAATGTTATTTCCCAGAATATTAATTTCTCTCTTGCAGGGACCTAACCCCCTCCCTCAGCCACAGTAGGAGCAATCAATACAGTCTCTGAGCTGCTAGCCCAATTCATGGCCTCTGAAATAGTGATATTGGGGGATCTGAATCTCAATTGGCTTACTCCCTCATCTGATTGTCTTAAATCAGCATTATTGATCTAAACTTAGTCCAACTGATTTCTGAGCCCACTCGTTTGAATGTAAAGAATCCTGCTAAATCAACTCTGATTGATCTCATACGTACAAATATTCCTCCTAAATACTTAACTAGTGGTATGTTTGCTATGAACCTCAGTGATCCCTATCTGTGTCAGAAACACAAAGTTGCCTAAAACTAAACCACGCCTTATGACTAAGAGATACTTTTAAACACTTCCATGAGCAAGAGTCCTTAATGACCTTTACCATTCAGGTTTACTTAGTGTTAATGACACTCCGGAAGCAGAACTTGCTCATGAACAATTCTATAGTATGTTTATCTCTGTATCTGATAAACATGCTTCTATGAATAGATTAAGAATTAAATATAGAGTCAACCCATGGTTCACACAGGAACTTGCTGAGTTAATTCAGCTAAGGAATAAAGCTTGTTCTGAAGCCAGACACACTGGTAGTGCGCATAAGTCTCCTACAAACTTGTACTCAGGCGCAGAGAAACACAGCAGGCAGAGGTGAGGATAAATCCAGAACATTTACTGAAGCTTAAACAGCAAAACACACTGACACATGAATCACTAAACAAAACAAGAGACCTGAGCAACCAGCCCAGTCCACAGAGGACCTAAATAGTCATACACCAGGTGAACCCAATAAGCCCAATCAGGCTCACCTGGACACTAGAAAACATAAGGGTGCCCTCCAGTGGCACCCTCAGGGAGTACACTCAAAGGTGACCTCTGAACTGTGACAGGTAGCTCTCCTGACTGGCTCACCTTCAGATAACTTAGAAACACATTTACTGCTTCCATAAAAAGGGCTAAATCAAACTATTTCATTAATTCCATTTCTGACCCTCGTGGCGATCCAGCTAAGTTTTGCAATGCTATATAATCGCTAAAAATAAGCAGGCAGACCTCTCTGTCCAATGATGTTCTATTGAACTCCAATACTATAACAGACAAACTGAAATAAGTGACGCGTTTAAACAACATTTTTATTGCAGCAGGCCATTTATTTGAAAGGGGAAATAGCAGCAATAAGGACAACTCTGAAAAGACTGCTCATCTCTGATGCACCCATGTTTATTCACAGACTTGCCTGCTACTGTAATTGGTGACCCACTGTTCTCTCTTCGGCAAGTCACTACTAAGGAAGTTCTGGACGCTCTCTTAGTTATTGAAAATATTAGAACTCTTGGTAAATTCTCAGCTGCGATTCTTTTTAGGTAGAAAATGTGTTCTGAATGCTCAACAGTCAGGCTTTAGGCCAAGACACAGCACCATCTCGGCTGCTTCTCTAATCCTCAATTAAATAGTTAATGCACTAGACAGGCAACAGCCCCACACTGATCTTTATACTGATCTGTCAAAAGCATTCGATACAGTAGATCATGCACTCCTGCTACGGAGGCTATCCGAAATTGGTCTAGACTAAGTGGCCTGCGGCTGGTTCAACAAAGACCTGCACGACAGAAGTCAATGTACATTTGCTGATGGAGTTCAGTCAAATTTTCTTAACATAACCAAAGGACTCCCACAAGGCTCTAAAAAATGTGACCAATGAAAACTGTACTTGATTTGATTGATTGTAAATATTTGTTTATAATGCCCTTTTGAATGGAATGTCATTTATTTGAGATGTTGTAACTATATTTTGTAGTGACTTAAATATGTTGCTCACTGCTTGAACTGTTATTCTCACGGCACCATTGGAAATGAGACCCTGGTCTTAATGGGTTCCCCTGGTTAAATAAATGTTAATAAACTGAACCTGACCCCATTGCAGGACTCATAAGCAGTGAAAGCATCTCTTCCCTGTGCTGGCTGACAGGTCTGATGCAATATGAAAAGCAGGCTCATTGATGGCTCCCTAGTAAAGTGCAGCTTGTCGGTCGGTGCGATACAAGGGCACTGTCACAATCGGAGATGTGTGTTATTGAATGGGATTCCATTTGAAGGCAGGCCTCCTCAGTGGCTGAAAATGGACTTCTGACAGTGTTCTGGAACACAAGTCAGAGAGAGGCTCCATGGTGTGCACAATATGCTGCCACATCACAGAGAGAGATGGAGAGAAAGAGAAAGCGGTCAAGTTAAGTGTGAATTAAAAAATAAAAGTAAGAAAAATACCAGCAGTTACAATAAAGAGGAGGCAGTGTTCACAAACTATTGTGGCAATATTGATGACAGCCTCAGAGGTGGTTGAAAGACCTTTTCAACAGAGAAACCTGTACTTAGTAAGAGTCAGCGGTGGTGGTACTTTCTGAGACCGTGCATTAAGGAGCATCTCTCCATGTCGCCCCTGTCATTAATCTCTCCTCTTTCTGTCTGCCTGCTGTGAAAATATCTAGGCTACGCACCCTGCTGTCGCACAAAGTAAACAACAGGGAGATGTTAAGGTCAGCTCTCAGGTGGAGTAGCTGTCAGCCTGGTGATTGACATGCTTGGTGTCGACTCAGAGCGGCTGCTTTAGATAATGTGGAGGAAGAGACCCATTTCTCTCCAAGGAAGTTGGCCAGCTAATGACAGCAGTGGTTCACTAAATGACGCACGTACGGACACACACACACACACACACACACACACACACACACACACACACACACACACACACACACACACACACACACACACACACACACACACACACACACACACACACACACACACACCTACCACAACCTAGACCTCCATAACAGATGTCAGGATTGAGTTATTAATGACAGCCTTATAACACCATCAGCTCATGGGTCCTCTCAGGTTCTCCCCTGCTCAGACATATGGCAGGGCTGCCCTGTATGGCTGAAATAATATCCCTACATCTATTACCAACCGTGGGAGTTTATAATCGCTGATTCTTTAGAATTGTAGGTTTTAATTTCATCCACAGAATCTGTTCTTTCCATATGTAACAGTAGCCTATAAGTAAAATACAGGATTTACAGCCTCTGTAAATGTTATTCCCAAGGACAGTTCTACTATCCAATATAACTAAAATATCTGGAGTAATACATGTCTGCACTGGTAGAGTAGATTTAATAGCAATCATGAATCTATCTATCCTGGATTCGTTAGAGCTATACGAGTGTTCTCTACCATGACAGAGTAGTCCCACATCCACAGGTAAGCTCCCACAGCCTGTCAGCTGTAGTTAGCTTATCATTCATTTCAGGAATTTAGTAAAAAGAGAAAGTAGGACAGATTACTGTGACGATGAAGCTTTCAGGCAGTTAGAAAGTAAAGGAGACTTGAGAGCGAGGGAGTGTTGGGCTGCAGTACTTTAGGAGAATGTTGTACATTAATTGCTCTGCCTGTCAGCATAAAAGTTGGGCCTCCTATTGAGTGTTTTTCGTCATGCTGAATGTTATGGAACACTATCAGCTAAATTGGAACCTTGTCACGACTTCAGCCGAAGTTGGTCCCTCTCCTTGTTCGGGCAGCTTTCGGCGGTCGACGTCATCGGTCTTCTAGCCGCCACCGATCCATTATTAATTTTCCGTTGGTTTTGTCTTCTTTTTTCACACACCTGGTTTTATTTCCCATCATTACATGTTCCTTATTTAACCCTCTGTTTTCCCCATGTTTTTGTGCGTGATTGTTTGTTGTTTTATGTTCCGTGTTCGAGCGATTGTTTTTTCCACTCGTTTGGTAATATTTTGAGTAAGTTTATGAACACTCATCTTTGTTGTCCTGCGCCTGACTCTGCCTTACCGGCATCACGGAGACCTTTAGAAACCTTCAATGTCATCTTATCGCCCTAAGGTTTGTCTCCGCTGACATCTTTATTGTCACATGACATTCTGAAATGGTAATGGTTTCTTAATGAAACAAGTCACATCACCTGTCAGAGCACTAAGTCCATGTTGATTTTCATAGTTGACTTGAAAAGTAAATTCTCAATTAGTTTGTCTCTCAAACAAAGTGAATCAACTTTGTGATTCAGCAGTTCTATCAATGTTAGTGAGACACTATGTGACACTATGCTAAATAGAATAGAGGTAAAAATCGAACTCAAGGGGAGAACACCTACTCACGACAAAACACCTAACACGCGCATTCATACACACGCACACATTGCAAAGTTACATTTGTAGGTGAGCAATCTACCTGGATAAGGATCTATACAACTCATCTTATAATAAATATGTAAAAACCTGTCTGCCGGTCTGTAGCCGAGTAAGTGAATGATAGGGAACATTTGGCCTCGCTAAACAAGGCAAGTCACAAAACATAAGCTAATTACTGCAGTCTCACCATTAGTTCACCCTGAATGTGTGTTCAGTGCTGGTCCATTGGGTGTCCTTCTGTCATACAGAGAAGCCTAATAACTCCACAGCCACACAAGATTAAAGGAGACTGTACATCTGCTAATTAACCTTAATTACTAATTAAACCTGGGAGGCATCATTCATTCATAGCTGCTTCATCTAGTTCTACGCTACTATGGCTCTATTGAAATGTGTTGGGCTGTAACTTTACAGGCCTGTAGAGAGTTGGGAGTGCTTCTGACTTGTCCCGCTTTTCACATTTAGTTCCAATTTACTTCTCCTGACCAAAAGTTTTTGTTGTGGAAAAACAAATATGCCTGAAGAAAATATTTTTACAGTAAATATGCACCCTGGAATAAGGTCAGAATGCAAACATTGTGACATGTTGGTTGGCGTAATATACCCAAGTAATCCAGATCATCAGAAAGATGATCCTTTTCATAATTGCCAATCTCCAACTTTGCATTATCTGCGCTCACCTGGACGACTTAGCACCTCAGGGCTAATGAGCTGTTTTATAACGTTATTTGTTCCTGTTCTTTAACCAGAGTTATGATACTTTATTACTATTTGTTTCAGGTGGAATATGTTTCCATTCCCTGCATAAATCCAGTTAAATTCCAAGACTGAATCTAAAGTTTTGTTCAATAGTGCAAACATGGGAGTAACATCACTACACCCTAGTCTAGGAAGTTAAAAATGAGCAGATCATGTCAGCATCAAAGGAAAAACAGTCTGTTGCTTGTTATTTCTGAAACAATGACGACAACCAGTTGATGGACAGCTGCTGATATTGTGGTTTAACACAATAGGAATGGTATTTCACCATAACACAATGAAAAAAATAAAGTAATAATCAATAAAGGAAAAGCTTTTACTGAAGATGCTCAACAGTGCGGCCTTTCAGATTTTATATCCTGCAGCCTTACCACAGGAATAGAAAAGGTCACCTGTGTTTCAAAATGGAGGAGAGGAGAAGACTGGAATGGCAATGAACCAACTGATGTGGAAACTGTAAACGGCTCCACCACCCAGTCAACACAGCCACTTCTGGCCATTTCAAAACTGGATAGCACAACTAGCCACCACAGCCAGCCTTCTTCAGCTACTCCACCTCAGTTAGACTTCTCCAGTCACTCCACCTCAGCCAGCCTTCTCCAGCCACTCCACCTCAGCCAGCCTTCTCCAGCCACCCCACCACAGGACAGCCAAGCTAGCCCATCCTATTCTGGAGACTTCCCACAAACACCTGAGGAGCTCTCCTCCACTCAGACTGACCATCCACTCTCCACTTGGTCTGACCATCTACTGGCAAATTAACCACAGAGAGTCTAGAGAGTAATCATCACACTCTCCAGGATGGATCTCCTCCCTTTATGGACTCACTTCTAGATCCTTCAATTGAATGCACTCGTGGAACACGGTAATCATCAGCTCTCAGACCTAGACCACACACACCAAATACAGATGTTACAGAGCAATAGGTTGACCTTCAAAAATTATTAGTAGGCTCCAGCCATGCTAGTCTGCTCATAGTCTCGTCCCCGGATTTCACGTTTCGTCTCGCACCAATAAAATATGCAGAAAATAATCTGAAATAGGGCAGATGTCATTACAAAATTGTCAATTGCGTTGGTTGACCTTTGTACACGATTTGTAGTCTCACGGCCATGCTAGTCTGCCGTGTTGTGGAGATTTAGGTGTGTTGATGAGAGACCCATAAAGTGTCTGCTGTGACTGGTGACTGCCTGATTTGGTGGGGGTGTAGCGGTGCCTTTGGGTGCCACTGACATTTCGCCACATAGGAGGGTGAATCTTCCGAACAGCAGCTTCCCATCCCAGACTCCTGCTATAAATGGCTTCTAGGAAGGGAGTGCAGTGCATTGTACATGAGTGGGACAAATGCCACTCTTCACAAAGACTCCCATTTCCTTTCATGTTCAGCTGAAAGGGACCTTCAAATATTCACAACATTTCCATCAATAAAAAAAAACTTTTGTTAGAATGGCAGACAAAGAGATGCATAGAGAGACACACAGAGAGAGAGAGAGAGAGAGAGAGAGAGGGTGAGAGAGAGAGAGAGAGAGAGGGCGAGAGAGAGAGAGAGAGAGAGACACTCACAAACGGTTGAAAGGCATACAGTCATTTCCGGTCACAACTAACAGACTTGTTTACGTGCTGCTGTGCGTTTTGTTACCTGCCAACTTTACGGTTTTTACTTTTTAATTACCGTCTATATTTTGAGTTTTTCCCATCGCTCGACTTTTTTTTGTGGGTACTGGTTCAGTGAGTCAGGCGCAGGAGAGCAGAGATGTGTGGACAAGGTATTTAATAACAACAGCACCAGTACATAGACGATACAAGGTGCGGGAAAATTACCGGTCTCACAAAGTAACGGGCGTTAACACAGACCCCGGCAAACAAAACAACCAGCCGTATCGTAACAAAACTGATGAATGAATATAAACATGCACACAAACATGGGGGAAACAGAGGGTTAAATAATGAACATGTAATTGGGGAATTGAAACCAGGTGTGTAGAAACAAAGACAAAACAAATGGAAAAATGAAAAGTGGATCGCGATGGCTAGAAGACCGGTGACGTCGACCTCCGAACGCTGCCCGAACAAGGAGAGGGACCGACTTCGGCGGAAGTCGTGACACACATTGATGAAAATAATCATGGCCTCTAAACCTTCAAGCTGCATACTGGACCCTATTCCAACTAAACTACTGAAAGAGCTGCTTCCTGTGCTTCGCCCTACTATGTTGAACATAATAAACGGCTCTCTATCCACCGGATGTGTACCAAACTCACTAAAAGTGGCAGTAATAAAGCCTCTCTTGGAAAAGCCAAACCTTGAAACAGAAAATATAAAAAACTATCAGCCTATATCGAATCTTCCATTCCTCTCAAAAAAAATTGAAAAGGCTGTTGCGCAGCAACAAACAATGTATACGAAATGCTTCAGTCTGGTTTTAGACCCCATCATAGCACTGAGAATGCACTTGTGAAGGTGGTAAATGACCTTTTAATGGTGTCAGACCGAGGCTCTGCAACTGTCCTCGTGCTCCTAGACCTTAGTGCTGCTTTTGATACCATCAATCACCACATTATTTTGGAGAGATTGGAAACCCAAATTGGTCTACACGGACAAGTTCTGGCCTGGTTTCGATCTTATCTGTCGGAAAGATATCAGTTTGTCTCTGTGGATGGTTTGTCCTCTGACAAATCAACTGTAAATTTCGGTGTTTCTCAAGGCACTGTTTTAGGACCACTATTGTTTTCATTATATATTTTACCTCTTGGTGATGTCATTCGGAAACATAATGTTAACTTTCACTGCTATGCGGATGACACACAGCTGTACATTTCAATGAAACATGGTGAAGCCCCAAAATTGCCCTCCCTGGAAGCCTGTGTTTCAGACATAAGGAAGTGGATGGCGGCAAATGTTCTACTTTTAAACTCTGACAAAACAGAGATGCTTGTTCTAGGTCCCAAGAAACAAAGAGATCTTCTGTTGAATCTGACAATTAATCTTGATGGTTGTACAGTCGTCTCAAATAAAACTGTGAAGGACCTTGGCGTTACTCTGGACCTTGATCTCTCTTTTGACGAACATATCAAGACTGTTTCAAGGACAGCTTTTTTCCTTCTACGTAACATTGCAAAAACAGAAACTTTCTGTCCAAAAATGATGCAGAAAAATGTATCCATGCTTTTTTCACTTTTAGGTTAGACTACTGCAATGCTCTACTTTCCGGCTACCCGGATAAAGCACTAAATAAACTTCAGTTAGTGCTAAACACGGCTGCTAGAATCTTGACTAGAACCCCAAAATATTATCATATTACTCCAGTACTAGCCTCTCTACACTGGCTTCCTGTTAGGGCAAGGTCTGATTTCAAGGTTTTACCGCTAACCTACAAAGCATTACATGGGCTTGCTCCTACCTATCTTTCTGATTTGGTACTGCCGTACATACCTACACGTACGCTACGGTCACAAGATGCAGGCCTCCTAGAATTTCTAAGCAAACAGCTGGAGGCAGGGCTTTCTCCTATAGAGCTAAATTTTTATGGAATGGTCTGCCTATCCATGTGAGAGATGCAGACTTGGTCTCAACCTTTAAGTCTTTATTGAAGACCCATCTCTTCAGTAGGTCCTATGATTGAGTGTAGTCTGGCCCAGGAGTGTGAAGGTGAACGGAAAGGCACTGGAGCAACGAACCACCCTTGCTGTCTCTGCCTGGCCGGTTCCCCTCTCCACTGGGATTCTCTAACCCTATTACAGGGGCTGAGTCACTGGCTTACTGGTGCTCTTCCATGCCGTCCCTGGGGGGGGGGGGGGTGCGTCGCTTGAGTGGGTTGAGTCACTGATGTGATCTTCCTGTCCAGAAGAGGACTGGCCACCCCTCACAGCCTGGTTCCTTTCTAGGTTTCTTCCTAGGTTCTGGCCTGTCTAGGGAGTTTTTCCTAACCACCGTGCTTTTACACCTGCATTGCTTGCTGTTTGGGGTTTTAGGCTGGGTTTCTGTACAGCACTCTGTGACATCAGCTGATGTAAGAAGGGCTTTATAAATAAATTTGATTGATTGATTGATGATTGGGGAATGGATGTGGCACTCCCACCGGGAATGGATGTGGCACTCCCCTCGTACACCATTGGAAACGAGGTTCTATAAGTTAGCTAGCTCGTCATTGATTGTCAATGTCTGTGTAAATTGGCTTTGCAAATGCGTTCCAAGGTAGTGTGTTCCTGACTGCCTGTCTGTAGTCCCAAAGGACAGATCCTGTTCACTCTCCAGTCTGTTGAACTGGCTATAAATCAGGAAGTGTGATTAATTGATTAAAGGACAAAGTCAGGACTCTGCCCAATACCCCCTCAATCAATAGTTCTCATGGGTCAACAGAATGAAAGGATTTCCTAGCCATTTCATTTAGGGCCTCACCAGGTGGTGGTGGAGTTGATGTGTGAATGTGGAGGTGATAGCTAGTGAAATAGAAAATTCAATATTTCATTCGTTGTCAGACAGACATAATTTGTTTTGTGCTAAAGTTGACAGGGGAGAAAGTTGAACAATAAAAAATGTGTTGTGTTATTTGAGATATCATGTCATGTTATGTGAAATTGTAATGTTTTCATACAAGTGTCCTATGGCTAGATGTTATTGAGCCTTCATGGATGCACTTGTAATTGTGCATGAGATAATTGCTGCTCTAAATGTTTTCATTCCCAGGCAAAATATGAATTTGCAAGTGAACATGACTATGATGCAGAAAATTACACATTAATACAAGGATATTAGAGCGGGATTAAATTTCATAGACAAGTTTTATGCTCCGAATTATTTCTGTCAAACATAGTGGAAAAACCATGACGTTAAAAGCTCCAGTAAAGACGATGTGCCATTATGACTGAAAATGATTGAATTATGCCATAGCACATATCTCTCCATATTCAATAACGTCATTATATTCCGGGTTAAAAGCAAATCAGTAGAGTCTGCTGAATTAGATAAAAAGTGACTAGCTGCATGAAATGGTCGACTAATTGATTATGACAGACAAAGTGAACACATTCAACATCAGTATGTCAGGTTTACAAAAGGTCTAGGTGTGTGTGAGTGCATGTGTCTGCTTATTTGTGTGTGTGTGTGTATGTGTGTGTGTCTGTGTGCACACCTGTGCGTGTGTGTGAAGTCTGTGCTTACAAAGAGAAGACACACCGCAGTAGCCCCATGGAAGAGAAGAACAGAGGGAGGGAACCAAGCCCATGGAACAGAGGAACAGAGGAAGGGAACCAAGCCCATGGAACAGAGGAACAGAGGGAGGGAACCAAGCCTTTGGAACAGAGGAACAGAGGGAGGGAACCAAGCCCATGGAAAAGAGGAACAGAAGGAGGGAACCAAGCCCATGGAAGAGAGGAACAGAGGGACGGAACCAAGCCCATGGAACAGAGGAACAGAGGAACAGAGGGAGGGAACCAAGTCCATGGAACAGAGGAACAGAGGAACAGAGGGAGGGAACCAAGTCCATGGAACAGAGGAACAGCAGAAGGGAACCACGCCCATGGAACAGAGGAACAGAGGGAGGGAACCAAGCCCATGCAAAGCTCTGTCTCATTTATTCACCGTCATGCCCAGCCACAGCCGATCTGATGAAGAAGATATTGTTTTATAATGCCGGGGTTAACCCCATGGCATGCAATTCATTTGATACCCAAGATAATCTGAATGCTTCATCTTATTCCAGCGTGTCAGCTGTTACAGGCGGTACCGTGGTAGTGTCTGTCTGTCGTTAACGGAGGCGGTGTGTTAACGCACAACGTGCAACAATAAATCACCTCCCCCACTATGCTGGAGATGGATTATACTACTTTACACCAGGGACAAAATCACCTATATTAGTGAAAAGGCCCCTGTTGTTTACCCTGCCAGAGAAAAAGTGAAAGAAAAAGAAAAGAGCTCATTCTGGAAGGATTTGAGAGGGAGCTGTGTTATTTGCTGTGGACAGGGGAGCTGTGTTGCGTGCTGTGGACAGGGGAGCTGTGTTGTGTGCTGTGGACAGGGGAGCTGTGTTGTGTGCTGTGGACAGGGGAGCTGTGTTATGTGCTGTGGACAGGGGAGCTGTGTTATGTGCTGTGGACAGGGGAGCTGTGTTGTGTGCTGTGGACAGGGGAGCTGTGTCGTGTGCTGTGGACAGGGGAGCTGTGTTGTGTGCTGTGGACAGGGGAGCTGTGTTGTGTGCTGTGGACAGGGGAGCTGTGCCTGCAGGAGTGTGCTGTGGGAATGAGCATTGCCATCATTGTGTGTGCCTTCTGAAATGTAAACCCACATTTATTCCCCTGGTCTCAGGCTATATAGGCATTGCTCAATGTATACTTATAGCTGCAGGACAGGCGGAGATTGCAACCACCTGTGGCTCAGCTGTAAGAAGAGAGAGACAGCAGGCAGGGTACTGAGAGAGAGGAGAGGCTGGCCATGGTGAGGCGTGAGATGAGAGAGAGGGACATAATTACATGGCAGAGCAGAGGCTCATCCCTCCCTCCCCCATCCCCCCCTTAGCCTCCCACCCTAGACGTCTCACTCCGGGAGAAAACTATCTATCAGTCAAAGGTCAGGTCAGACACCACCCTGTACTTAAGATGATGTAATTGTAAAATGAATACAACAGTAATGTGAAAGGTACAACACATCATGGTACAGTAGCTCTAATACTAATGGAAGTTGTCTAGCTACGGTCAGATACATGTTTGGTAACTCTTTTGCTGTTTGGTGTCGAGACACAAAAACATTAATTATAAATAATATCAGTAGTTACATGCAAACAGTTTGAATCTCATGAATATGTTAAAAGCTATGCACTTTAGGCCTATGTACAAAGGTGTGATATTTACAGTAATTTTTCCCACGTAAATTGGTTGGGTACACTTACTCTCCCACCCTCAAATGTCACTCCATAGACATGAGATGCCACAGAAACCAATAAATAATTCTCAAAATGAATGAAACCCAGAGAAAAGATTATGCTGCTATTATAATGAATATCCAAAGCAATATTTTATTGCTATTCAAATCCTCTGGCCCATAGACAGTGTGTCATATTCCCCAGAGGAGGTGTTTTAATATCCTTCTAAATGAATATCCACAGCAGGTTTATATCTATCCTCTATCTCACATTCAGTGGCGGTTCAGATGCTTCCATATCTGTGGTATGGTTGACTTTGATGGGACACTAGTGAATAATGATTTCAAACCGCTGCTACTGTACAATGCTGTTTATATTTTGTATCAACAGGGGTTAGGTAATGATTCATATTTTCAGTTCAATTGCTGTTGAAAATTGCATGGGAGACGGAGAGTTTTATATAACAGTTAGAGTTTGCCTGCCGCCTGCATCATTTCTCCTAACAGAGGGAAGGTCAACAACATATTTGACTTAATGGGATTTTAATTCCCTCTTAACAGTATTTACATTTCCGTAACCTCCCCTAGTCGTGTCTGAAAACAACCCTCTTAACTGTAGCCGAGTGCTGTTTTGTGCGTTTAACAGTCAGGCCCTTAGATTCTTAGCTAGCCTATCGGTTGGCTGTAGTGTTTGAGCAGCCCTATGTATGGGTATGTGAGGAGAACAAAGGACTGCAGAAGCTCAAACCCTCTCTGAGCTCTGTTTTGTCTCGTCCGGCTGGTCGGCTCTGCTCATCTCAGTGGCCTGAGATGGTAGATAGCCCCCCAGGGTGTGTGGCGCGTACGTGTGCTGCCGTTTATCTGAATGCAGTCTGACAACAGGCCCTCGGCTACACAGCACATCAATATTAAAGCCTGGCAGGCAGGCTGAGAGCCGAGAGCAGACACCTCCAGGAGCCACCTGATGGCCCCCGCCACGTAAACACACAAACAAATGCGTGCACGAACATGCGCACACACACACACCTGATGGCCCCCTGCAAGGTCATAGGAGGACACTGTTTAATCAGCTGCTGCTTTGTCTGAATGACACAACCTAAAACACGAGTGCTAAGGGGAGACATACAACCCCTCCTCTGCTTTGAAAACATGGCCCACTTGGACAACGTTCATCATGTCCCTGTATAGTTTACATAGCAAAGTAAGGGGCACAGCACTCCACTCCCCTCCTCAACTAAGCCAATGGGCTTTTGTGCATGAAGAAACCAACATTTCAATGACACTCCATTTCCCTCACAGTGTACTTAATGTCTGCAGCACACCTCGTTGAAGTAATGTTTCGGGAAGGTCTCATCTACTACATTTCAATCACTGACAGGTACTTAACACAACTGAACTAATCGGCAACAACAGGGGGACTCATTGTGAGTCAGAAACCCTCCGCTGCAGCCTTGGAGCCGAGTCCTACTGCAGTACCTGCCTGCTCCATGCAGCCAGCCCTGGGCTGCAGGCACCACTGGTCTCCAGAGCAGATCATTAGGTGCTCAACTCAGCATTCAGGAAGTGGCCCCTTTCTTCTCTCTCCCTCAGTGACTACATAACTAGGTGTCTCATTAAATCACACAACAGAGCACTAAACAGGGCTTAGTACACCGTTGGGCCAATAAGGTGCTAAGTGAAGCAGTCTGTGGCACCTTGCGAGATACACCGAGCGAGACCACATCCAAAAACAAACATGCAGTCCCCACTCTGTCAGTCCATTAGCAGGAGACAACAACGTGCTCGGTGATTGACCAGGGTAACTTCCTGTTCACTCCTGAGGGCTCTAGTGGGGACAAGTAGCTAGTCTCCAAGCGCTAATCCAGTGTCTTTTCATGTTGGGGCGGATGGATAGATGTTGTGGTGTGGTGTGATGGTCTATTCCCTCATCAGGAGCTGCAGTTCGGCTGTAATCTTTCCCACTTGTGTGTGAAGGTGGGGAGATTGGAGGCGGAGAGAGGCCGTATTAATTTCCTGCTTTTTGGCAGGGAGCCCCTGGTGGCTCCACTGGGACTCTAGCTCTAAAGCCTGTATTATGCTGGAGCTGCTACTGATTCTCACACAGCCCAGCCCAGCTGCTAATGAAATGAGTAGGTCCTCTGAGCTTCTGTTGCCAAACAGTCCTTGTTGTATGAGGAGGAGGCAGCTCTCATCATGGCCATGCAGGGACAGTGTTCGATATCAGCGCATGTATTGAGTGTACAAAACATTTAGAGTATGACATAGACTCTTTCCATGACAAACTGACTAGGTGAATCCAGGAGAAAGCTATGATCCCTTATTGATGTCACTTGTTAAATCCACATTTAAATGAGTGTAGATGAAGGGGAGGAGACAGGTTAAAGAAGGATTTTTAAGCCTTCAGACTATTGAGACATGGATTGTGCATGTGTGCCATTCAGAGGGTGAATGGGCAAGACAAAAGAATGTGTCAGCAACTGTAACGCTGCTGGGTTAGATTTTTTTTTTACCCTTTTTCTCCCCAATTTCGTGATATCCAATTGGTAGTATCAGTCTTGTCACATCGCTGCAAGCCGCACTGCTTCTTGACACACTGCTCACTTAACCCGGATGCCAGCCACACCAATGTGTTGGAGGAAACACCATCCAGCTGGTGACTGGAGTCAGCTTGCAGGCACCCGGCCCGCCACAAGGAGTCGCTAGAGCGCGATTGGACAAGGAAATCCCGGCCGGCTAAACCCTCCCCTAATCCGGACAACGCTGGGCCAATTGTGCGCTGCCTCATGGGTCTCACGGTCACAGCCGGCTGTAACACAGCCTGGGAATCGAACCTCGGTCTGTAGTGACGCCTTAGACCGCTGTACCACTCGGGAGGCCGCTGCTGGGTTTTTCACGCTCAACAGTTTTCCGTGGGTATCAAGAATGGTCCACCACCCTAAGGACATCCAGCCAACTTGACACAACTGTGGGAAGCATTGGAGTCAACATGGGCCCTGTGGAATTCTTACAACACCTTGTATAGTCATTGCCCCAACGAATTGTTCTGAGGGCAACTCAATACTAGGAAGGTTTTATACACTCAGTGTATATGGAACAAAGAGAACTGGGTGAGATGAAGTTTCACCCTCAAAAGCTTAGGGGGAGTTCTGAGGTTGACACACGTCCCCTGACTGTCGGCGACATTCCTCCCATAACAAGTTATACACTTCACCATAGGGCAGGTAGAGGAGAGAGCTGCAGAAGACCAGGTACATGCAATATGTGATCATATGCAGCATATACCACATGGAAGTGTGGCAGAGTGCGATCAGGGTCAGAGGGGAATTTCACCGAACCTGAATATTGGTCATTTTTATTTATTTATTTATTTTACCTTTATTTAACCAGGTAGGCTAGTTGAGAACAAGTTCTCATTTACAACTGTGACCTGGCCAAGATAAAGCACAGCAGTTTGATACACACAACAACAAAGAGTTGCACATGGAATACATAGACATACAGCCAATAATACAGTAGAAAAATAAAAAAATAAAAAATAAGTCTATATACAGTGAGTGCAAATGAGGTAAGTTAAGGGAGGTAGGGCAACAAATAGGCCATGGTGGCGAGGTAATTACAATATAGCAATTAAACACTGGAATGGTAGATGTGCAGAAGATAAATGTGCAAGTTACTGGGGTGCAAAGGAGCAAAATAAATAAATACAGTATGGGGATGAGGTAGTAGGATGGGCTGTTTACAGATGGGCTATGTGCAGGTGCAGAGATCTGTGAGCTGCACTGACAGCTGGTGCTTAAAGCTAGTGAGGGAGATATGAGTCTCCAGCTTCAGTGATTTTTGTAGTTCGTTCCAGTCATTGGCAGCAGAGAATTGACAGAAGGAAAGGTGGCCAAAGGAGGAATTGGCTTTGGGGGTGACCAGTGAGATATACCGGCTATATTACCTATAGGGTCCTAACCATGTCCTGTCCCTCATCCTATCCTAAACCTTCCTGAAGATACCTGTCCTCCCCATGAGCATCACTGTGGCAGTTCTATTAGTTATCACATCAAACCCAGCACATGGAAATGCACTGTGATGTTTCAATAAACCTCCATTAGTTTCAATCACAACCTCTCTCTATGAGGGGAATGGGAGTGATACAGACTGTGGAGAACACTGTGCACTGAAACATGTCATCTGTCATGCCTGGACGCATGCCACCTCCCCTCACTCACTCTTACATTCTAGTGAGGGATGATGTGACGGCTGAGCCAGAGCGGTCACCACTATACTTCAACATAGCAACATACCATGCTGTGACCATGTGCCTTGTCAATGGGATAATTATTGGCTATCAACATAATAAACAAAAATCAACATGGCAAATCACAATCACAAACTGCCGCTAACTGTGATCTGTCCTAACACCCTGATTCCACTTCCCTCCCATACTGTGTGCACTCCTGTGGGATATCACACTCTTTTCCTTCCCCCAGTTAGAGTCCACCTAGCTTGGGTTAAGAAAGCAGAGCAGCTCCTAGTCCTAGTGTCCACCCAGCCCAGCTGCTCTGTCTGTCTGTCCAGCCTGAGGCCTGGCTGCCCCCTCATGGGCTGTGTTTATACAGGAATCCCAATTCTGATATTTTTTCCACTAATCAGTCTTTTGACCAATCACATAAAATATTTTCACATCAGATCTTTTTCAGAGCTGATCTGATTGGTCAAAAGACCAAAATAAATATAAGAATTGGGCTGCCTGTGTAAACGCAGCCATGGTGCCTCGCCTTCTGTTCACAAGTACTCTGTGTTTGCTCTTCATTCCAGCACTCTATGCCGCCAACTGGTCCCTCTCTCTCTCTCCTCCCTCTCTTCCTTCCTTTACCGTGTTGGACTGAGGCCAAGTCTTCCAGAACTTAACTAATGTGCAGCACCCCCCCCCCCCTCTACTTCCATCTTTCCGAGGTAAGAGCAGTCTCCTCACCTGGAGACAGAGGGGTCTGTATGCAGTCTGTTCATCTCAGGTGTGTGCCCGCACCAACCCTGTTGTTTTATTTACCAGAATGTGCATTATTCATGACAATTTAGTTGTGCGCAAGTCAATGGAAGAAAATGACAAGCATTATTATAAGCAAGGTTGAGCTCCATCCTCAGTCAAAGAAAACATGATGAATAAAACACAGTGAAGGAATTAATCTGCTTAAATAAATTGCGGTATGATTCATTGGTACAGCGCTGTGTTGGGCAGATAAATAAACAGGTTAAAGGCAGGTCTGTCCTTTGTTTTCCGCACAGCTGCTTCTGCTCAGATGAAGACTGACTGAAAATTGGGAGCAGCACTACTGTCTGTCTGTCTTTAAGAGGAGAGACACTACTGTCTGTCTTTAAGAGGAGAGGCACTACTGTCTGTCTGTCTTTAAGAGGAGAGACACTACTGTCTGTCTTTAAGAAGAGACGCACTACTGTCTGCCTGTCTTTAAGAGGAGAGGCACTTCTGTCTGTCTGTAAGAGGAGAGGCACTTCTGTCTGTCTGTAAGAGAGCCACTTCTGTCTGTCTGTAAGAGGAGAGACTACTGTCTGCCTGTCTTTAAGAGGAGAGACTACTGTCTGTCTTTAAAAGGAGAGGCAGTACTGTCTGTCTGTCTTTAAGAGGAGAGACTACTGTCTGTCTTTAAAAGGAGAGGCAGTACTGTCTGTCTGTCTTTAGGAGGAGAGACTAATGTCAGGCTGTCTGTAAGAGAAGAGGCAGTACTGTCTGTCTGTCTTTAAGAGGAGAGACTACTGTCTGTCTGTCTGTAAGAGAAGAGGTAGTACTGTCTGTCTGTCTGTCTGTCTGTCTGTATGTCTTTAAGAGGAGAGACTAATGTCTGTCTGTCTGTCTGTCTGTCTCTGTCTGTCTGTCTGTCTGTCTGTAAGAGAAGAGGCAGTACTGTCTGTCTGTCTTCAAGAGGAGAGACTAATGCCTGTCTGTCTGTCTGTCTTTAAGAAAAGAGGCAGTACTGTCTGATGTCTTCTCAAAGAGAAAGGTAATGTTTCTACTCAACACATATTTGAGAAGAGAGGTGTCAATTAAAATGTGAAAAATAAGACTCCTAATTTTGTATCTAAATGTGTCTGTTCATTAAGATTTGTTCTTTATAGCCCCCTGACTAATTAATATGGCGCAAGGTGGTCTTGTTTTCGTCATAAAAAGTATTCCTGTGCATCATCAGGTTTTTTAATCCTGCCAATGATAGATATGTTATGCATGTTAAGGGATCATACAATACATGTATAATTTAACAGTGTTCTCTTTATTATTGCAGGTGAAAAATGAATTCTTTATCACATGCCTCCCGGCTTTGAACCGAAACAGCTCCTCCCCAAACAGTTGAAAGATAGCTACTGCATGATCCCATCTCTTTAAAACCAAGTCTCAGTGGAACCCTAGATAAAAGTCATCCCTCTCCATCTGTCACTCATACCCAACCACAGGGTTGGGAGAGTATTCCTTGGTGGCAATGAATAATATGATGAGCACGTCATCAGCTGCACGTCCCATCTCTCCATCCCTCTCCCATCCCTCTCTCCATCCCTCTCCCATCCCTCTCCCTCCCTCCATCCGTCCCTCTCACCCTGCCCACTATCCAATTCATTGGACGTCTAATTGATTTATTTATAGTTCCGCATCCATGTGAGTGTACTATTAAAATGTGGTATTTCGTGCCGTTAGCTCCGTGTGAAAACCTATTCACTCTATCTGCGTTAGGTGAGATCACAGCTGTGACTCATCATCAGGAGGAATCTCATTGCAATCTCTTGGATGGAAGGTGTCTTTCTCTGACCCCTTTTCCTCCACCCAGTACTCTGGTGCAAAGATTTACAACCCCGGTCCCCTGCAGTAAAGAAAGGGTGGGCTCTCAGCTCCTGGTTGGCTCAGGTTCTATTCTCTATCTGGAACGAACTGTGAGTCTGAAAGAGACTGTTGGTCAAGGGAAGAGAACGGCAGGTTATGGAATGAACACACGCATGCGATCACGGAAACATGCTCAAGCATACACACACATATTCTTACACTCGCGCACACACATACTCACACACACGAACAACCACACACACGTATGCATACGCTATAAATAGCTAGCTCTTCCAACCTACCAGCTTTGTGGGTCAGTGGCTGCTTGCTATTGATCTTTAGAAATTACAGTGAATAAAAACACCTTTGCCCAGACAGCAACTTGGTTGTTTCTGTGCTCGCCCAGCGATGAGGTTGACCTTAAACTAATTCTGTGTGAATGAATGCAGTGGTGTGGAATAGGGCAATTCCGCTCGGCGCCATCCTTCCTGATTTATAACAGCTAACCTCCCTACAGATTGATTTATTCTACAGTTAGAGTATATTTTCCTCAGAGACACACTATAGCAATCTCCTCTAAAAGGCTCTGGATGGCTTCATGAGACTAGTTCTGCATCCCAAATGGCACCCTATTCCCTTTATAATGCACTACTTTTGAACAGGGCCCATAGGGCTACATAGGGCTCTGGTCAAGGGAGCTCAGATGTCAACAAGATTTCTCGGGAGCGAGACTGGGTGCGCGCCCCACTTTATTTTACTTATATAAAGTTTAGGTGACCATCCAAGTGAAATATTATCGCTAATATTCATAAAATGATAGCTAAGGATGCATTATAACTGGTCTTTGATTTGTTTAGGAAAAGTTTGCGTTCTCTTCCCGTTTCAATGGGCGATTCGACGTTGGATTGTCTGAACATAACGTTCCAACCAAACAGAGATTTATGGATATAATAAATGACTTTTTCTAACAAAAGAACCATTGGATGTCTTCGTTGGACACTTGGGAAGCCCTCAGCAGAAGTTCTTCGAAAGGTAAGGGATTTGTTTTAGCTGTGATATGGGTTTTGTGTGACCCGCGCTGGTTTATGAATTTATGCTAATGCATAAATATGAGAGGTGCTATCCTCAAACAAACAAATGTTGTGCTTTCGCCGTGAAGCCTTTTTGAAATCTGACAACGCTGTGATATTGCCAAGAATCAGAGCTTTTGATGGCTATGCAACACTTGTATATTGATGAATGTTTAATAATTCAACTTTTGGATTTTGAATTTGGCGTCTTACATTTCACCGGGTAGTGTCGGGAGTGGCCCGCTAGCGCGCCAGTGCTCCCTAAGTAGTTAAGGGCAGGCATGAGAAAACATGTCCAATCAAGGTGTGAGGGTGTAAGGCACCAACATCAACACTACCTGACCTCTGTGGAAGAGTGGTGAATCATATTCCTCCTGTTAGTTTGTAAAGTGCTGAGTTAGTGAAAAGCAGGGAGCGTAGGGTACAATGGGCCTTTGTTTCGCCGGGTATTCTGGGTAATAGGATTGGTTGAGGAGCTGAATGTATCATGGTAATCTGGTGAACAGGGAAAGAGAAATGTGATTGCTACAATCGTCTTAGGGTATTTTTTCCCTGGTTCAGTAGAAATGTCCTATTTTTATACTAGAGGTCTAGGATGAGAGGTCTAAGATGAAAGGTCTAGGATGAAAGGTCTAGGATAAGAAGTCTAGAATGAGTTTTTCTTCCTCATGTTTCTTATATTAATTTCCTCTTGTCACACAGTGAACTGTGTTCCTGTGGAGAATGACATATCCAAAAGCCTTTCATTTTCAGCCGTCTGATAACATGACGTAGTAGAATCAACATTAGCATATCTTCCTTTGCAATCCTTTTGTCTGCAGGGCTTCTCTGATGTTTACTCTTCTGATGATACTGGCCCATTCTGTAAATGTTTCCATGGTGTGTCAATGTCATACAATTTTAGCAACTACTGTATGTACCAATAGCAATTGCATTACAGTACCTACTGTAGCTGGGATTCAGTATTTCAACACAATATCTAACATCTGTTTTACCAGTCTTGTTTGGAGTCACAACTAAATGGTTGATCTGAAACATACAGTAGTTCTCAACAATTAGATTGTGCATTGTTGACAAAGGGTCTTTAAACCGCTTAAGGATAGTACCCTTTAAAAAAAAAAAATTGTCTAAATGATATACCCAAATCTACCTGCTTGTAGCTCAGGACCTGAAGCAAGGATATGCATATTCTTGATACAATTTGAAAGGAAACACTGATGTTTGTGGAAATGTGAAATTAATGTAGGAGAATATAACACATTAGATCTGGTTAAAGATAATACAAACAAAAAAACGTGTTTTTTTTGTTATTTTTTGTTCCATCATCTTTGAAATACAAGAGAAGCAATACTTTCAGATAGGAGTCTAGGTGTAATTTAAATGTTGGCCACCAGATGGCAGCAGTGTGTGCTAAGTTTCAGACTGATCCAGTGTAGAATTACATTACTGCACAATATTTTGTATCATGTTCTGACAGGAGTTTTCCAAATGTGCCGAATTGGTCAATTGATACATTTTCAAGTACATAACTATAGAGAACATACACAATGCTATGTTAATACAAATGTTAAGTTTACACACTCCCATGTCATACATGATGGATAATTAGCTTATACACTAACTTTCACACATCTAGATGGCCGGGTGGAGTGGGTGTGGAGCCAGAGACAGCAGGGGGGTCAAACTGTAGACCCCAGTTCATACATTTGAACATAAAAATGTACTTTAGAAAACAAAACTATGCTACATTTTATCTCTGGGGCCCTGCAGCAGAGGTAACTCTGGGTCTTCCATCCCTGTGGCGGTGCTCATGAGAGCCAGTTTCATCATAGAGCTTGATGGTTTTCATGACTGCACTTGAAGAAACATTGAAGAAAGTTCTTGAAGTTTTCCGTATTGACTGACCTTCATGTCTAAAAGTAATGATGGACTGTCGCTTCGCTTTGCTTATTTGAGCTGTTCTTGCAATAATATGGACTTGGTCTTTTACCAAATAGGGCTATCTTCTGTATACCCCCCCTACCTTGTCACAACACAACTGATTGGCTCGAACGCATAAAGAAGGAAAGAAATTCCAGAAATGAACTTTTAACAAGGCACACCTGTTAATTGAAATGCATTCCAGGTGACTACCTCATGAAGCTTGTTGAGAGAATGAAGAGTGTACAAAGCTGTCATCAAGGCAAAGGGTGGCTATTTGAAGAATCTCAAATATAAAATATATTTTGATTTGTTTAACACTTTTTTGGTTACTACATGATTACATATGTGTTAGTTCATAGTTTTGATGTCTTCACTATTATTCTACAATGTAGAAATTTGTAAAAAATAAAGAAAAACCCTTGAATGAGTAGGTGTTCTAAAATTTTGACCGGTAGTGTACATATTCCCATAACTTATAACATACCGAACCATTATTACTTTATCTAGGTTAATTATCCGGGTACAAATGAAATCCCCCAAACTCACAGACACATCATTTTAAAGAGACAGGACCATTGCTTTGTTTCATCAACCATAATGTAGGCATTTGTCACAGATTATTTAAGTAAAGCCTTTCAAACTCACTGTCCCCCCCATGCTAACAAACAACTCACAAGAAGGATATCATCTACAGTAGAAGAAGTACATTTACCCAGTAGAAAACAGTAGAAAGGGCCTATTTCATTCAATACACATACATACTGTACAGTTTTAGGATCTTAATTTGATCATCCTAATGCAAGGAGTGCATTTAAAAAGGCTTCTGAAGATTGTAATTTCCACTTTGAAATGTCAGACTTGATTTTCCCTTACAGAAAATATATCAACCCCTACAAAAATGCCCATTAATTATAACCAAAATTATAATTAACATGTCCTGTTGCTGCAGGATTATTTTCCAGCTGTAGCAAACTGACTCAAATTAAGATCCTACATCTGTAATGTTTCAAACATTTATTCCACATTTCCCACTGCAATATAAGAGGAATGGACAAGAATGATGTTTAAGATATTAACGCTGATGGACAAATTAAGTAGATATCCAGTCACTGGAGACGAGGGTAGACTGTGTAGGAAGAGTCTGAACAGGGCCTCAGATCTAAATTGAAATGCATTCCTAGAATGTGTACTGTGTACTGTGCAGTGTAGAGAGATACAGGGGAGTGGGGATAACAAAGGACATTATGAAGGTTGCTTTCCTTATCATACTGTGTTTACAAGAGGAAAGGAAGTCTTCCTGTATGCTACAGATTGGCCTTCTCTTTCACTGACAACAAGGGACCGGACAGACACAGAAGCATTCCTCTAGTCGGTTGGGCCTTGTGTTACCCTGAAAGTATTGACCATGAGACACTGGGAAGGAATAATCATAGCTCTACACAGACAGACACTTCGATACATCTCAAAGCCTTGACTGGAGCAACAGAGTCTGAAAACAGCTATTTTTAGGACTCTATTGTTGAAAATTCTGCTTTGTTCCCAACAAACTAGACCATTGAAATGTTTTTATTGTGTGTATTATGCATATTAATTGTTATGCTGTTTAATGCTGTTATTGTGTTCTGAGAAGAAATCCTTTCAGAGAACCTTCTCCCAGCTGCCCTAATTTCAGTTGAGAGGAGAGAGTGTTGGCTGCCAGTCAGTCGCCTGCCCGCCAGTCTGCACGGTTTTGTGTCGCTGTATTACGAGAACATTAACATCATTAGAGAGGCGAGAATTGAAAAGGGCAGCTTTGCCCTCAAGATGCAGTAGCCTGATAACAGCACACACTGATGATATGACATCAGAGAATGTGTTTCATGGACCAGATGTCTTGATCTGCCTGTATGTCAACATACAGCCCAATGCTTTTACACTGAGCGTAGGCTATAGGCAATAGGCATTGTTAGCTACAGGCAGGAGTGTGGGATAGTAGAGGAAGTAAATATTTGTAATGGAGTTTAGGGCTCATCATTATATTCACAGTAGGACAGTTATACAGTTAGTTATACAGTGCCATGCACTTTAGGAATACGATGAACCTGGATATCCAAAGCTATTCCTGAGCTGAATATGTAAGAATATGTGGAACTAACTCCCTCCACCTTTGCCACTGCCCTGGATAAGAGTTCATACACATGCTTAAAGATGTAATGAGGTATTCTTGAGACATTATTCACCCTAGTGTCATTATTAATGGTTGCGCTCCTCACAGCCGGTAGCCATATTATCATCATAGACAAATGCATATTAGCATTGACAAGCACTGATGACCTTGGCAAAAAAATCTGATTAAGCTATCTCTCTGTCTTCTGATTGTATGTTTTCCTGTATGCAATCTAATGTAAGATTCTCAGGGCCAAACGTCTACAGTATAAGCTTACAGCTTACTAGATGTTGTTACACAATATAATGTGGTTAAACATGTGTCAGAATAGTTCCATGTCAAAAAGAAAATAAACCATTGAAAGGCTATAATCCCACAGTCACAGTACATGTTGTAATAAAGAGGCTGCTGTCTATTCTCTAGGATGCTGCAGGTAAGTATTGTGCCTGGAGGAAGAAGAGGGGGTCGCAGCTAAAGATGTATCTTGCAGAGTGAGTTACATTAATAAGGAATGAATAACTCAATAAATCTCATAGCAATGATCATCCAAGCATCTGAGAAGAGACCGATTGGAATTACAGGTTCATAAGTGATTGGTAAAGTAAAACCATAGAGATATGCCATAGAGATATGCAATAGAGAAAACATTTGAATCCCTTTGTTTGTACAGAATAGTGAGACAATTCCTTGCTGTTGAGACCAATCTGGCAGTGCCATACAAGGTATTTGTTAGGGTGACTGGAGGAACCACATAGGCAACTTAAATGCTATCGCTTAGAGTTTTAAACAAAGACCAAGCACAGAGATGTGACTGCTGATTACCCCGCATTTACATAATCATAGAAAGGTACCCTGCCAATGTGCTGTGCTGTGACTATTCCTTTGGATATTAAACCCAAAAACTATGATTTAAGTGAGAATAGGCATTGGTCTGATGCCAAAAAAAGAAAGGAAATTCACATGAGCACCACAATGCCTATTCCATGCTCTACCAAGGTTTTCCAGCACACATATTTGACCTACTACTATAGCTATGTTGGTATTGCACTCAGGTTGCTTAGGATTCAAACCTTCTCAAACAGCCTAATTCATACTCTTAGAGGAGGTAGTTCCACAATAATGTTATTTGTACTGCACACAAGGTAACGTATTGGATTCTTAACATACCACAGTAAAACATTATCCCATTAAGCAACCTTTTCATGCTTTTTTAAATTAAATGAAAGCAAACTTTACTTTTATAATTACAAGACCCTCAGGCTTGATTGAGCTGTTTTGTTTTGTAATAATGTGGTGCATGCATGTATTTCCTTAAACCCAGTGATTTAAAGTACTTATGTAAAAATACTTTAAAGTACTACTTAAGTCGTTTTTTGGGGTATCTGCACTTTACTTTGCTGTTATATATTTTTTTACAACTTTCACTTTTACTTCACTACATTCCTAAAGAAAATAATGTACTTTTTACTCCATACATTTTCCCTGACACCCAAAAGTACTCATTACATTTTGAATGCTTAGCAGGACATGAAAATTGTCAAATTCATGCACTTATCAAGAGAACATCCCTGTTCATCCCTACTGCCTCTGATCTGGCGGATTCAAAACACACATGCTTTGTTTGTAAATTATGTCTGAGTGTTGAAGTGTGTTTTAATGAAGAAAAATGTAATACAAGAGGGGCTCCCGAGTGGCGCAGTGGTCAAAAGCACTGCAGTGCTAGAGGCATCACTACAGACCCTGGTTTGTTCCCAGGCTGTTTCACAACCGGCCGTGATCGGGAGTCTCATAGGACGGCTCACAATTGGCCCAGTATCGTCCGGGTTAGGGGAGGGTTTGGTCGGAGGGGCTTTGCTTGGCTCATTGCGCTCTAGCAACTTCTTGTGGCGGGCCGGGTGCCTGCAGGCTGACCTCAGTCGTAAGGTGAACAGTGTTTCCTCTAACACGTTGGTGCGACTGGCTTCCGGATTAAGAGGCGCGGTTTGGTGGGTCATGTTTTGGAGGACACATGACTCGACCTTTGCCTCCCGAGCCCGTTGGGGAGTTGCAGCGATGAGACAAGATCAAAATTGGGAAGAAAAAAGGGGGTAAAATACAAAAAATATATTTAAAAAATAAAAGAAAATTGTGCCGTTTGGTTTGCTTAATATAAGGAATTTGATATGATTTATACTTTTGATACTTAAGTATATTTGAGCAATTACATTTACTTTTGATACTTAATTATATTTAAAAACAAATACTTTTAGACTTTTCTTTTACTTGAGTCATTTTTTATTATCTTTACTTTTACTCAAGTTTTTATTTTTTATTTTATTTCACCTTTATTTAACCAGGTAGGCAAGTTGAGAACAAGTTCTCATTTACAACTGCGACCTGGCCAAGATAAAGCAAAGCAGTTCAACACATACAACAACACAGAGTTACACATGGAGTAAAACAAACATACAGTCAATAATACAGTAGGAAAAAAAACAAATCTATATACAATGTGTGCAAATGAGGTAGGATAAGGAATGTAAGGCAATAAATAGGCCATGGTGGCAAAGTAACTACAGTATAGCAATTTAACACTGGAATGGTAAATGTGCAGTAGATGAATGTGCAAAGTAAAAATACTGGGGTGCAAAGGAGCAAGATAAATAAATGACTACGGTAGGGGATGAGGTAGTTGGTTGGGCTGTGTACAGGTGCAGTGATCTGTGAGCTGCTCTGACAGCTGGTGCTTAAAACTAGTGAGGGAGATAAGTGTCTCCAGTTTCAATGATTTTTGTAGTTCGTTCCAGTCATTGGCAGCAGAGAACTGGAAGGAAAGGCAGCCAAAAGAGGAATTGGCTTTGGGGGTGACCAGTGAGATATACAATTGGGTACTTTTTCCACCCTGCTTAAACCTTTATTTTAGCAATAAATGTCACTGAAAAAAATGTACATAATAACATCCTTTTTTGGTCAACAGGTGGTTGTATGTTGGACACAGTATCCCAGATAGATAGAGCCTGTCTACATTCCTGATTACTGTAACTGTTAGCTTACCTGAGTAATTTTGACGTAAGCTCAGAACCACTTTTATCAATTGCTGTGCTGATCAATGGACAGTTCATTACCTCTGTCAAAATAATATGTCGCTTAAAGTTATGTTGGTACTTAAATACATTTGCAATAAAGATGGTGACACAACAATAATACACATTTACAATAGGCCTATAACTAAAAATACATACAGCCAAATGATATATATATACACACTGAGTATACAAAACATTAAGAACACCTGCTCTTTCCATGACATAGACTGACTAGGTGAATTTAGGTGAAACCTATGATCCCTTATTGATGTCACTTGTTAAATCAACTTCTATCAGTGTAGATGAAAGGGAGGAGACAGGTTAAAGAAGGGTTTTTAAGCCTTGAGACAATTGAGACATGAATTGTCTACGTGTGCCATTCAGAGGGTGACAAAATAAGTGCCTTTGAACGGGGTATGGTAGTAGGTGCCAGGCACACCGGTTTGTGTCAAGAACTGCAACGCTGCTGGGTTTTGCATGCTCAACAGTTTCCTGTGTGTATTAAGAATGGTCCACCCCCAAAGGACCTCCAGACAACTTTACACAACTGTGGGAAGCATTGAAGTCAACATGGGCCAAGCATCCCTGTGGAACGCTTTCGACACCTTGTAGATTCCATGCCCTGACTGATGAATTAAAGCTAATGTTTGGTATACTCAGTGTATACTGGTTTACATAATTTTTATAGCAGGACAGTGTAGTCTATTATCCCTCTGAATTAGGCTAGTTGAGAAGGTTGGAATCCAAAGCAACCTGCCTATACATAGTATAAGGACACAATACCAACATACCTACTGTAGTAGGTCAAAGCTGTGTGCAGGAAAACCTTGGTAGAGTATGGGTGGCAGGTAGCCTAGCAGTTAAGAGCATTGGCTCAGTAATTGAAAGGTCGCTGGTTAGAATTCCCAAGCCAACTAGGTGAAAAATGTGTTGATAATCCTTTATTTTTCAGCTTCAGACCAATGCCTATTATCACTTAAAACTTTTTAGTTTTTAATTTCCATGTTTTTAACACAGGCAATTATACAACATTATTGTACAACATTATAATTAAGCAATAAGGCACAAGGGGGTGTGGTATATGGCCAATATACCACGGCTAAGGGCTGTTCTTAGGCACGACGCAATGCAGAGTACAGCCCTTAGCGGTGGATACAGCCCTTAGATGTGGTATATTGGCCATCTACCACAAACCCCAGAGATCCCTTATTGCTATTATAAACTGGTTACCAACATAATTAGAACAGTAAAAATAAATGTTTTGTCATACTAGTGGTATACGGTCTGATATTTTCCAGAGGGAAGCAAAAAAACAGAAACCCATTTAAGCCAATATGAAGTAAACTGGAATTTTTTCCACCTGATCTCTCTTAAGAGAATTGAACAAGCTCCTGGAAAATACACAAATAATCAACATGTACCCATTAACTATTTACATGAAAATGTACCTTAAAGTTGACCGAAGGAAGCCCTAGTACTACATTACCTGTATAAAAAGGTGAGTTATTACTAAATGTAAAATGTACAACCAAATGTACACTGAACAAAAATATAAACGCAACATGTGAAGTGTTGGTGCCATGAGCTGAAAAAACAAAGTCCCAGTAATGTTCCATATGCACAAAAAGCGTATTTCTCTAATTTGCACACATTTGTTTACATCCCTGTTAGTGAGCATTTCTCATTTGCCAAGATAATCCATCCACCTGACAGGTGTGGCATATCAAGAAGCTGATTAAACAGCATGGTCATTACACTGGTGCACCTTGTGCTGGGAAAAATAAAAGGCCACGTCAAAATATGTAGTTTTGTCACACAACACAATGCCACAGATGTCTCAAGCTTTGAGGGATTGTGCAATTGGCATGCTGACTGCAGGAATGTCCACCAGAGATCTTGCCAGATAATTGAATGTTCATTTCTCTCCCATAAGCTGCCTCCAACGTTGTTTTAGAGAATTTGGCCGTACGAGCAACTGGCCTCACAACCACAGACCACATGTAACTACGCCAGCCCAGGACCTCCACATCTGGCTTCTTCACCTGCGGGATTGTCTGAGAGGGGGTGGGGGGGTGTGCTGAGGAGTATTTCTGTCTGTAATACATTTTTGTTCATGCCCAGTTCTACCACTCCTGGTCTCGATGAACAGCTGAGGTCTTGATGAACAGCTGAGGTCTTGGCGAACAGCTAAGGTTTTGATGAACAGCTAAGTACTAGAATGAGGTGTGGTAGCACTGGGCTTGAACAAAAAAGCCTGCATAACCCTGTGGAACTCCTGATACAAACACTGTAACAAATGACAAACTGCTGAAAAACACCTGCAAAATACAAAGTAATTAGAAAAGTACAAAACTCTTAAGTGAAATGATAGACATATTTACAAATATTAAATTGGATAGGTGCTCTAAACCCTTGAATCCAAAACTTCAGCGACAAATGTCGTAAGTAATGCTGTGCACAGCTTTCCAACTCCAGTAAAAGAGCACACGTCCTAATTTATAAATGACAGTATACATATGAAAACAAGAGGGAGAACTCACAGTTTTGGAACAGGACATACATTTTAAGTATTGATCGTGTACGAAGTATCATGTTTATGTATATTCCGGGAGGCAAACCCACAATCTTCAGATACACCAGCGGTACCTTTAGCCATTACTACAAATTCTGTACTTAAAACACTGATTTTGACAGACCATTTCAATGGACAGTCTTGAAGCGTTCATACAAAAATGATTGTTAGTTTATTTCTCTTTCTTTGTTAAAATACAATAGTCTAAAACAGTTGATTTGTTGAAAACAGACTAATTTAATCACGTAGCTAACCAAGTTAGCAAGCATGTCATCTTCTTTTGACTGCACACAGCATGGCGCACAACTTAAGCAAACAGAGAGGGGGTTCGATTAATCTGGCCCGGGTATGGTCTGTCACATCATCAGGCGAAAGCGGGGAGGGAAGGCAGATAAAGCAATCACTTGCATTTGAAAACACACAATCCTACTCATTTTCACACTTGCAGTGTACAACTGGACTGAGGCTCTGTTTACATGTACGTTTGGGGTTCAACCATTGAGCTATATGCGGTTCATAACTAGCTTACTGACTTTACAAAGCAATTTTTTTATTGGCTATGGTTTGTGTTGTGGTCTTGGTTGTTCTTAGTTGTTCTTAGTTGAGGAAATGTAGCATAGCTAACTGAAGTGTTTTTCCTGTCTGAAATCTGGCTACCTTGTTTTACCGTAGCTTGGTCTGTGCAATGCAAATGAAGATGAGCAGCGTGGCAGTTTCCCAAAGTTTGGTGGTTTTAAACTTAATGTAACTAACGTTAACTAGCTATATTTTGTGTATCATAATAAAGTATGATATATTGTGGTGCATGAACTGGCCATACACATTACCTAGCTAGTTAACATTAACTGGCTATCACAGCAGCAAGGGATGTTCTGTATATTTGTGCATGTTTGTGTCGATCAGCAATTTACACATGATGACTTCAGCCTTATATCAGAAATCTTACTTGGCAAAATATAGTTAGCTCGATTTTATTAATTGTTGGTTAGCTACCTAGCCAATGTTAGCTCTCCTCTGACTGGTATAACATTACGTTAGCTAACTAGTTTATTGGCTAGCTACCTTTATTTGCCTGTTAGTTAGCTAGCTAGCTACAAAGGCTTGCTGCTTGACTTTGTACAAGCAAGCTAACGTTAGCTAGGTAGATCCTGAACAGTGGTATTTATGCCAGCCAGCCAGACAGATCCCAATTCAGAACCACTGCAGTGTTATGGAGAATACACCCCCACTTCCTTTTTACTGGGAGCTGAAGCAGAGAGCTGACATGAACACATCCTTTTAAGTTACTCATGTAAGTAAATTCGGGCTGAGGAGACAAAGCATGGTGCTCTATGAATATGAATACAAATCCATGCCATGGGAGAGGTTCAGCGCCACACGCGTCTCGCCTGACAGAAAATAATAAATAGAGGATATGTTTTGCTCCATGCAAGTAGGATTTTCAATTAGTGGCCTGTGCCTCTCCCCAAGGAGACCTGCATGGAGGGAGAATGTCTACAGTAAAGTGGACTTATATTTCTATTTCAATCTCTGTTCAACTCACTGCTCTCTCCTCATATCTCTGCAGACACGTGGCCTGGTAATAATTGCCCATAAGATGGAAAGGAAAATGTATACACATGTTCTGCTCTGCAGCGATCAATTATGAAATGCTACAACAAAGCTCTGTGAAATAGGGGTTCCTACGGTTGTTGCCCCCTACTGTATCTTCACACTGAGCAGAGACGATATCTACAGAGTCTTGTGTACCCTGACTAATATGAACCCAAATCAGAGATGTATCGGTGCACCTATTGCTGCTCTCTTGATGCATGTTCTTAGATAGGACACAATAATATTAACCCATCTGTAGCCTCTGGCATACTGGTTATAGGTAAGGGCAAGCAATGTTGCTTGATCGTTGGTTAGGCTATTAGCTGGCCAAAAGTAGGATATATTAAAAGTGCAATACATTTAATATAACCAAGTGTTAGGTTTTTCAGTGAATTTATGTAAATCACGAAGCTCATCTGCTTTTCTCAGCAACAAAAGAGTGATCAAATTATGATCCTGCATCTGTAGGTGTGGCTTGCCCTTCTCCAGACTGACTGCGAGAGGATATCGTAAAACACGCTGTTCCACAGAGTACAATACCTGGGCTATGGATAGACAAATATTGTCAACTGCCCAAATGTAAATCGTGATTTTCTAGGACTGTATAATCTCATTTGTTTGATCATTTTCCCAATGAATTCACCAATGAATACATCTGTTAATTGTCTCACCTACACTGCAAAACAGGAGGGACTGCATTTTTCAATGTGATAATAAAAAATGACACGTAATGCTGATTTGACAATTACAACAAATCTTGCTCTGCTTCCAAACTAATTAAAAGCTTAGAGTTTAAAGGCCCAGTGTAGTCAAAAACGTGATTTCGCTGTGTTTTATATATATATATATATATATATATATAATACTGTAAAATTGTGAAAATGATGATAATGTCCTTTAGTTTTAGAGCTTTTTGAATAAAATACCTGAAACTTCGCCAGGCAGTAAATGAATGAATAGACCAATAAAAAAGAGAGTATTCCCCTCCCCACTCAGACCTCTCGCAGAAAGCCCTATCAAAATTATTGCTTGAGAAATAGATCTTTGCTAAGAAGCTATTTTTGACCATTTTAATTGAAAACAATCACAATAAGGCTAATTGTTAATTGTTACCCAGAAATGTTTTGATATTGAAAAACGGCTACATTGGACCTTTAATACAAAGCCAAGAAAGTGTTCCAAGTAGTTGCTTTCTGT
Organism: Hucho hucho; assembly: GCA_003317085.1. Lineage (NCBI taxonomy): Eukaryota > Metazoa > Chordata > Actinopteri > Salmoniformes > Salmonidae > Hucho > Hucho hucho. The sequence goes on along the minus strand of QNTS01000501.1, from coordinate 136,412 downwards.
AGGCTACTTTGTGAGTGTTTAAAATGTTGTTTTAGCTAAACTTACAGACGGTAATCGCCATATTGAATGTCAGTGTGTTTTCCCTCCATCTGTACTGTGATGCAGGGCTGAGTCATGTGGTGTGAATTGGGAGATGAATTCAGCTGCTGCTTGATGAGATCTAGCACTGAAATGTGTTGCGTTTCTACCTCATTAGTATGCTGTACTGACGGTACTGAGAAAGAAGCATTTAAAACAGCAGGAGGTCAGGACTGAGGGCTTTGCTGGTGGAAGGAGTGTAGGCTGCAAGGCACTATTTACATTTTCTTGGTTTAAAGTTTAGACAGCAAAAATCTATCTGAAATGTTTTACCAGAGGCCCTAACATGATCTAGCCACTAAGCAAGGCAAGCCTCATCCTTTCCCCAATGGCTAAATATTGACTATGTTGGATAACGGCAGATGGCTTGGGCCTGAGTAGAGTGTTGGTTGGATGTGGGCTGTGCTGTGATGGTGGAGGGAGTGAGTGTGAGTGTTGGAGCGACAGACATCTGGTCCCTGTGTCCAGCGGACATGGTTCCTACATCAACCTGCCTCATTAGGACTAGCCAGGGCATTCGGAGCCATTCTGCTGTTGGAGCCACTGCTGCTCCACTGCTCCAATGGTCCCGCTTCAAATCGTTAGTTTTTAACTCAGACAGGACCCTCACTGCCACGTCTGTTGTGCCTGCAAGTTCCACTTCTGAGACTAACTCTATTTTCTGCCACGTTGGTACACCTGTTTCACGGCTAAAATCTCTCATTTTCAACTGAGACGGACAGGACCCTTGTGTCAGCCACACTTTGTTGTTGTCTTCTGCCAGAGTTGTACACCTGTCTCAAGGATGATTATTTATCCTAATGAAACACGTCCCTCATCCTCCTCTCTGTCTGCAATATAATAATTATGACTGTCAGTTGTGGAAACGTCTCTGCATACAGAATCAACACACAGCTGGCACTCAGTAACCTTTGTTTTACCCAGGGGTGAAAGTAAGCCATTAAATAGAGGTGGTATGCCGTGGGGGTAAAACGTGAGCCTATCACAATAATGAACTCAATATGCCATGAAAACTATTTGCTATTACACCATTATTTAACATTACCGCCATTGGTGTAGTGGAGGGTAAACACAAGTAAACACAGTTTACCAACCTTAGTTTTTTTGCTGGACAGTTTACCTACTGTTTGCAGAAAATGCATTGAAAGTATGGGGAGCGTTACTTTTTTCGCCACACCCGGCGAGTTTACCCACCTTTTTTTTGTCACTGATTACAGCATGTCAGCCGCATTAAAAATGTGTGAATTGACTCGAAACCGGGTGCTATATGCTCTAAATTGCGTTGTGGTTCGATGAGAACAATTACATTTTGCCAAGGCGGAGATGAGTGGCGGAGGCCGAGATGCGCGCGGACAGCAGTGGATGCATCAACAACCGCAGAATGTCATTACAATACATGTAGGTGTTTTGTAACAGATGTCTCTTTTCATTCATCAAATTGCAGGTGCACAGTGCACTGTATGCATGCTGAAATTATTTTGTGAGTGGACGAACGTGCGCAGGAAGCCTATATGAGCGCCTTTTTGAAGTGATTGTTGACAATCAGATGAAAACATCATGACTGGCTGTATTTATGCCACTTTAAAAGATAATGCATGTTAAAAGTGATGTGACATTTTTACTAGGCCTCGGCTTCTGGGCCCACAGCGATCGAATGAAATTAAAAGGGATTCTAAACTGAGTATACCAAACATTAGGAACACCTTCTAAATATTGAGTTGCAATCCCCCTTTTTGCTCTCAGAACAGACTCAATTTGTCGGGGCATGGAGTCTACAAGGTGCCAAAAGCGTTCCACAGGGTTGCTGGCCCATGTTGACGCCAATGCTTCCCACAGTTGTTTCAAGTTTGCTGGATGTCCTTTGGATGGTGGACAATTCTTGATACACATGGGAAACTGTTGAGCTTGAAAAACCCAGCAGCGTTGCAGTTCTTGACATGAACCAGGGCACCTGGCACCTACTACCATACCCTGTTTAAAAGCACTTAAATATTTTGTCTTGCCCATTCTCCATCTGAATGGCAAACATACACAATCCATGTCTCAATTGTCTCAAGTCTTAAAAATCCTTATTTAACCTGTCTCCTCCCTTTTACCTACACCGATTGAAGTGAATTTAACAAGTGACAACAATAAGGGATCATAGCTTTCACCTGGATCCATCTGGTCAGTCTATGTCATGGAAAGAGCAGGTGTTCTTAATGTTTTGTATCCTCAGTGTATATGTAATTCTACGACTACACATAGGCTATAAAAAAAAATGTGTGCACGCTCTTGGGTATCCCGTACCGGTAAGACATTACATCTACTTTCACCCCTGGTTTTACCAGTGAGATCTGGTCTGTATGACCATAGCATCAAACAAGAGAAGGATATACAGTAACTGGTGCTATTTTCCCAACTTAGACTAAAGTATGCTGTCTGGTGGATCTTCAAGAGAAAATGCATAGCACCTCCAAACCACAGTGCCCAGTGTTCCAAGGTTAGCAGTGAAACAAACAGGAAGCTGATTCTCTGATGGTCTTGAAGAGCCCTCTGGTGTTACAGTCGCCTGCCCCAACTACCGGTAAAGAGGTTACGCTCTGGTTCCAAGGCACAACTCCCATCTCTTCAGGGTCGCAATCATCTGAGGAACACATGGAGAGCCGTTTGGATTACCACACCAGAGCTAATGGCAATCTGCCCATATATTGAATATCATAATCCACATCTCAAGATGGGATGAAACACCTCTCCATAGTGGGTTCGCCTTATGCCAGCCATGCCGCTTCCTCCATCTCCACATAATAAATCTCTAAGGTATCTGAGAAAATCCATGCACATCACAAGCTGGGATGAAATGTTCTGCATCACTCCATAGTGGCTTCTATCCAGCCTCATACCAACTGGTGCCACCCCCTTTCGTTCACCCTCCTCCATCTTGACATACTAAATCTCTAGGACCGGATTGTAGGGCTGTCTGAGAAAAAGGCATGCACATTATACTGTAGTGTAATACAATCCATTCTAAAACGCCATGCACATTGTGCTGTAGTTTAGTACTACCCCCCTGTATTCTTACAGGCTGATGTGGATTCTGTCCACTGGCCTATAAAGAGCAGTGCTGATTTGCATTATTTTCCAGTGAGTAACAGTCTTCCCTGTCAGTGCAAATGAATCAGCTTCTATGGGGGAGAAAAATCTATAACAATCAGCGGAGGTTTGTTTTGTTTATTTGAACGATAAATACGGGTTTACACTGCTGTCACAGGAAAAAGATTCATGTTTTCTCGTTCAATATCTTCCTTACATTACTTCAGACTGAATTATTACTGTTGTGCTGCTGTTTTCTTGGTTCTTGACCTTTAAACTCAATAAGGGTGGTAGGTACAGTCTGCTGAAGGACAAGTTTGTATAATGAGCTCATTGTCTGCTATAATCAATTTCCTTTTGTCGATATACCCTCTGCTGGGTCATCATAGAAAAATAAAATGTGTTTCTTGGAGAGCGACCAAATTATTAATAACAATTGCTAACTTAATTCCCTTTCATACAACAACAATGAAAACAGCAATATAATTTCCTCCACGAGGAAACGCAAATGAAACCAATGGAAGGAAATAGACAATGTTCTCAATGATGTAATTTCTTTCTGCAAATCCTCATCAGTATCAGATATAAAATGAGATATAAAACAAATTTTAATCTCAGTCATTTTAGAGATGAATGAACTTGAACAGCCTTGCTTCTATAACCACGAGGCAAGGTTCTTTCAAATGTGACAGAATCTCTATAGGAGAGGACACTACCAATCCTCATACAAAATGATGAGAATAGAATGTAATCCATCACATAGTGCATTTCAATGTCCTTAACTGTTATGAAGATAGATCCTAATACGAACGACTTTATTAATTTGAAGGTATATGCCATTACATTAAAGATGGAATTCAGATTGAAACTTTGCACAATATCTATGCATATAAAAATAACTTTGCTATCTTTGCAGACCTTGCTGGTTGTTGAGTAGGCCTAGACAACTTAAATGGACTACAAATGGAAAAATGATCTACGGTGAACTGGAGTCTGAATGAAAAATGCAGAGGCCAGAATACCGTACATGACATAAAAGCCTATCGGATGGACTGACATGACCAGTGGCAGTCTATTTAATTCAACACAGTCCCATGAGCAACACATCCGACCTGATAAAATGCCCAATGTGAGGTCGGTCTTAAGAGGTTGCAAAGATGTGCTGGGGCCCAGTATATTAACAGGAGAAACCTACTGTGATGGAATATTGATAAAATGCTTTTTTGTTTGGTGCACATTGCTCGAAGAGTTGATGGCTCGCTGCACTAAATCATAAAGCACACTTGGGCGTACTTCTGAGTCAATAACCAGTCCTCTCTCTTCTACTCTGAGAAACATCTCCTGAGCACTTCCAGGTGACACAGTACTGTTCCTAGTTACCAACACATGATCTAGAGAGACGATGTACATTTTAAAAGACTTCTACTGGGCTTGTCAATGCTCTTTAAAATGCATTTTATGACCTGCATGATCTGTCTAGTATAAGGTCCCAATGACCTACACAAGCCCCTCTTGTGCATATTCATCTCTTCGATAGGACACAAATACATGACATAATCATAAACCTGTACACTGTGTAGAAAGAAAATAGTGATCTGAAGTAATCCCAGGCAGAGACTTTGTTCAGTACAGATACTGAAGACAATGCTTGCCAATGTCTCTGAGAGCTGGTGACATGTCTTCAGTATGAATGAGATGCTTTCCCCTGCTACAGTACTACAGTGCAGGATGTTAGCTGCAGCAGCAGCAGCCTGTGTATCATAGAGACGGAGGCTACAAGCAGCTGCAGCTAGACAGTCATTCAGGCAGAGAGGCAGGCTGCCGGGGGAGGAGAGGATGCAGCCAAGTACTGTTGCATCATCCTTTTACCATGAATTATAGAACAGGGCATGAAAAGTTAACTGTACGGTTTCCAACTGATTTAGACATCACCTTAGTGAGTCATACTGTATTCGTCACACTGATTTCAGCGGACACTGTTTCTTTCACAGGGATTTCTTCAGTTGTGATGTCATTTAGTATGATATAGTGATATGATAAGGATCCTGGGGAAAGCCACGTAATCTTGATACTTAGTCTATAAAGTAGCAGACAGTCTGTTCTTCATATTGCATTTGGCCCAAAAAATTATTAGACCCAGATTATGTAAACCTTTGATATGTAACCAAAACAATAAAGTTGTATTGCTTTTTATCTCAGTATAGCTAGATGGAAAATGGTTATGGCTTTGTTACTAAAAACTTAGACAACGATTGTGAACAGCGCCATCTTTTAAAAATCCACTTAAAATAATATCCAATCCAATTATATGAATGTTTGAGTTTTTAACAGTAGCTACAATTATATATTACAGTTACTTATCATAATTCCTGTCATTATTACGTGACGTTCTTTAGGTCATTAGATTAGAGATAATCATCATAGTCCCAAATAAACACTTGTGTATCATACTACACTTCAACTGAATGCAGCATCAGATCGGTGTCAAGTGTTTGGCTGTGCAGTGATTGCCTGCCTGGAAGCAGACGCAGCATCTCAGGAGAGAGAGATGTGTTTATTTATAGAGAATAATGAGCCTAATTGGTAAATTGGTCCGATGATTGATCCAGTATTGAGTGTGGTGCTCGTCTGTCTGGGCTCCACAGTGAAGGATGCCATTAAATAGAAGAGACAACAAGCAGGAGGAACATGGATCCGTTATACTGCTGGTCCCAGGGAGCAGATATGTTTAATACTGTAGCTATTAAAACTATTCTCTTCTCTTCAAAAGATTTCTTCCTGAGAACTCAGCTCACCCACAGTAGCCAATTAGCTAAGCACAGAACAATACAGTGGAACTGTCACTGGGCTTAATACATTCCTATTTATGGAGTTTTGGGAGTTTCTTTTCTGTGTACAGTACAACTATAAATGCAGCTTTCTTCTTCTTTTTTCTGCCTACAGCCCTGTGTCATCCATCAACGCCCAGTGGTTGAAATGATAAAGGACTCTGTCTGACCCAGTCAGCGCTGCCTCTACACTGTAACACACAATGACAGAAATAACGTCTCAAATAGCAGCTATTTACACCCAATCATCATAAATGCATGCGGTTATTAATAGCCCCGGGCTGGTCTCTGTGACGATCGCATTCTGTGTCGGAGGTGCAAACTAATCTGATATTTCAAAGCACCAACACCACTGTTCCATCGCTCTGGAAACGGAGCTCTCTCTCTCTCTCTCTCTCTCTCTCTCTCTCATCATCTCTCCTCTTTCCCTCTCTCTCCTCCCACTCTCTCTCTCTCTCCTCACTCTCTCTATCTCCTCTCTCTCTCTTTCGGATTCTCTCTCCTAGCTAGTGCCATTAAATGTGTTTCCTCTGTCCCCTTAACCTTTCAATCAGTAGCAGCCCCGGTGACGAGCGAAATAAAGACCTTAATTCAATAATTGTTATTTATCCGTCAATCTATCCGCTATATATTATTTCCAATGTGGCAGTGTGTAGTTACAACAAATGAGGGTTACGGTTCTCCATGGTACAAAGCTCTCATTACCACTGCTTGAGAGGCGCCATAGATCAATTATTACTCAGTACATAACAATATTCCACCTTGCACAGAAGACTTAGCTCAGGGACCTATCCCCTTCCTGGCTCCAGGTTTAAAATGAAATTACCCCGTTGCCCTGGGTTGCTGCTTGCTGGAAGCAAATCATGGATCTGAGGAAACATTTAATGGATTTGAAATATAATTTGGTTCTGGGTTGGATCCTTAGAGACAGGCCACCATTACCCCTAACCACATTAGAGGTAATCAAAGATTCTCCTGAATTCGTTACCTAGACAGTTGACACAGAACATCATGCACTTTGAGCATCCATGTGACTTCTATTTTTTTTCCATTTAAACGGCACAGAGGGCAGATTATGAGAAAATATGGAACAATTCCATAGAAAAGACACCATAGATTAGATATAATATCCTCTATTATATTTCTCTAAATTGTATATCTAATTAAAAAGTAGCGTATGTAGTGTAATAAGCAGACAATCTGTCATAGTTTAGAATCTTGAAGGTAGTTTGGGATCTTAGTTTGATGTGGTTTTGAGGTCTGAAATAGGAAAATATATTCTGCATTTGTTCAAACACAAACAGCCCACCTACGGTATATGAAATGCTAAGCAAAGCCTATATTTATCTGAAATGCTCAACACAGCCTAGCGGTATGCCACAATAGATCTATAAACCATGCCACCAAGCTGAGGTGACATAGTGAACACGCTACAGGCCAAGGTCTCAGACAGTCCTTTTTCATCTAATTGCAGATTTGAGGTTATTTCTTGCCCTGTCCTGTCCTCACAAGAAGCTGTGTGTGGTTTTCTGGCCTGGGAGGTGAGTCTACTTCCCCTTCCTTTAGACACCTGTTATTAATTCTCTCCTGTTTAATCAGAAAAACCTGGGAGGTATCAGCCAGGCTTCCGGCTGGGATTGGAGGATGACAAATGAATTGCCAGGTTAGAAAAATTGACTCAAATTCATTCTCTCCCAGAATTCTTGTTACACATCCATGAGATGCATTGTTCCTCTCTTCCTCTCTCTGGGATAATGGATGGTGCAGCGCATGGAAGCACAGTGCAGAATGTCAATAAATAGTTAATGTTCTGAAAAGTCACCTTTTAGCTAGGCCTAGCTATCGCTGCAGCTCTGTGGCTCTGTACTGTTGGTATACGAGTAATTTACCTTGCAGCGAGGATACTTACGAAGGAAAAAGTCAAATGGGGGGAAACTTTGAGGTAAAACATTAGTTTGTGGTGCTTCTCATCTGAGAATATATGAATAAAGAGGGGAGAACACAGAGGGAAACAGAAGCTCAATTATATAACTGACATGGTGCTCTTTTAAGGCCATTTAAAGCCCTCCTTTGCATATAAAGTGGTTTCATTATAATCAGTTTTTAAATCCTTTCGCCTTGCTGTCTATCCTCTGACGGTGAAGCTAGCTACCTGCAAATGTCACTGATGCTGGCTCTCATACAAATACAATCCTTTTGCCATTCCTTTGCAACGCATCAGAGTTCACAACGGAGGAGACTCATTTTGAAATGTGTCCACAGAAAGAACACACATTGTAATAAAATCATTGTTTGGTCATTGGATATGGCATGGAATTTCACAGTTTGTCACTCTTGTTATGTTTCTCTGTAGCAATACAAATGAACAAAAGCTGTGGCTAGTTTGGATGGTTGAATCTATCTATTCTGTTATTCTGTGGATGTGTGTTTAGCTAGTAGTCTGTACCATGCTGTAAATTCATGCATATTGCCATGCTTCACTGCCTTTTACCCATTTGCTTGATAATACACACTATATTGCTTATTAACGTCACGGCAGATGGATGAATTCTCAGGGCTCTTCTTTTAATAGTGAGGTGAAATACATTTTCAAAAAAAGAGAACAGTTACAAAAGTATTTACAGAGAGTTGCATCACTTGAAAAAGAAATGGTAAAAAAGTCTGCTATATCTTTGAATGGTTTCTCTTTCAAGTGTTTGAGAGAGGAATGGATGGTTTTCTTGTCAACTGACATTTGATATAGAGCAGAAAGCAGGTCACCCTGGCCTGTCTGTCTAATTTTTCAGACGGACTGATGGTGGTGTTTTTAGTGTTAGCCCATCTAGGGTTGTGGCTCTAGACAGGCGTTGGACAGTGGTGTTGGCTACATGGCATAAAACAGGGTTATTTTCATTTTTCTTGTGACGAGATGTAAGCTTGCAGCTGGCTGTTTCTGTTGAGGATCACTGCATCATCTGTTTCTGTTGAGAATCACTGCAACATCTGTTTCTGTTGGGGATCACTGCATCATCTGTTTCTGTTGGGGATCACTGCATCATCTGTTTCTGTTGGGGATCACTGCATCATCTGTTTCTTTTGGGGATCACTGCATCATCTGTTTCTGTTGGGGATCACTGCATCATCTGTTTCTTTTGGGGATCACTGCATCATCTGTTTCTGTTGGGGATCACTGCATCAACTGTTTCTGTTGGGGATCACTGCATCATCTGTTGAAATTCACATTACAGTTGGATGACAGTTGGATGATGATCTGTGGCTATTACGGACAATCAAATGCACAATTTGACGAAAATAAAAAATAAAAAAATTGTTTATTTAACTAGGCAAGTCAGTTAAGAACAAGTTCTTATTTACAATGACGGCCTACCCCGGCCAAACCCTAACGATGCTGGGCCAACTGTGCTCCGCCCTATGGGATTCCCAATCATGGGCGGTTGTGATACAGCCTGGAGTCAAACCAGGCTCTTTAGGGACACCTCTAGCACTGAGACGCAGTGCCTTAGACCACTGCGCCACTCGGGAGCCCAAATGGGTAACTTACCAGAATAATTTAATTGATTTAAAATGTATTATCATGTTTCAAAGGATATAGTAATAACCTGGTTTCGAAGTAGTGTGTGTGTGTGTGTGTAAGTGTTTTTAGGGGGTAGATCAGCTTTAATGATAGCAGATAAGATTGTAGCTTCCATTAATGTAGTTGTCTGCATCACTTCCAATCCCCCATATATTTTTTTGCAAATATATATATATGTATATATACAGTACATACATATACAGTATATACACATACACATGCACACATACATACATACATACATACATACACATACATATAAATACATACATATACACATATAAATACATACATACACACATATAAATACATACATATACACAGATAAATACATACATATACAGATATCTTTAAAAAATATATATATTTCCTTTATTACCCTCCAACCCTATCACCCCTCCCCCAATCGGAGCAAACGAGTGAACAACAACGCTTAGGCCTGCATTTCCAGCTTATACATACTAGATACATTTTATGGACACAGTCTATTTTACAATAGTTTTATTTTGTTTGTTTTTAACTCTTGTACTTCCTCTGTAAGTGTTTGTTTAATAGTGAACAGATCTCCACATGTGAACATTAATAAAATAATGGCCATTTAAATGGATGAAACCAGCGACAATGTGTTCCAAATTCCACCCAGATTCTGCTGTCTTAATATGAAGACTCCAGTTCCCCAGGGAAACATTCCATTCTGTTTCATCTGACAGCTCACTAATGCGCTGTCTTCTTATCTCCACACTATCTGATCAAATAATGCCAAGTGATATGCAATATTTCTGCTAAATACTCACTCAAATGTAATTTTTCATTTTAATGTTGTGTAACTTTGAAGGTACGTTTTAAAGACATTGTTCGAGACAAAGACGGCAACCCACTATTTCAGTTCTTATGATGTACAGAACAAGCAATACAATCCTGAAAGTTGGTCTACTACAAAAAAAGGCAATTGAAAAGGTATTGGTAGCATTACCAATAATGTCACTGACAATATCAACATCTCTATGGGACATTGACCCTACAGTTATAATATGGTGATTTAGAAAGGTTATAGAAAACAAAATAGTGATAGTCTCCAACTGCTCTCAATTGAATTCAGAAAGAATCTGAGAACATATTTTTATTCTCTTGAAGTGATGTTCTGAAGCTGTAAGAGCTAGTCAACTGATGAGAGAATGGACAGACATTCTCTGATCCTGAGAATCCAAAGATCTCTACTGGCTACAACAGAAGTAATTTCATATATTGTGTATATGAATGTGTAGTTTCATGTATTTTGATGTGAATTGTGGTGCTATACAAGGCTCATCTGGAAAAGGTTAAATAAATATACCACATGTGTAGCTCTGTGCTGCTGTTCAATGCATAAATCCATTTTGCATTCCCTCATTGCAGACAACTAATAGCATCATCTGAGTTTCTGAAGGAAAAATTAGGGGAATTAATTGAATTTTTTGAATGAGCCCACACGTTAAATCACTTTGAAAGTCTGGCTCAAACAAGATAACATTCCATAATAGAAAGGAGTTTAACTTACTTCTAAATGAGAGTAAAGGTCTAGAAACCTAATTTAACGGTGCTATATACAAGGGCAAATATTTGATCCAATGAGGGGGATGGCAAAAAGGGAAACACAAATAGAATGCAGCCAGGATGCTTCTGCTGCAGCATAGCGTGGGCTTTTGGAGACAACTTGAAGACATCTTCAAAGCCAACAGATGGCTGGCTGGCTGTATCGGGAACAGTCCATGTTCTACAGAACAAGCCCACGGTCCAAAGTCCCTCCAAAGCTAATCATGGCAGGGAAGGAAAAACAAACAGTACAACAGGCTATAAGCTGCTAGTGTTGCAGGGCTGACTGAGTAAGACCTTTGTAGTTCCCTGAAGCTACATACGTATCTCTCACCACCGTGGGAGGAGAGCACTGAGGAAGAACATGAAGAATATCAATGTCATAAAAACTAGAAAAATATTATTTATACAGTAAATAAAAAGCAGCCTTGAACTTTACTTCCCATTCCCCATGTAGGCGGTTAAATGCAATATCTTGATAAAAGAAGGAAGGGGGTGCTATCCAAGGACTCAGCGCTGGCACATACTGTACTATAAGGCTTTGTGATGGTGCAGCAACCCTTCCTGTAGTCAGATACCATAAAGAAAGCGTTGACAGGAACTTAGATATACAGATTGTGTAGGTGACTTATCCGAAGGCGGCCGGGAGTGTACTTAAAGGGTATCTGTGTGTGTAGAGGGCGAGGTTGTCGATCAATTCCTCTCTGCCTTAATGCATTTTGTGATTTACAAAAAGGTCATCGTCTCCATGTAATTGACAAGCTGATGAAAGCATGTTGGGCGAAACCCTACTGAGTGACACATTAGAGATGCGGTAGCTTCTAATCCACTGAGCCTGCCAATGGAACATGGCCTTATGGAGTCTTTGGTTCAGGAGATGCTATATCTCCCTTTGAAGAATGACTGGAGGCTGCATAAGAGCCTGAAACCTTTAATACAGTTTGAGAGGCCTGGCAGACTGAAGCAATTTTCCCCAGACATTGTATTGTTTTATGAGGTCACGGTCAGTTCTTGGCTCCAGAATCCCTTGCCCTGGGTTTTGTTGCATTACAGCGGCAAATAGCCACAAACGACACATCACACGGTCATGGCTGGAAATTACAAATGTTTTGAAAAATAAAATATTCTCAAAACTATATTGTTTATCTATGATTTAAAGGCTTATTTCACTATAGTGATTTTTTAAACCTTTATTTAACTATGCAAGTCAGTTAATAACAAATTCTTATTTTCAATGACAGCCTAGGAACAGTGGGTTAACTACCTTGTTAAGAGGTAGAACAACAGATTTTTACCTTGAGGGCTCAGGGATTCGATCTTGCAACCATTTGGTTACTAGTCCAATGCCCTAACCACTAGGCTACCTGCCACCCCAATGCTACAGAGCTTTACATTTTTCCTTCTGAACAAAATTGCACTAAACTATGAGTTTGAAAATGACTCTAGAATCCCTCCTCCAAAATAAATCTTGTTAAAAAATGTGTCAATGAGTAAAATATGGCACAAAAAGATGTTATCATAGCAGCACATTAATGTTTCACGATATATCTTATTGTGTGTCCTCATCAAAATCTACTAGCAGCCCTCTTGACTGCAGATGTATCGATTTTAAAATATTCCCTTTCATTTAAAACCTTATATGAAGATGCTGCTATCTCTGGCACCAGCCATTGATCCATCCCTGAACGCAAAGAGGGAGACACGGCACTGGCCCTCTAGACTATGTGCCTCTCAACAACCCTAAACCCTTCAGTGTGTCCACCCCTCACCCCCACCCTCCGCCCTCCAGCTCCCGCCCGTGGAGGTGAATGTCTCCGCTCGCCAGTGAGAGCAGGATTATGCGAAGGTCTGGCTGGTTCTTCCTCCAAGCTATGGGAGTCTGACCCTGATACATCTCCCCGGCTGTGAGGCAGCACGACCACGTTTTGTAGCGACAAGCTCATGGTATGGGTCCCAATTAATGGAAGAGAAGCTTCTCTAGCTGCTGCTCTGGAAGTTTGAGACGGGGGCAAAGCCAAGCAGGCGGAACAGAACAACGCAGACATCCAGCCTGTCTCCTCAGAGAGGAGCAACAAACTAGCTTCTTCACTCTGACAGAAACTTCTACCTCTCAACAATACTCAACAAGAATGTGTACGGCGGAAGCACTTAGTCCATCGGACAATTTCTTGGGACACTATTACCTATTTTTGCCAACTGGCCTGGTCCCCTTCACCACACGGAACCCCATTAACCCATCATGACTTGGTCTACCGACGGAAACGCACGAGGAGGCTATAAACAGACTTCCTCCGTCTTTGTTAGCCGGCCTGCTTGCCTTTGCTAGCTTGCTGTCCCCGGCTAGCTGTCTGAATCGCCGTGTCCCCAACCAGCCTCACTACTAACTGAACCCTTATGTTCACTAGGCTAAGCATGCCTCTCCTCAATGTCAATATGCCTTGTCCATTGCTGTTCTGGTTAGTGTTTATTGCCTTATTTCACAGTAGAGCCTCTAGCCCTGCTCAATATGCCTTATCCAACCCTTCAGTTCCACCTCCCACACATGCGATGACATCACCTGGTTTAAATGTTTCTAGAGACAATATCTCTTTCATCACCACCCAATGCCTAGGTTTACCTCCACTGTATTCATGTCCTACCATACCTTTGTCTGTACATTATGCCTTTAATCTATTTTATCGCCCCCTGAAACCTGTTCTTTTTACTCTCTGTTCAGAACGTCCTAGACGACCAGTCATTATAGCCTTTAGCCGTACCCTTATCCTACTCCTCCTCTGTTCCTCTGGTGATATAGAGGTTAATCCTGGCCCTGCAGTGCCTAGCTCCACTCCTATTCCCCAGGCGCTCTCATTTGTTGACTTCTGCAACCGTAAAAGCCTTGGTTTCATGCATGTCAACATTAGAAGTCTCCTCTCTAAGTTTGTTTTATTCACTGCCCTAGCACACTCTGCCAACCTGGATGTCCTAGCAGTGTCTGAATCCTGGCTTAGGAAGACCACCAATAACGCTGAAATTTCCATCCCTAACTATAACATCTTCAGACAAGATAGAACGGCCAAAGGGGGCGGTGTTGCTATCTACTGCAGAGATCTGTCTTACTTTCCAGGTCTGTACCCAAACAATTTGAACTTTTACTTTTAAAAATCTGCCTTTCTAGAAACAAGTCTCTCACTGTTGCCGCTTGCTATAGACCCCCCTCTGCCCCTAGCTGTGCTCTGGACACCATATGTGAACTGATTGCCCCCCATCTATCTTCAGAGTTCGTGCTGCTAGGTGACCTAAACTGGGACATGCTTAACACCCCGGCCATCCTACAATCTAAGCTTGATGCCCTAAACCTCACACAAATCATAATTGAACCTACTAGGTACAATCCNACAATAATTGAGAATTTCAATAAGCATTTTTCTACGGCTGGCCATGCTTTCCACCTGGCTACCCCTACCCCGGTCAACAGCCCTGCACCCCCCTCAGTAACTCGCCAAAGCCTCCCCCATTTCTCCTTCTCCCAAATCCAGTTAGCTGATGTTCTGAAAGAGCTGCGAAATCTGGACCCCTACAAATCAGCCGGGCTAGACAATCTGGAACCTTTCTTTTTAAAATTATCTGCCGAAATTGTTGCAACCCCTATTACTAGCCTGTTCAACCTCTCTTTCGTGACGTCTGAGATTCCCAAAGACTGGAAAGCAGCTGCGGTCATCCCCCTCTTCAAAGGGGGAGACACTCTTGACCCAAACTGCTACAGACCTATATCTATCCTACCCTGCCTTTCTAAGGTCTTTGAAAGCCAAGTTAACAAACAAATTACCAACCATTTCGAATCCCACCGTACCTTCTCTGCTATGCAATCTGGTTTCAGGGCTGGTCATGGGTGCACCTCAGCCACGCTCAAGGTCCTAAATGACATCATAACCGCCATCGATAAGAGACATTATTGTGCAGCCGTTTTCATTGATCTGGCCAAGGCTTTCGACTCTGTCAATCATCACATCCTTATCGGCAGACTCGACAGCCTTGGTTTCTCAAATGACTGCCTCGCATGGTTCACCAATTACTTCTCTGATAGAGTTCAGTGTGTCAAATCAGAGGGCCTGTTGTCCGGGCCTTTGGCAGTCTCTATGGGGGTGCCACAGGGTTCAATTCTTGGGCCGACTCTCTTCTCTGTATACATCAATGATGTCGCTCTTGCTGCAGGGGAGTCTCTGATTCACCTGTACGCAGACGACACCATTCTGTATACTTCTGGCCCCTCTTTGGACACTGTGTTAACTACCCTCCAGACGAGCTTCAATGCCATACAACTCTCCTTCCGTGGCCTACAATTGCTCTTAAACGCAAGTAAAACTAAATGCATGCTCTTCAACCGATCGCTGCCCGCACCTGTCCCCCCGTCCAGCATCA
This sequence comes from Hucho hucho, assembly GCA_003317085.1. Classification (NCBI taxonomy): domain Eukaryota; kingdom Metazoa; phylum Chordata; class Actinopteri; order Salmoniformes; family Salmonidae; genus Hucho; species Hucho hucho. Next base: position 120,887 of record QNTS01000501.1, on the reverse strand, counting down.
CTACTCTGGACGGTTCTGTCTTAGATTATGTGGACAACTACAAATACCTAGGTGTCTGGTTAGACTGTAAACTCTCCTTCCAGACTCACATCAAACATCTCCAATCTAAAATTAAATCTAGAATTGGCTTCCTATTTCGCAACAAAGCTTCCTTCACTCATGCTGCCAAACATACCCTCGTAAAACTGACCATCCTACCGATCCTCGACTTCGGTGATGTCATTTACAAAATAGCCTCCAATACTCTACTCAACAAATTGGATGCAGTCTATCACAGTGCCATCCGTTTTGTTACCAAAGCCCCATATACTACCCACCACTGCGACCTGTACGCTCTCGTTGGCTGGCCTTCGCTTTACACTCGTCGCCATATCCACTGGCTCCAGGTCATCTACAAGTCCCTGCTAGGTAAAGTCCCGCCTTATCTCAGCTCGCTGGTCACCTTAGCATCACCAACCTGTAGCACGCGCTCTAGCAGGTATATCTCACTGGTCACCCCCAAAGCCAATTCCTCCTTTGGCCGACTCTCCTTCCAGTTCTCTGCTGCCAATGACTGGAATGAACTACAAAAATCCCTGAAATTGGAGACACTTATCTCCCTCACCATATTTAAGCACCAGCTGTCAGAGCAGCTCACAGACCACTGTACCTGTTTATAGCCCATCTGTAAATAGCCCAACCAACTACCTCATCCCCTACCGTATTTATTTATTTATCTTGTTCCTTTGCACCCCAGTTTTTTCTACATTGCACATTCATCTACTGCACATTTACCATTTCAGTGTTAAATTGCTATATTGTAATTACTTTGCTACCATGGCCTATTTATTGCCTTACCTTCCTTATCCTACCTCATTTGCACTCTTTGTGTATAGATTCTGTTTTTTTCCTACTGTATTATTGACTGTATGTTTGTTTTACTCCATGTGTAACTCTGTGTTGTTGTATGTGTCAAACTGCTTTGCTTTATCTTGGCCAGTTCGCAGTTGTAAATGAGAACTTATTCTCAACTTGCCTACCTGGTTAAATAAAGGTGAAATAAAAATAAAATAAAAAAAATTGCGAATACAATAAACAAGCTATTGGGTTGTGGGTAGTGTAATGGCCTAGAGAATACAGGGAGGGAGTCACTGTGCTGGAGCACAGAGATGAGAGAGAGCGCGAGGGTCTGGTTCACAGCTTGCTGTATTAGGGTCATTCACCTACTTTAGTGTGTGGGTGATGTACAGCAGGAAGACTGCATCAGTGGTATGAAAATCATATGGTACAATACCCAATAAACATCTCTCTCTCTGTCGGTCTCTCTCTTTCTCTCTCTCTGTCGGTCTTTCTCTTTCTCTCTCTCTGTCGGTCTTTCTCTCTCTCTGTCGGTTTCTCTCTCTCTCTCTCTCTGTTTTTTTTTTTTTTTTACCTTTATTTTACTAGGCAAGTCAGTTAAGAACAAAGTCTTATTTTCAATGACGGCCTAGGAACAGTGGGTTAACTCTCTCTGTCTCGCTCTCTGTCGGTCTCTCTCTCTCACCTGTGAAGTTGTTGTACACCTTCAAACTGACAGTTTGTTTTGCAACTCAAGTCTTTGAAATTATGTCAGCTTTATTTATAAGGGTTACTTTTATCTTGGGGCTCATAAATGGATGCATTTCTACATCTTGAAGAAAACCCCACACCTAAAATAAATACAAGTACTGTCCTCCTAAGTATTTCTCTAGGGGACAAACAGTAATTGCCTTGACGTCTTCAAACGAATGCAAGAATGCATCTTGGCTGATACAGTTCTGCTACACTGTGTTGTGCACAGGGATGCATTTAGCAAAGGTATTATGCATTATTTCTGGTTTGTGTCTCTTTGGGAATCAACAGTCAAGCTTTGTGCTGTCTTTAACTGTGGACTCACTGTCAAATATTTACAAGCAACAAAAAACTAACATAATATTTGATGATTCAAGTCATGTTGCTACTTCAATAGCAAAGTGTTATTTACTATTTTCACTAATGACACCGTTTCCTGACAAATGTGCATGCCATCATTGTAGCCTCTTTCACCCACTGCATGTACTGTATGTCTTATGACGGTGTGTCTGGTAAGCTTTTAAAGAAATAACCATAAAGCCCCTAAGCAACAGCTGGTTTAGATGCACTTAAACATAAACCGTTTTTTGACTGACAGGCATCTAAACAACAAGACATTCCCAATGATGTATAGTTTTCTGTGAATACAAATCACATTGCCCCAGGTTGAATTAACACCTCTGGGGCCCCACCACCCCTTTATGTGGTTGTGTGAATTGTCTTTAAAGCGACTGACACTGCGTGGGTTAACAGTTACTGTGCCTCCCTTTGGAGCTTTAGGCATTCTACCTTTTTTTAGACAGGGCGAATTATAGAAACACTATTTTTTTGCACCAAAAGCCACCAATTGAAAGGAATGCTAATGTCATTATGTTTCCTGTGCCTTTCAGCAGCCTTGAAAAATAATTAAGGCTCCCTTAGAGGTTTTGTGTCATTGAAAGATGTTCAGGTGAGCTACAGAAATGATTAGTGCAGAGGTTTCTTTCTTTAGAGAAAGGAGACGGGGGTGTTCATCTTTCCTCTACGCTACCCTTTGTTCTCCCACATTGATATGGGGAACTAAATGGTCTGGGATAAGAAAAATTTAACTTACCTGTTGGATGCACACACAAAGAGAAGCATGAATGGCCACAGAGAGAGAGAGAGAGAGAGAGAGAGAGAGAGAGAGAGAGAGAGAGAGAGAGAGAGAGAGAGAGAGAGAGAGAGAGAGAGAGAGAGAGGGAGACACTATGGGCTCTATTCAATCAGCTTTAGACAACCTCCGCTGTGTTGGGGGTGGAAATGAATTAGAGCTGTCAAATCCACAAGTCTCTCCTGGCATTATACCTAAAGCGGACATTGCCATTGGCTGCACGGAGTCGCATTAAGAGGAAATCCCATGCAGCATTGTTTACAAATTCGAACACTGGAATGTGAGAAGTAATCTACACCTCGATTAGGCTGATAGAAATCCTAATTATTTAGTTGAATGATTTTCAATTTGCTCACAATTATTTCCATATATCCTACACTTTCTCGTTCTGAACTTCTAACGTGAGTGGGACCGGTGTGGCTTCATGACAATGATCAAGAGAAGCTGCTCACCGATTTGACAGCTCCAACGCAGTTACACCTCCTCCTCCGACTTCGCCAAAACACTATGTGGGTGTCGGTTGATCTGATTGAATGCAGGCCTGTGTACGTATACACTATCAACGTTTTCACATTTTACAGAACAGATGGTTGATGTTCTCAATCAGCAACAACTGTGCAGGTGGGTGTGGTGCCAAGCTAATGTTGTTTCCACACGCAACTTACATTTATAGCAGCATGCACTTTTCCACCATGCATTTTTGATACACATAACATATTAGTCTAGAGACACTTTCATAGTGTGCGTATTCCATTCCATTTCCACTCTTCTCATGGACACATCTGTATGAGTAACTGAGCTAGAACTGACAAATCTTCTGAATGCATTCAGGAGAGAAAACTATCCCTGCAGACTTTCCTCCCTAAAAGCGATTTCCCCCCACAAGCTCTAATTAATGCAACACTGCTGCCCTCCAGCATCCATGCACCTCACTTCTGCTGCTCTCTCTCTACCTCTGCCTCGCCCACAGCCATCAGCCCCAGGGTGTGTGTGTGTGTATGTGTGTGTACGTGCACACGTACTTATTGCTGGCCCTCTGCCTCCTCATCATCCTCCTCCACCAAGGCAATACAGCAACCAAGGCCTTGCCCACGGCAAACTACCCGTAAATCAATAAATGACCAGTGATGTTGACGTGTGGGTGTGATGGAATTACCAGCAGAGTAGAGAGAAGATATGAATGGTTTAGTAGATCTTTGGTAGCAATTTGTACCGGTATACGGGTTGAAAATGGCAGATTTGGGCACTAATAAGCACCTAGAACATAGTGACTGTACAGTAACATTATAATAAATACCGCTTTGATGTCATTCAAGCATGCCAAACACCCGTGAGTCCAACTGTGCACTTCACATTCCCAAATCATCAGATTCATGTCATACAGTGTCAATGTTTTTTCCATTATGTATACTCACCTTTGGTCTAATAATTTCCCCATTATCTCCAAACTGTTGCCTTTCAATTGCCACCATGGTTATGCAAATTATTTTCAATTTAGCCCTATACACATAGGCCAATTCCCACGAGTGTAAAGGGTTAATATCTGAGATATCTTACTGTACAGTGACGGAACTTAAGGATGGGCACTGGCCAGCCGGGCTAGTAGACCACAATTTCAACTAGCCTGGGTCCAGAATCTGCTACGGGGATAATGGAAAAGACACATTTTCACCCACATTTTCTAATTGCCCTGTCTGAAAAGTACCAGCCTCAGGTTAGCGGGCTAGCTTAATTTCCATGTTACTGTATCTTACTGTAAGCACATCAAGATGTAGCTGGAATATATGCACGTGTCATAACAGATAAATTCTAAAACTAAACTAAGTCAGTCATTCAGACAACTAAGACATTCCTTTCTATTTATTTTATCATACGGTGTGTGACTGCAGACCTCTCTACTCAACATTCCCAGGAGCCTGGCAATGACATCATGCCATTAAACAGAGAAACCAGTTCTAGTCTCATAGCACCACACCCATCTAATTATCTCAAACCTCTGCTATATTAATACTGCACTGTTATATAGTTTAGTTTACTGCTTTGACCAGGGCCCATAGGACTTTGCCTTTGGTCAAAAGCAGTGCACTAAACAGGGAGTAGGCTGCCATTTGAGACCAGCCCAGACCTCTATCTCTTTTATTATACCTGATGATAATGGCCACCTCTATTATTGGCAGACATGATTATCTTCCTGATCTGATAATCACACTGATAATCTATCCATCTTATTTCTCTAAGATAATAGAGACATATCATCTAGATGAATCATAGTTTCATATTAATGAAACATTACCTATGCATAGCGATGCCTGCCTGCTATTCGGCCTGGAAGTAGATAGATAACTGGACCAGATTAGCCTCCTGTCAGATGAATGGTCCTTATAAGATCTGTGTTTAGCCAGCGATCACAGCATAACTACCTAGGCTATACTGTGTAAAACAGTGCTGTTTGAACAAAGAAAGACACAATGTAGTACAACATCACACAGAATCGCAAGTCTATGGAAGATGTCCACAATAAGTAGGTTATTTCATTCAGCGCTAAGCCCCTGAGGTTGCTGACTAACAAGTCATTGTAGCATCAAAGACAAAGGATCGAAAGCTAGAAAATTGTTTGGTGATGCAGGGACTAAATAACCTTGACAAGCCATCTTGGATTGTTGGATGGGAGAAAAAGAGAAAGATAAGTACCAACTATAGGTGAATAACATCCTCATATTTACACTTCTACAGTTCACAGCTTCCACAAGGCCATCAACCATCATTCAACTGAATTAAAACAGAACTCCAGATGTTGAATCACCAATCAAATGTATTTCAAAAGCCTTTTTTACATCAACACTCCCAAAGTGCTTTACAGAAACCCAACCTTGACCCCAAAGAGCAAGCAATAGCACATATATATCCTGTTTATATGTCACTCTTTTCTTTGTACCTCTTCATAGAGCGATGTGACATTCTCATAACCTTAACTCCCAAACTAAGCAATTAAAATAATGATTCAGATGTTCTATTAGACAGCATTGTGTGCCGGAGTAAAGGGACAGCCCTTTGAAAATGTTCCCCAGACAGACGTTGCAGCTCATTATGTGGACGTTCTCAGAAACCCAGATCACCAGCATCGGCACGGCAACAGCTAGAATAATTGGGTGTCATATTACAGAGTGACATTTCTTATAAGACACCGGAGCAAACTGATTGTCATCGATTGCTTTAGTTTTAGTGTAGGAAGGGTAGAAGTAATGAACAGAAATATGCTTTTTGGTGCTTTTTTAAATGGAACTCACGTAGCATGACAGAATGGCCTTAGTGTGCTCTCATGTAGAACCACTCGCCAATTACCAGAAACCAAAGCCAGTTGTTTTTACTGTACCTCCTGTAATGGAAGACTGAATAATGTCCGCTGCCTCTTGTTTAGCATCAGTGCACATCACTTATTCAACATTTCCACATTTAATGTCATGCCCATTACAACGTAAACAGGTCTGTGATGATCTCTCTCCGACCAGCACAAAATAGCCACATAACAGTGGCTGGAGGCCCTGTGTGGCTCAATTGGGAGAGTATGGAGCTTGCAACGCCAGGTTTGTGGGTTTGATTTCCAAGGGGGACCAGTGTAAAAAGTATAAAAATGTATGCAGTCACTACTGCAAGTCTCTCTGGATAAGAGCGTCTGCTAAATGACTTAAATGTAAAATGTAAATGTGAGGCTATAATAAAAAGCTGTTATCAGTCTCTTGTGATGCCCTGGTGATCATAGGCCTCCATAAATATAACATGGAGAAATTGTAACTGCTCAAGTCCTAACTGATTAAAGCAAGCCTGATTCCAACATCGCAGTTTTATCTAGGCATATCATCCGCACAGCATTTTATGCAGTCTTATCTGAAACAAGCAATAGCATGCATTTGCCACTGTATCTTCTTCTGCTCTCTCTCTCTCTCTCTCTCTCTCTCTCTCTCTCTCTCTCTCTCTCTCTCTCTCTCTCTCTCTCTCTCTCTCTCTCCTTTGCTCAAAGGGCCTCTAATTTTGCTTTAGTGACATAAATGCTTCCTATTTTTTATTGACATGGTTATGAGCTGGTATCAAACAGCCTTTGAACACTAACACAAGGCTGCCAGAGTGAGCCTTTAACCCTCCTCCCACTAACTCAGATGGGCAGCAAGCTGAAACCATGTCAGAAACAACTTTATTTCTGAATATACTGAGGGTTCACTATTATTTCAGTATCCTGCCAAGTCCAGAGCTTGACATGTGTATTGAATTAAACGTCAGAGTGTAATTAATTAACTTCTCAATGCCTGAGTAATATCCATAACCATCTTATTTAAACACATCGAATTCAATAGCATGATTCATTGGGAATATTGAAATAACTTGGGTTGAAATACACAATCTCACTGCACACAGTAAATCCAGCTAATGCGTTTCAATGTGCTGTAGCGAAGTCCCCTAGTACTTTAGCTACTGAATGCCAAAATAAATTATTAGCAGTTATTTTTTTTTATTAACATAAAGCTTTGTGCATTACAACTCACTGCCACAGAGGAGATGGGCTGCTGAATGCCTTTTGTCACTCAAAGAATAGTTTCACGTCCAACCTATTTCCCTCTGAGAGGTTATTTCTTCATTATATGATGTCCTGTATCAGGTGTGAACAGACACACTATAAAGCCTGACATTTTGATGCTGGGAGGAAGAGAGGAGGATGTTTAGATGCCAGTGGATGAGTGTGTCAAGACCTCTCTTCTCCATGGCCCTTCCCACTGCAGTGTTCTCCACACAAATGCTAAATCACTCTGGGCAGGTGTCCCAGCCTTCACTCACACAGCACTACTACTGAGACAGAGTGATGAGAAGAGCAAAGAGGGTTCATACTATAGAGCTTTGTAGAGCTGGATGGCCAAAAGCAGATGAAGATAAGAAACCTACAGATTAGATTACTCACAAGGACAAGGACAAGGACATGTTTGCTCAGCTCAGTCGGTTGACTATGTTTACTATTGTTTGGTTTCTTCAAGGTGAACATACAGTACTCACCTGGACACAGTAAAGCACTGCTATGGCACAGGATGTGACACAGAGAGAGGATGACGGTTGTCCCAGGAGTTAAAACAAAACCTTGACAACAGGAAATGAGGGGCTTCACCTCTCTGTTGTTGTCTTGTACGATTCTGTTTCCTGTTCCAAGCTGATAGCTGATAGCTGACATCTCACCTCAATGCCATTAGATTAATTGGACTATAGCATTAGCTTCCTCCACCACCATCTGAGACTGACAGATATACTCTTCACATCTGCGGTTCGCAGGTTTTGAGATGCCATCATCAGAAGCTTCAGCAGCAGTCAGATGCAACTAGTATAGCTACTACCGTGCTACAATCTGACAGATTCTGTTCCCATATGGGGTTTCGAGATGCCACCATTAGTAAATTCAGCGGCAACCAGATTCTCCCGAGTGGCGCAGCGGTCTAAAGCACTGCATCTCAGTGCTAGAGGCATCACTACAGACCCTGGTTCGTTTCCAGGCTGCATCACAACCGGCTGTGATTGGGAGTCCCATAGGGCGGTGCACAATTGGCCCAGCTTCGTCCGGGTTAGGGTTTGTGGGGGTGGGTTATGAGGGTGGTTTATGAGATGACGGTAGGCCGTCATTGTAAATAAGAATTTGTTCTGACTTGCCGAGTTAAATAAAGGTTAAATAAAAAATATATTGCATAGCCTCAAGTTAGTGTAACACATGTGAATGTAAAAGAACAGTCTCCACACATGTCTGTTTGGTGTGGAGATGGTGTGATGGTGACATACGAGGGATCACATTGCTGAGCGTGGAGAAATCCTCCACAGCAGACAAGGCAAACATCTCTCTGCAGCGTAGTAAAATGAATGGTACTGCACACGTTTTATATTTCATTTGAAGGGAGTCTGTCATAAAATCAACATGGTCTCCTGGGCTGTATCTCATAAACCACCCCCACAGTGACTGCAGGCTTTTGACAGAAATGCCCAATCAAGGCGGTGAGGGGTCAGCCTCTATAAGAAGCTGGAGGAGCGTGAGTTATGGTTAGGCTCAGAGTGTTATTTTAATGGGGCTCCAAGCTGCCGCTGTAAAACGCTGGTTGCTCTTTGGCACTGGTAACAGGCACCATAACAGGCAACAGGCACCATTCATGTGTGTATATTTTCCACATGATATAAACCCCTACAGTATATGAGGTCTGTGGTTGTTAGGGGGATCTCAGCAGTACTGTATACTGGCCAACCAAAGACACTGATGGATCTTCAATTCTGCTGAAGCTAGATAATGGCCTACTGCTCAAATCAAAATCCAATCAAATCAAATTGTATTTGTCACATACACATGGTTAGCAGATGTTAATGCGAGTGTAGCGAAATGCTTGTGCTTCTAGTTCTGACCATGCAGTAGTATCTAACAAGTAATCTAACAATTTCACAACAACTACCTTATACACACAAGAGTAAAGGAATGAATACGAGTATGTACATATAATATATGGATGAGCGATGGCTGACCGGCATAGGCAAGATGCAGTAGATGGTATATAGTACAGTATATACATGTGAGATGAGTAGTGTAGGATATGTAAACATTATATATATGGCATCGTTTAAAGTGGCTAGTGATACATTTATTACGTCCACTTTTTAATTATTAAAGTGGCTAGAGATTTGAGTCGATGGCCGAACGGCATAGGCAAGATTCAGTAGATGGTAGAGAGTACAGTGTATACATTTGATATGAGTAATGTCGCATATGTAAACATTATATACAAAATTGTTTAAAGTGGCTAGTGATACATTTGTTACATCCAATTCCTATTATTTAAAGTGGCTAGAGATTTAAGTCAGTATGTTGGCAGCAGCCACTCAATGTTAGTGGTGGCTGTTTAACAGTCTGATGGCCTTGAGATAGAAGCTGTTTTTCGGTCTCTCGGTCCCAGCTTTGATGCACCTGTACTGACCTCGCCTTCTGGATGATAGCGGGGTGAACAGGCAGTGTTGTCCTTGATTATCTTTTTGGCCTTCCTGTGACATCGGGTGGTGTAGGTGTCCTGGAGGGCAGGTAGTTTACCCCCTGTGATGCGTTGTGCAGTCCTCATTACCCTCTGGAGAGCCTTACGGTTGTGGGCGGAGCAGTTGCCGTACCAGGCTGTGATACAGCCCGACAGGATGCTCTCGATTGTGCATCTGTAGAAGTTTGTGAGTGTTTTTGGTGACAAGCCGAATTTCTTCAGCTTCCGGAGGTTGAAGAGGCGCTGTTGCGCCATTCTTCACCACACTGTCTGTGTGGGTGGACCATTTCAGTTTGTCCGTGATGTGTACGCCGAGGAACTTAAAACATTCCACCTTCTCCACTACTGTCCCGTCGATGTGGATAGGGTGGTGCTCCCTCTGCTGTTTCCTGAAGTCCACGATCATCTCCTTAGTTTTGTTGACGTTGAGTGAGAGGTTATTTTCCTGACACCACACTCCGAATGCCCTCACCACCTCCCTCTAGGCCGTCTCGTCGTTGTTGGTAATCAAGCCTACCACTGTAGTGTCGTCAGCAAACTTGATGATTGAGTTGGAGGCGTGCTTGGCCACGCAGTCATGGGTGAACAGGGAGTACAGGAGGGGGCTGAGAACGCACCCTTGTGGGGCCCCAGTGTTGAGGATCAGCGGGTTGGAGATGTTGTTTCCTACCCTCACCACCTGGGGCCGTCCCGTCAGGAAGTCCAGGACCCAGTTGCACAGGGCTGGGTTGAGACCCAGGGTCTCGAGCTTAATGACGAGCTTGGAGGGTACTATGGTGTTAAATGCTGAGCTGTAGTCGATGAACAGCATTCTTACATAGGTATTCCTCTTGTCCAGATGGGTTAGGGCAGTATGTAGTGTGATTGCGATTGCGTCGTCTGTGGACCTATTGGGACGGTAAGCAAATTGGAGTGGGTCCAGGGTGTCTGGCAGGATGGAGGTGATATGATCGTTGACTAGTCTCTCAAAGCACTTCATGATGACGGAAGTGAGTGCTACGGGGCGATATTCATTTAGCTCAGTTACCTTTTAGTTTCTGTCTGTAGGCTGGGCGCAACAAAATGGAGTCATGGTCAGACTTGCCGAAAGGAGGGCGGAGAATGGCCTTGTATGCATCACGGAAGTTAGAATAACAATGATCCAGGGTTTTCCCGGCCCGGGTTGCACATTCGATACGCTGATAAAATTTTGGGAGCCTTGTTTTCAGATTAGCCTTGTTAAAATCCCCAGCCACAATAAATGCAGCCTCAGGATATGTGGTCTCCAGTTTACATAGAGTCCAATGAATTTCTTTCAGTGCCGTCGATGTGTCAGCTTGAGGGGGGATATATGCGACTGTGATTATAATCGAGGAGAATTCTCTTGGTAGATAATGCGGTCGGCATTTGATTGTAAGGAATTCTATGTCAGGTGAACAAAAGGACTTGAGTTCCTGTATGTTGTTATGATCACACCACGACTCGTTAATCATAAGACACACACCCCCGCCCTTCTTCTTACCAGATAGATGTTTATTTCTGTCGATGCGATGCTTGGAGAAACCATGTGGCTGTACCGACTCTGATAACGTGTCCTGAGTGAGCCATGTTTCCGTGAAGCAAAGAACGCTGCAGTCTCTGATGTCTCTCTGGAAGGCAATCCTTGCTCAGATTTCGTCTACCTTGTTGTCCAGAGACTGGACATTGGCAAGTAGTATATTCGGGAGCGGTGCGCGATGTGTCCGTCTACGGAGCCTGACCAGAAGACCGCCCCGTCTACCTCTTCTCCTCCACCGCCGTTGTTTTGGGTCGCCGGCTGGGATCCAGTCTATTGTCCTAGTTGGTGGCCCAAACAGAGGATCCGCTTCGGGAAAGTCGTATTCCTGGTCGTAATGTTGGTAAGTTGACGTTGCTCTTATATCCAATAATTCCTCCCGGCTGTATGTAATAAAACGTTAGATTTCCCGGGGTAACAATGTAAAAAGTTATCCATAAAAAAACAAAATACTGCATAGCTTCCTGAGAACGTGAAGCGAGGCTGCCATCTCTGTCGGTGCCGGAAGTAGGGACCTAAGGCAAAATAACAGGCAATGTGCCATCTGGAGAGGCATTATATCGAAAGGAAAAGTGTTGACGGAAAAGTGCTGACGAAAAATAAGGTTGACGGAGGAGTCAATTGATTCCAAACAATTTGATTTTTAATGTGGCCTGTATCTTCTATGCTTCTGTGTAGGAATCATTAAGTCATTATGACGGTTGAATTGATATTAGATATATTTGGTTAAATCTGTTTAAAGTGTGACCAATTATTCTATAGAACTTCAAGGCAGGGATGGTAATTAACTATAGGGTCCCCAAGAGAGATCCAAAACAAGGTGTACAGGAGAACTATCATCTTGTCTTGTGTTTAGTAAGAGGAAGGTACTGACATATGGTTAGAATGGATTGTTATTCTATGGTTACTTTAGAGTTGATGGTCCGTTCCCCCTCCTCATCCCACACCCACAATATGTTCATATGAATTATGCTTGACACTTTTCCTTTCGATATAATGCCTCTCCAGATGGCACATTGCCTGTTATTTTGCAAGCAAACCAAAAGGCACCTGGCACATACATTTAACTTTTCAGCAAGCTGAGTGGAGTGGAACTGAATAGTTAGTTTACTTTTTGTATTATGAGTTATTGAAGTGAAATTCAGCAACTCTTGGACAGTGGAAGTTAACAAAATGCTTCTTTATTGTTTAAACCTGAAGGACATACAGAGTTATTGTAATGGATGTATGAGGAGTTATTGCAATGGTCTTATTGTAACTATACAGTAGCTGTTTCTGTTTCAGACAGGTCAGGCTGAATCAGGCTGTTTCGACTCACAATGCCTCCTCCAGTTCTGGATGTACAGCTTTCTCGCCAGGCTGTGTTCACAACTACATTTCAGGAAGCAGGTCTCAGTATTCATGGGTGGTAACAGTCTTCATCAGGAGATAATGTGCTCTATGTGTATTCTGCCCTGCACTAAATCCAGTTTGGAAATGAATCTGTCATTGTGGACGGCTCACATTGATTCTTCTGTGGACATCACTTTCCATCATCCCGTAGCTTGGGGTGAATCTCTGCTACTAGGTAAACACAACTCACTAGCCACACTACAGCCAGGATTACAGATGACACACACACATGCATGGATGCATGCACACATACACACGTGCCCACAAACGCACTTCATTAATTCATTTAGGTATAAGAGTTTAACATAAAAAATTGTTATAACCAATTTTTCATCTCCTTTCACCTTTTCAGTAATGATACATGTCTATCCTTTCAGTTTGTTCATCTAATTTCACCTTTTCAGTAGTGATACATGTCTATCCTTTCAGTTTGTTCATCTCCTTTCACCTTTTCAGTAATGATACATGTCTATCCTTTCAGTTTGTTCATCTCCTTTCACCTTTTCAGTAATGATACATGTCTATCCTTTCAGTTTGTTCATCTAATTTCACCTTTTCAGTAGTGATACATGTCTATCCTTTCAGTTTGTTCATCTAATTTTACCTTTTCAGTAATGATACATGTCTATCCTTTCAGTTTGTTCATCTCCTTTCACCTTTTCAGTAATGATACATATCTATCCTTTCAGTTTGTTCATCTCCTTTCACCTTTTCAGTAATGATACATATCTATCCTTTCAGTTTGTTCATCTCATTTTCTTCACCCATGAGATCATTTTGTATTTTGGATGGACTTCTCTGATTTGCCATTTCAATATTGTCTAAAAAAACTGTTCACAATACATTTGGGGTTTGTAGACATCATTGAGGGTGGAGAGAGTGAATGGCATGGCTCAGTGCTCTGGCTGCTACAGTAATAGATGATGACCGAGAGGGCCAGCTCCCTAGTCATTTGTACATGCAAATTGATTAAGAAGTAATAGCCAGCAATGAGGAAATCACCAGGGATCAGGCATACCAGTTTTCACTCAGTCAGTAATAAGACAAAAAAACCTGAACGCAAACTCCTATTAGTCCTAAAGATGCTTGTAATCTAAAGTCATTTCCCACACGTAACGGCCTGTTGTATTTCCTCAATCAAGAAAATAAATCGGATGAATTGACATCATTGGCTGTGTTCTATCTGGAGCCCCCATGTTCCCCACACCATAAGAGACGTGTGACTACTGTACATTACTGTTGGGCTCTTACAGGGATCTACCCCCCACCCGCCCTCTTTCTCTCTCTGTGCATCTTTCTCTCACTCTCTCTCTCTCTTGCTCTCTCTCTGGCTCTCTCCCTATCTCTCTCTTAATCTCTCTCTCTCTCTCTCCCCCCCTCTCTCTTTCCCTTCCCTCTCTCTCTCTATCGCCCACTATCTCTTTTCCTCTCTCTCGCTCTCTCAAGATCTCTCGCTCTCTCTCGCTCTCTCTCTCACTCTCTCCCTTTCCCTCTCTCTGTGGGGCTTTTCTCTGTTCTGTCTCAGTAAGGCCTCACATGGGAACTCCTTTCCTGCCTGGCCAACTTCAAACAGCAGAGCAGATAAAGTATGAGACAGCAGGATAAAATGCAGCACACACTATTTAAGGCATATCTACAGGATTCATTGGAGCCCTGGATCATCAGATAAGACTGTATTACACTGAGCTGGATGAAATGGCACTCTGGTGTCATAGCCACTCTCCTCTACACTATCTACTCACACTGTATACATCTGGCCAGCTCGGTTTACTGAAATACCATACATCATACATTTAAGTGAAACATGCATTATTGGACAGCAAACAGACAGTGTTTTTTCCACTGGCTTTTTTAGTGCACATTGAATAAGTACAGTGCCTTCAGAAAGTATTCATTCACCTTGACTAATTCCACATTTTGTTGTGTCACGTCCAGGCCTGAGTTTTACAGGCTGGCGTGTTTAGTTTCGTTTTTGGTGTAGGGTTTTCTGTTCTAGGTGTTCTATTTCTATGTTGGGTAAATGGTTCCCAATTAGAGGTAGCTGAGTGTCGTTACCTCTAATTGGGAACCATATATATGTTTGTGGTTTTGCACTAGGGTTTTGTGGGTTATTGTGTTTAGTTCATAGTGCAAGTGTTTCGTCTATGTTATATGTTACGATCTTCATTCGTTTGTTTATTGTTTTTCCCCAGTTACGTTATTAAATAAATATGTATACTGGAAGCATCGCTGCGTCTTGGTCCGTCCCTCGAGAAGATCGTGACAGAATAACCCACCATAAAAGGACCAAGCAGCGAGAGAACAGGGAGTTCTGGAGCTGGGAGGAGGAACTATTTGGAGGGGGACCCTGGACACAGCCTGGAGAGTATCGCCGTCCAAGAGAGGAGCTGGAAGCAGCGGCGGCGGAGCGGCGCTATTATGAGGAGAAGTACGGAGCATGGAGCGTTAATAAGGAGAGATATGCTGGAACACGCCTGGCAAGAAAGCCCGAGAGGCAGCCCCAAACATTTGTTTTTGGGGGGGCACACGGGGAGTTTGACCGGTTCAGGGTGGACTCCTGAGCCAACTCCTCGTGCAATTTGGAGGGAGCGTTGGAGGGAGCGTCGCACTGGTAAGACGCAGTGCTATGCAATATTGCGCACAGTGTCTCCAGTGCGCATTCATAGGCCGGTGCGCGACATTCCAGCTCCACTCATCTGTCAGGCTAGGGTGAGTGTGCAGCCTGGAAGAGTGGTGCCGGCTCTGCGCGCGAAGTCTCCCGTGCACCTTATTGGACCAGGATATCCTGCACCGGTTCTGCGTGCAGTGTCTCCGGTGCGTATCCACAGCCCGGTACGCGACATTCCAGCTCCACTCATCTGTCAGGCTAGGGTGAGTGTGCTGCCTGGAAGAGTGATGCCAGCTCTGCGCACCAAGCCCCCTGTACGCTTAAAGAGCCCAGTACGTCCAGTCCCTGTTCCACGCTCCAGGATCCCTGTGCGAGTCGTGGACCCAGCACGTCCTGTCCCTGTTCCACGCTCCAGGATCCCTGTGCGAGTCGTGGACCCAGCACGTCCTGTCCCTGTTCCACGCTCCAGGATCCCTATGCGCGTCGTG
Organism: Hucho hucho; assembly: GCA_003317085.1. Lineage (NCBI taxonomy): Eukaryota > Metazoa > Chordata > Actinopteri > Salmoniformes > Salmonidae > Hucho > Hucho hucho. Next base: position 105,130 of record QNTS01000501.1, on the reverse strand, counting down.
GACCCAGCACGTCCTGTCCCTGTTCCACGCTCCAGGATCCCTGTGCGAGTCGTGGACTCAGTACGTCCTGTCCCTGTTCCACGCTCCAGGATCCCTGTGCATGTCGTGGACCCAGCACGTCCCGTCCCTGTTCCACGCTCCAGGATCCCTGTGCGCATCGTGAGTCCAATACGGCCCGTTCCTGCTCCTCGCACCAGAGTCCCAGTGCGCATAGAGAGTCCAATACGGCCCGTTCCTGCTCCTCGCACCAGAGTCCCAGTGCGCATAGAGAGTCCAATACGGCCCGTTCCTGCTCCCCGCACCAGGTCCCCAGTGCGCATCGCTAGTCCAGCACAGCATGCTCCTACTCCCCGCACCAGGACCCCTGTGCGCATCGCGAGTCCAGCACAGCATGTTCCTGCTCCTCGCACCAGGTCCCCTGTGCGCATCGCGAGTCCAGCACAGCCTGNTGTTATAGATTTTATGGTTATGACTAAATGTTTGTACATCTAAGAATATTCCATTCTGAAAATGTATGAAATAGAGATAGGGTTATAAGACAGATGGTAGTCCAATTGATGTGTGTGTGTGTGTCTAGATATTAACTTTGTGTGTAAACCTGGAACAGGCTAGTATGACTTCATTTCGGGAGTATCTGGGAGAACAAAGAATTCTTTGATTCTACCAGACACATGCGAGAGGCCCCTGTCCTTGAAGACGGGAGGGATAGTTAAAGAGCCGCCCAAGTTTGACTTATGTTGCAAAGATTGTGATAAGGAATGAATGGGTACTGTGGGAAGACACTATTTCTTGGAAATGGTGGGGCCTTTGTATCTTTGTATTTCAACATTGTACCATATAAAAGACTGTGTACACCTTTTAGAGCTCAGAGCTCTCCCGTGAATAAATAATCTACATTTGACCATTATAGATTGGGCCTCTGTTTGTCTCATTTCAACCAGTATCTTACAAATACTGGGTAACAGACAGAGTTTGTTTAATTGAAGTTCAGTTTATGAACATTGAGAACAAAATTTCTATAACATTACGTTATTAAATAAATATGTATACTGGAAGCATCGCTGCGTCTTGGTCCGTCCCTCGAGAAGATCGTGACATGTTGAGTTACAGCCTGAATTCAAAAATGGATTAAATAAAAAAAATGCTCACCCATCTACACACAATACACCATAATGACAAAGTGAAAATATGTTTTTAGAAATGTTGGCAAATGCTTTGAAAATGAAATACAGAACTATCTAATTTACATAAGTATTCACACCCCTGAGTCAAAACTTTGTAGAAGCACCTTTGTTGGCAATTACAGCTGTGAGTCATTTTGGGTAAGTCTCACACCTGGATTGAACAATATTTGCCCATTATTCATAAGAAAAATCTTCAAGCTCTGTCAAGCTGATCATGTATAGATCATTGCTAGACAGCCATTTTCAAGCTGATTTAAGTCAAAACTGTAACTAGGCCACTGAGGAACATTCAATGTCATCTTGGTAAGCAACTCCAGTGTAGATTTGGCCTTGTCTTTTTGGTTATTGTCATGCTGAAAGGTGAATTTGTCTCCCAGTGTCTGTTGGAAAGCAGACTGAACCAGGTTTTCCTATAGGATTTTACCTGTGCGTATTAGGGGCACCCGAGAGGCGCAGTGGTCTAAGGCACTGCATCTCAGCGCTTGAGGCGTCACAACAGCAACCCCTGGTTCGAATCCAGGCTGTATCACAACCAGCCGTGATTGGGAGTCCCATAGGGCAGCACACAATTGGCCCAGCATCGTCCGGGTTTGGCCGGTGTAGGCCGTCATTGTAAATAAGAATTTGTTGTTAACTGGCTTGCCTAGTTAAATAAAAAAAAATTAAACAAAATAGTATTCTGTTTATAATTATAATTTTTTTAATTCCCTAGTCCTTGCTGATGACTAGTATACCCATAACATGATGCAACCACCACCATGCTTGAAAATACGAAGTGTGGTATTCAGTGATGTGTTGTGTTCGTATTCAGGACAAAAAGTGTATTTTTTTGCCACATTTTTTTGCAGTATTACTTATAGTGCCTTTTTGCAAACAGGATCCATGTTTTGGAATATTTTTATTGAGTACAGGCTTCCCTCTTTTTTTCACTCTGTCATTTGGGTTAGTATTGTGGAGTAACTACAATGTTGTTGATCCATCCTCAGTTTTCTCATATCACAACCACTAACTGTTATATTGGCCTCATGTTGAAATCCCTGAGTGGTTTCCTTCCTCTCTGGCAACTGAATTTGGAAGGACCCCTGTATCTTTGTAGTGACTTGATACACCATTCAAAGTGTAATTAATAACTAATCACCATGCTCAAAGGGATATTCAGTGCCTGCTTTTCAATAATTTTTTTTACACATCTACCACATCTACCCTTCTTTGCAAGGCATTGAAAAACCTCCCTTGTCTTTGTGGTTGAATCTGTGATTGAAATTCACTGCTTGACTGAGGGACCTTACAGATAATTGTATGTGTGGGGTATTAAAATAAGGTAGTCATTCAAAAATCATGTTAAACACTATTATTGAACATGGAATGAGTTCATACAACTTATTATGTGATGTATTAAGCACATTTTTACTCCTAACAATAAAAAAAAATTCAAAACAAAATTCCACTTTCACATAATGGGGTATTTTGTACAAATCAGTGACACAACGTCTCAATTTAATCGAGTTTAAATTCAGGTTGTAACACAACAAAATATGGAAAAAGTCAAGGGTGTGAATACTTTCTGAAGGCATTGTACACAGTAAAGCTCTTTTCAGGCAATCGGTAATCATGCCCCTCACCACAGTCATGCTGTTAAGGTTTATTTGTACCATGCTTAGTCAGCCGCTTTAGAAAATAATGTATTTGCTAATTTAAAATGACATTGTAATGTAATTGGAGAGACTGTGAACATATGATTGAATAAATGATGTACCTAACTTTTTTTTTATCATTCTCAGAATTCAGATGTGTCAATAAAGATTTCTTGGAATTCTCAGATCGGCTAATGATCAAACCTAACAGGTATAAACTGTTGACAACTACCTATAATGCATATGTATGCATCTGATTTGACAACGACAGATACATGTGGAGAGTTGTTCACAACATGTGCTGCATAAGAGATGATCAAAGATTTTAGTCTATTTCAACCCCTTGAAATAATCTGGAGGGAATAATTGTGGAATAAACTCTGTCTGATCGATTTATTTAAAGCAGCCCTGTAAGTATTCACCCTGAGGTTACTGTATATCTGATGAGGCTCAGTCAATTCTCTGTGTACTGATTTGTAAGTAGAAAACTGTAATGTTAGTGTATTCTCCAGTAATTAGATTAATGAGCACCTCCCTGCTCCCATGATGCATGGCTGTCATCTGTGTGTGTGTGTGTGTGTGTGTGTGTGTGTGTGTGTGTGTGTGTGTGTGCGCGCGCGTGCGTGTGTGTGTGTGCATGTGTGTGTGGTCTCATAGCTACCACCACTGGATGTTTAGAGAATGTGGGTGGCTGAGTGAAAGACTGATATTTACATTAGCACTCTAGAAAGGAACACTTACGGTGCCTATCTTATTCCCTCCCCCCACACATGTGGACAGTGGATGGCTCAGGCTGGGGCTGCCTGACACATGCGTTGCTGGTGAAGCCCAGAGATAATGAGCATAAAGAATCTGTTCCACACATGGCACGTTTATAAAGGCATGTCGTGTCATTAATCAGGAGCATGGGGAAATGGGACAGTCTAAGGTGTGTGGTTTGATTGACAGGCTAATTTATTGCCAGGATCAGCAGCTTTTCATGGGATGAATAGGAGCTTTGGCTAGCTTTGCCTAATTAAAGGTGGGTATTGGAGAACGGCCCAGGGAGATTCTGTATGGGGTCAGTGAGGCTGCCAGGTGTGTGGGCCACTGCATTCCCTCAGGAGAGGCTGACTCTCTACTGTACATCTCTCTGAAGCAGCTTGGATGGATACTGGGTGACTGGTTCTGGGGGGGGGGTTGTTAACTACGCTGTGCATCTGCCAACATCAAACATACAAGTACGGGTAGGGGTTTGCAGGGGGGTGAGCTATGCACTCTATAATGATGCGACTCGGAGATGGTTGGGTTGGGTCTCTATGTCTCTGACATTACTCAGTCATATTGGGTGGCTGCTGCTGATTGATGGTGTTGACATGTGCCTGTGCATCTGTAAACATCAAACATACAAGCAAGGGTAGGGGTTTATGAGTAAAGCTACTTTATATCTACTACTCAGAGATGTATCTATCTTCCATGGGTGTGCCTGTGCCTTCTACAAGGTTCTGTGGTTCTAACTACCTCTGAGGTTCTGAGGTTCTGATTCCCTCTGAGGTTCTGAGGTTCTGACTCCCTCTGAGGGCAGTAGAGTTAGGTCAAGTTCCATATATGGAGAGACTATATATATACTGTATATATAGAGAGAGACTATATATATACTGTATATATAGAGAGAGACTATATATATACTGTATATATAGAGAGAGACTATATATATACTGTATATATAGAGAGAGACTATATATATACTGTATATATAGAGAGAGACTATATATATACTGTATATATAGAGAGAGACTATATATATACTGTATATATAGAGAGAGACTATGTAGCTCTGGTTAGGGCAGCCACTGGATGTTAAGCTTTGTTTTCGATATCAAAATATGTGTTATCCTCCCTCTGAATTTCTTCTGAAATTAGCATCTCATCTGGCCTTACACATTGAATTAGCTCACATTGCAGTTGTGTGCCAAGCCCTGCTTCTGCTCCAATTGCAGAATAATCAAATCAGGGGAAGTATGCTCCATGCGGTATCAAAACATCTAACCTCTATTAAGGACAGCATCTTAATCATTTTTATTCAATTTTTTAAAAAGGGGATTCTGCTTCTGTGTACATTGTGTATTATTTTCATCTTATATTGAGATATAAGATGATTTCAATGTTAAATATTTGCTTCTGAGATAACATTGTTGGAATAGCAATTTATCACCAAGCTAGACGGCAATTTGGCCAAGGGATGCTTTAATGACAAATCATTATACATGCTTTATGATAGCTTAAGAAGATGGGCAAGGCTGCATCACATTGCACTGCGGTGAAAAAATGTAAACGTTAGCTATATACTGTATGCTGCAGGCTGGAAATGAGTAATGGGCATCAAATCAAAGTTTATTTGTCAACAGGTGTAGAACTTACAGTGAAATGCTTACTTACAGGCTCTAACCAACATTTCAAAAAAGGTATTATGTGAACAATAGGCAAGTAAAGAAATAAAAACAACAGTAAAAAGACAGTGAAAAAAAAACAGTAGCGAGGCTATATACAGTAGCGAGGCTATAACAGTAGCGAGGCTGCATACAGGCACCGGTTAGTCGGGCTGATTGAGGTAGTATGTACATGTAGATATGGTTAAAGTGACTATGCATATATGATGAACAGAGAGTAGCAGTAGCGAAAACGAGGGTTTGGCGGGTGGTGGGTGGCGGGACACAATGCAGATAGCCCGGTTAGCCAAATTGCGGGGGCACTGGTTGGTCGGGCCAATTGAGGTTGTATATGAATGTATAGTTAAAGTGACTATGCATATATGATAAACAGAGAGTAGCAGCAGCGTAAAAGAGGGGTTGGGGGGGCACACAATGCAAATAGTCCAGGTAGCCATTTGATTACCTGTTCAGGAGTCTTATGGCTTGGGGGTAAAAACTGTTGAGAAGCCTTTTTGTCCTAGACTTGGCACTCCAGTACCGCTTGCCATGCAGTAGTAGAGAGAACAGTCTATGAGTGGGGTGGCTGGGGTCTTTGACAATTTTTAGGGCCTCCTTTCGACACCGCCTGGTGTAGAGGTCCTGGATGGCAGGCAGCTTAGCCCCAGTGATGTACTGGGCCGTACGCACTACCCTCTGTAGAGCCTTGCGGCCGGAGGCCGAGCAATTGCCGTACCAGGCAGTGATGCAACCAGTCAGGATGCTCTCGATGTTGCAGCTGTAGAACCTTTTGAGGATCTGAGGACCCATGACAAATCTTTTTAGTTTCCTGAGGGGGAATAGGCTTTGTCGTGCCCTCTTCACGACTGTCTTGGTGTGTTTGGACCATTCTAGTTTGTTGGTGATGTGGACACCAAGGAACTTGAAGCTCTCAACCTGCTCCACTACAGCCCCGTCGATGAGAATGGGGGCGTGATCGGTCCTCGTTTTCCTGTATTCCACAATCATCTCCTTAGTCTTGGTTACGTTGAGGGTAGGTTGTTTTTCTGGCACCACCCGGTCAGGTCTCTGACCTCCTCCCTATAGGCTGTCTCGTTGTTGTCAGTGATCAGGCCTACCACTGTTGTGTCGTCTGCAAACTTAATGATGGTGTAGGAGTCGTGCCTAGCCATGCAGTCGTGGGTGAACAGGGAGTACAGGAGGGGACTGAGCACGCACCCCTGGGGGGCTCCAGTGTTGAGGATCAGCGTGGCAGATGTGTTGCTACCTACCCTCACCACCTGGGGGTGGCCCGTCAGGAAGTCCAGGATCCAGTTGCAGAGGGAGGTGTTTAGTCCCAGGATCCTTAGCTTAGTGATGAGCTTTGAGGGTGCGTTGGTGTTGAACGCTGAGCTGTAGTCAATGAATAGCATTCTCAGATAGGTGTTCCTTTTGTCCAGGTGGGAAAGGGCAGTGTGGAGTGCAATAGAGATTGCATCATCTGTAGATCTGTTTGGGCGGTATGCAAATTGGAGTGGGTCTAGGGTTTCTGGGATAATGGTGTTTCAAAGCACTTCATGGCTACGGACGTGAGTGCTACGGGTCTGTAGTCATTTAGGCAGGTTGCCTTGGTGTTCTTGGGCACAGGGACTATGGTGGTCTGCTTGAAGCATGTTGGTATTACAGACTCAATCAGGGACATGTTGAAAATGTCAGTGAAGACACCTGCCAGTTGGTCAGCACATGCCCGGAGCACAGTTCCTGGTAATCCATCTGGCCCCGCAGCCTTGTGAATGTTGACCTGTTTAAAGGTCTTACTCACATCGGCTACGGAGAGCTTGATCACACAGTCGTCCGGAACAGCTGATGCTCTCATGCATGCCTCAGTGTTGATTGCGCCGAAGCGAGCATAGAAGTGATTTAGCTCGTCTGGTAGGCTCGTGTCACTGGGCAGCTCGCGGCTGTGATTCCCTTTGTAGTCTGTAATAGTTTGCAAGCCCTGCCACATAAGACGAGCATCGGAGCCGGTGTAGTACAATTCAATCTTAGCCCTGTATTGACGCTTTGCCTGTTTGATGGTTCGTTGCAGGGCATAGCAGGATTTCTTATAAGCTTCCGGGTTAGAGTCCCGCACCTTGAAAGCTGCAGCTCTACCCTTTAGCTCAGTGCGAATGTTGCCTGTAATCTGGTTGGGGTACGTACGTACAGTCACTGTGGGGATGACGTCCTGAATGCACTTATTGATAAAGGCCAGTGACTGATGTGGTGTACTCCTCAATGCCATCGGAAGAATCCCGGAACATGTTCCAGTCTGTGATAGCAAAGCAGTCCTGTAGTTTAGCATCTGCTTCATCTGACCACTTTTTTATAGACTGAGTCACTGGTGCTTCCTGCTTTAATTTTTGCTTGTAAGCAGGAATCAGGAGGATAGAGTTGTGGTCGGATTTACCAAATGGAGGGCGAGGGAGAGCTTTGTACGCGTCTCTGTGTGTGGAGTATAGGTGATCTAGAATTGTTTTCCCTCTGGTTGCACATTTAACATGTTGATAGAAATTAGGTAGAACTGATTTAAGTTTCCCTGCATTAAAGTCTCCGGCCACTCTGGGTGAGTGGTTTCCTGTTTGCTTATTTCCTTATACAGCTGACTGAGTGCGGTCTTAGTGCCAGCATCCGTCTGTGGTGGTAAATAAAAAGCCACGAAAAGTATAGATGAAAACTCTCTAGGCATGTGGTGTGGTCTGCAATTTATAACAAGATACTCTACTTCAGGCGAGCAAAATCTAGAGACTTCCTTAGATTTCGTGCACCAGCTGTTGTTTACAAATATGCACAGACCGTATATCCCGCTAGCTGAATATCCATGTCCTCATTCAGCCACGATTCCGTGAAACATAGGATATTACAGTTTTTGGTGTCCCGTTGGTAGGATTTTTGTGATCGTACCTCGTCTAATTTATTGTCCAATGATTGCACGTTGGCGAGTAATATTGACGGTAACGGCAGCTTTCCCACTCGCCTTCTACGGATCCATTCAAGGCATCCAGCTCTGTGTCCTCTGTACCTGCGTCTCTTTCTCTTGCAAATAATGGGGATGTCGGCCTTGTCGGCTGCTTGGAGAACGTCCTGCTTATTGAAGAAAAAATCTTTGTCTAATCCGAGGTGAGTGATTGCTGTCCTGATATCCAGAAGCTCTTTTTTCCCGTAAGATACGGTTGCAGAAACAATATGTACAAAATAAGTTACAAATAACGCAAAAAACCCCACATAATAGCACAATTAGTTGGGCGCCCGTAAAACTGCTGCCATTTCTTCCGGCTCCATTTATTGCATCAACTCCAGGTAATGTTCACATACAGGTACTGTAGTCTGCTGTGCAGGGAAAATACATCTCCTTGGAAGAATAGAGAGAGAGTATAGTAGCCTGTTGTTTGGGGCCAGCATCGTGCAACCATACAATGGTACAGGTCATACAGTTAAGCGGTGGGTGTCTCAGGTCTTTAAATCACATTATGCTTATGAAAATCCATGTGACTAATCCCAGTGACTCCAGAATCCCAAAGAGACGTAATTTTGACTGGCTGGCGGTCAGGAAGGAACTTTCTCTGCACGCAAGAAGCAAACAACAACAACTAGACTTGGGTTCAAATAGTTTTTGATTTATCTCCATTACATTAGCTGTGCTTGATTTGAACAAATGGAGTGTCCCACAACTGCCAACCCTGCCATCTGGCACTTCCAGACAGGCTCAATCAAACCCTCAAAGTAGTTGAAAGAAAACAAATTCTATTTGAACCCAGGTCTGAAGAAGGACTAGAGAGATGTGGAGTTGCTGGGTTAATGACCCAGCCTCAACCCCCACAGAATTCCCAGGTATAGCCTCAGTAACCTGTCATCTCCAGCAAAAGACTCATCAGCGAGATGAGGAAATAGGAGAAAGAAAATCAAAGGCTAGCAGCGGCGATGCAGAGAGAGAGAGAGATGCGAGAAGGGAGTGGGAGATATTCTCAGCAGGCATCTTCACTAACATGTAGGAAGCCTTCCTCAACACCATGATAGTGTCAGCAGTAGCCTCTTTCAAGGGATTATATTTATTTTAGAAAAAGTAATGTGGAAGCCCGAATCTTTCATTAAATGAGAGGTTATTTCATTATTTAGAAGGTCTTATTTTCCACCTCAGTTCACAGGCAACGTGAGACGCAAACTGGCAACTTGAAAACCTATTTAAATGAATCTGATTCTGGTCCCATCTGAGTTTCTCTCTCTCTCTCTCTCTCTCTCTCTCTCTCTCTCTCTCTCTCTCTCTCTCTCTCTCTGTCCTCCTCTCTTCTGTTCTCTCTCTTTCTCTCCTCTTAGAGCAGGTGTGCAGACTTGCTAATTCAATCAGCTCCAACAAGGCAGGATAGCTTCTCTCTGCCATGTTGTCTGGTATGCCATGCCTCTCACTGTGCCGCTCACCTGTCCTCTAGCCGTGACCTCATCAGGGAGGATAAAAAGCCACAGGTATCTTTCATATGCTCAGATCAGTCTGGCAGCTCTTACACACAAACACGCATGCACACACCACTAGCCAGGAGTTTGACTGACTGGCATACTGATTCCTTTCTGTGCCCTGCCATGTGGTCCTTATCAATGGTCTGGCTGGGACTAGGTACTGTAGTGGGGTCCGAAAGCCTCAGTGCGGCATCTATTTAAAGGATTTCCTGGCTTAAAAGTGACTGTTCGATAAGCCATGCTGACAGACAGCCATGTATATATAGTCGATAGTTCTCTCTAAAATGACATGGGAACATGCATAATCATGTCATGTACAGTATTTTAGTAAAATCTCTACAAATATTCCTCTATTCATCGCTTTTGGAATTTTTGATGCTCCATGAATGTCTAGCTTTCATTTCGATTACCGTTAGCAAGCTGGACAGTGAAAAGACTATACAGGTAGGTCCATTATCATTTCTATACAGTTTCAATTTGATTTAAGTCATTTCAATGTCTTTTCCCTGGCAAAAATGTATTCTTAAAATAAATGTTATTTACGCAAACCTCCTGCGAGCCAGATCGAATAGGCTCGTTGCAGGACGTATGTTTGACACCCCTGGTATAGACTATCAGATGACATGCTTTCAGCACTTCCCTCTGGTAAGATATAGATAGCTATTCTTTTGTAATATGTCCTTCATTACTGGCAACATATTCTGTTGGCATTATTAGCTAAAGAATTCATCATGAGAATCCTGCAGTATGGAGCCTCATGTCTAATGACTTGTAACTGGCATAATGTTTTGTGTCGTCTCAATGGAGGAAGACATTATCTGCTGCGCCGTTAGAGGGAACTGAAATCCTCTTTCCGTAGGAACCATCCTTCAGCGTCTAAGCCAACACTATGAACAGGCTTTCTTTCTTTTCCATAATTTTACAAATGACTCAGTAAATAAATCTCTGGAAACTAACAGAGCTGTGCATTCCACATTATTTATTAGGGGATTTGTGTTGTACACATCAGAGTAGGCAGAAAAGCCAAATGAAATGAAATAGTCAGCACAAGCCATAACAACTAAACTTCGGTTGACAACATCGCCATTAAGCAAAATATAACCATAGACATGCATTTTCAATTTTAGTTGTTTCATTGTTCTTGATTTGCTCCATTTGATTAGCTCCCGAGCTGTTTTAAAGCTCTATGAAACATTACTGAGTTAATTAGATGATTTGGCTGCTTCCACTGCTGTGTCCCCAGTGAACGATGTGCTCTCTTGTTACACTGATGCACAATATAATCTCCATACTTTGGCAGATGTCCTGTCTACTTCTAGTGTGAGTCTAATTATTCTGTACCAATACAATGCTGGGTAGCCCATTGCACATCTTCAGTCATACTACATAGGCCTAAAACATACAAATGATATGATACATTGTATGATACTAATATGGTAATACCGTAAAAGTTAGAACATTCTAGGCAGATCTTTGGAAGAAGCCATTTTTGGATGAAATAAAGGAACTTTCCCCCCTTAAATTAAGATATCTACCATCAATTTAATCTGAAAAGTTAGATGTGAAGTCAAAAGAAGACAAATTGCATTGAGCATTCATATCAGATCCTTGGTTTTAGAGAGAGCGCGAGAGAGCGAGACACATCTATGACCTCATTTTCTTTTAAATGTTTCTGTCACATCAATTCACTACTCTTGGAAATGTTCAAGCTCTCTCTGCACTTACAATTCTCTCTAGGACGTTTAGTGACACACATAAAAGTACGACTTGGTCTCAAAGCCTAATTTCTAAATCTTATGTATACTGTTTGTGTCCCACTGGCTCTTTCACAGGAAGTAATCAGAAACATAGTTAAGCAGATATAATAGAAGTGTAATTAGCAGTAATTAAGGAACCACAGGCCAAGCTGGGCTTGGGATACTGCTGTCTAACACGAAACACAATCCCTGGGTGGTAACTACATGTATACACTACACCAAGCTGGGGTTTACTTACTCAGTCTATTACTCTTTAGCTATTGTTGGAGATTCACTGTTTAGAAGTTGAACAAAGAGCAGCCTGAACCTGTTTTTAATAAGGTAAAGGGATGATTAACGTGCTGGAGTTTTTTACTTGAACAATATGCCTTACCTAATAGATTAATTACTATGGTGATGAACACTGTAACATATACTGTTGTTGTTCAGTATTTATCCGTGAATGTAATGCATGTATGTAGGCTTATCAGCAACAAAAGCCATGAAGGCCATTGCTATTGTCTTGAATGAGATTACACTTCACTCTTCTCTTTTTCAGACAAGGGGGAGAGAGACAAACCATTTACTATAATTCTAGTGATAGTAAAAGGTAACAATGTGCATCCCTGTCACATCACCTCAGCCAGTACTGCCCTCATTGCAAGGTTCATCTTGGTGGCAGCCAGGTTTATAGTTGTCACGTCCTGGCCTGGGATAGCAGGCTGGCGTTTCATTTGTGTTTTGGTTAGGAAGAGTTTTTAGTTCTAGGTGGTGTATTTCTATGTTGGGTTGATGGTTCCCAATTAGAGGCAGCTGATTGTCGTTACCTCTAATTGGGAACCATATATATGTTTGTTTATTTCCCCACTGAGTTGGTGGGTCATTCTGTCACGATCTTCATATTGAGCGGACCAAGATGCAGTGAGGGTTTACATCTTTTAATTAAGTAGTATACATCTTTTAATTAAGTAGTATACATCTTTTAATTAAGTAGTATACATCTTTTAATTAAGTAGTGCAACTGGGAAAAACAACAAAGCAAGACCGTAACGCAGGTGTGGCTCAACACAAATACAAACATTCATTCAATAACCCACAAACAGGTGGGAAAGGGAACCAACTTAAATAGGATTCCCAATTAGAGGCAATGACAACCAGCTGCCTCTAATTGGGAACCAAACTCAAAACGAACATAGAGTTCCCTAGACAACTCAAGTCATGCCCTGACCCAACATACCATAGAGAAACCTAGAGGGATCTCTATGGCCAGGGCGTGACAATAGTACAGAAGAAGAGTAGTGAGGCTGCCTGAGCCTACCTTCTGACCTGCCTGTGAACTGCTCCAATGAGGAAAGTAGTACTACTGTAGGTCTATATACGTATAGCGTGAGAGACCTGGCAGGAGACAGATACGTTTCTAATCCTTTCTCAGTCTTTGCACAGTCTTTACATACTGTAGGTATGTACTTGTATTCATAAAGTGTCTCAGAGTAGTGTTGTTGATCCAGGATCAGTTTAAATTTTTTTGATTATAATGAATGGACAGGGGTGACCTGATCAGCGTGAGAGACCTGGCAGGAGACAGATACGTTTCCTAATCTTTTCTCAGTCTTTGCACTGTGGTACTGTAGGTCTGAGCTTGTATTCATAAAGTGTCTCACGAGTAGGGTTGTTGATCCAGGATCAGTTTTACTTTTTTGATTACAATGAATGGACAGGGGTGACCTGATCCTAGATCAGCACTCCTACTCTGAGACGCTTTGTGAATATGGAGCCTGTTCAGGGATAGGGCTGTGGAGGTCATTACATTTTGTCAGACAGTTATTGTCATGCATGTCATGCTGGTCTCGCCGTAATTGACTGTTAATTAACATAAACATGTTTAGCGTCTCCAGGCCTCCATGCATACAAGCTGCTGATGCATGCCTGAGATATTCTGTAGCTAAAGGTAATGTGTCAGTTTATTAATTATGAAAATAAACAAAATGCCCTATTACTAGGCTATTCCAAATCAAATACGAATTCACTACAGTTGTAGGCTAACTCTGTAAGCCGCCCTGCACAATCAATGAAGCAACAGCATTGCCTAGGCCTAGACGTTCTCTCCCAGACTCATGGGTAGAAAGCTGCGTAGCTTAAGGTAACCAGTCCATCCAATATGCATAATAATACAGTCCACACTCAAAGGTGATTACTATAGTATGTTTAATTTTGGAGTATAGGCTAGACAAATTATGTACCAAAGACATCTTATCTATGTCTTTTGTAAATGTTTTTCTGCCATGCGTAATAATCACAATCACAATAATCACAATCACTATTTTAATTCAGTTTTCTTGGGGGTCTTTGGCTCATATATAGGCATATGTATATGCATAAGCTCTAGTATGCATACGAGTGTTCTAAACGCAACGTTTTGAATTAACCATCACCTTAGAAAGCGCTGTCCATTTCATTCTGTTTGGCTTTGAAACAACATCCACAACAACCATGTTTTCCACTCACTTTCAACCTGTTGTTGAACTTCTTTCTTCAAATTGATCATCACAGTGAGGTAAAAAATGTAGCCTAACAGTGAGTTTTAAAAGCATGATACTGTTTTGATGATAAGTGTTTGATGTGATGTTTGATTGCATTTGCATTGATTTCAGTGTGGTTGGAGGGACATTATAAACTGGGTGTTTCGAGCCCTGAATGCTGATTGGCTGACAGCCATGGTATATCAGACAGTATGCAACGGGCATGACAAAACATTTTATTTTACTGCTCTAATTTCGTTGGTAAATAGCAATAAGGCACCTCAGGGGTTTGTGGTATATGGCCAATATACCATGGCTAAGGGCTGTATCCAGGCACTATATACAGCCCTTAGCCGTGGTATATTGGCCATATACCACACCTCCTCTGGCTTTATTGCTTAAATAGAGCACTAAAATAGAGTACATCAGGTCGTTACTGAGTTGGGTACTACCAACGCATGTCCAGAGTGCATAAGAGGAGATTACCGTGACTCAACGGTCACGTGGAATTTGACTACGGTCATGACTCATGACTGCCTCTGTGGCGGTAATACAGATACACAAAACTGACATGCCTTATTAGCTTTCAACATAATTTACCTTCTCATCAGCCAGCCAGGGCACCCTCATTGTGACCCATATATTGTTTCCATAAAGGGAAATATATGGGCCCATTAAAATGGCTTTCTTTTGCACTGCAAGTCAAACCAGCAGCATGAAACATCAAATTTAAGTGCAGCTTTCACAAAGTAAATGTCAGTTACGGTTGATATTGCAAATGGTTACGGTGAAATATTGCAAATGGTTCTGGTGTCTTTCATTTTACTGCGATGGCTTTAAAAAGAGAACAAGCCTGTTGAAACTATAATACACTTTATATTAATAGTGCTAGCGTACAAATGTGAAAATTGTATGGAGGTATGAAAAATAAAATGTCCAACAACATTTGTACGCAAACAATTTTCAGTGTAAACCAGCCTGCTTTGACTACCTGTCTCTTTCTGTCTAAACTCCCATAGATGTCTGACTACTGTATATGAGTAGGCCTATTCATATACTCTACAGTAGTCATATTACACTAGTATTTTCATCTGATAAGGCACAAGTGGGGGATTACAGATTTCTTGGTGTCCACACACAAGATCACTCCACAAGGTAATGGCACACTTTTAGGTATGTAGGTATGTAGTAGAGCTGGGCAATATGAAAAAATATATAATATTGCAATAAATTTACTGAATTAATGTGATAACACTAAATCAACAATAATGATGTGTTCTTTTTTTTTTTACTAATGTAAACTACTAATAGTTTAATTATTCTAGACATCAATTGTCCCATTAACAATCACACATCAGTAGCCTATACTAAAGAAATGTTAAATATTATTAGCAAACTTATTTAATTTAAAACTTCACATTTCTCTAGTATAGGCTACTTATCATAATGAACGATATCAGCAAGATGCCTGCAATAAGTGGCCGTTATGGTTGGTGTCAATAATTTTCAGTTTATCATCCCAGCTCTAGTATGCACTGTGCTTGTGGATTTATCATAATGATCTCTTCTTAGGATGATTACATGAATCAATGTCTCCCTGTTACTTGACAATGAGTACTCAGAAGGACAGAAAGATCAGATACAAATAGATGTGAATGTGATGATTAAAAAAATATTGGTTGCCCGCTCCGGCAGGGTCCTGTTCATTGTGCTCCTCCTCAGAAAGTGAATATTTAGCTATTTCAAGGTCAATGTCTTTGGTGCTGAAGTTCAGAGTTTGTTTACATAACCCAGCATGCTCTTTGTCCTTTGTCCTTTGTGCCTCCAATTACTAGAAGGCATTACCAAGTGCAGTATAATGGGCTCAGTAATGGCTATCGCAATCAAACTCAATCAAACTGAAGAACTGGTGCTCCTTTGAGTATAATGAGTTCCTATGGCTACACCATGTACTTTAATAGCAAAATTCCCATGTACTTTGTTATTTAAACGTAATCTAATCTAATTAATTCTCACTTAAATACCATCACTCTCAATTTTGTTGGATACCGAGAAGACCAACGATAGCTAGCGTAGCGACGACTATACACACATGGAGATAGTATCAATATATTTGCATTCTGACAGGTTCCTCATCTCCTGGGTATTTAATAATTTACATTCTCGGGAGTGTCACCTGATAGGTTATCCTGTTGCGCTCATCTTTGGCCCGCTCATTAATATGCTAATCTAAACCGCTGACCCATCCAGTCAGAGAGGAAGTCTCCTCATTATGAGCATCTCCGGTGGCCAATGAACCGCTCTCCAAGGAGACCCCTGCCCTTTCCCCTCTTGACACAAGTAACTCTACTGTTAACTGTAGGAGCCAGGAGACACTAGAGGCCGAAGAATGGTGGGAAAAGATCTCGGATCTCACATAATCTAGTTTAAATATCTCTGTTTTTACTCAAACTGTGCGCCCACAAAGCTACTGAGGGAGTGAAGGCCTCATTAACCAAATGTGATTTATTTAAACAGCTCTTTTCCACAAGTACTTTATCCTTTTGGTCTATACAGTGCATGTAGTTACCAATGGCTGATGCCATGACCCTGTCAAAGGTACAGTGCATTCGGAAAGTATTTAGACCCCTTTACTTTTTCCACATTTTGTTACGTTACAGCCTTATTCTAAAATTGACTAAATAGTTTTTTTCCTCATCAATCAACACACAATATCCCATAATGACAAAGCAAAAAAGGTTTTTAGACATTTTTGCAAATTTATATAAAAAAAGAACAACTGAAATATCACATTTACATAAGTATTCAGACCCTTTACTCAGTACTTTGTTGAAGCACCTTTGGCAGCGATTACAGCCTTGAGTCTTCTTGGGTATGGGGAGTTTACCCCATTCTTCTCTGTAGATCCTCTCAAGCTCTGTCAGGTTGGATGGGGAGCGTCGCTGCACAGCTATTTTCAGGTCTCTCCAGAGATGTTTGATCAGGTTCAAGACCGGGCTCTGGCTGGGCCACTCAAGGACATTCAGAGAGTTGTCCCAAAGCCACACCTGCGTTGTCTTGGTTGTGTGCTTAGGGTCGTGGTCCTGTTGGAAGGTTAACCTTCACCCCAGTCTGA
The DNA here is from genome assembly GCA_003317085.1 of Hucho hucho. Classification (NCBI taxonomy): domain Eukaryota; kingdom Metazoa; phylum Chordata; class Actinopteri; order Salmoniformes; family Salmonidae; genus Hucho; species Hucho hucho. The sequence goes on along the minus strand of QNTS01000501.1, from coordinate 88,064 downwards.
GGTCCTGAGCGCTCTGGAACAGGTTTTCATCAAGGATCTGTCATGGTTCCACCTGTCACCAGAGGGCGGCAGAGACCATCCTAGAGACATTAACGACACTCAGGTGTGTCCTATTTACTCATTATGATTTCCCTATTAAAATAGATGTGTTTTCTGTTGTCCTTTGCTGAAGCTTGAATTATGTGCCATGTGGGGTTGTCTCCTAAGTGATTTTTCAAGTTTTTTGTTTTCAAGTGTTACTGTGATCCTTCCGTCACCATTTCTCAGTAAAGTGTTATGCTTATCCTTAACCGCTGATTCCTCGCCTGGTCTCTTCTCTGCACCTAAGTCCAACCTCCATGTTACAGGATCTCTCTGTACTTTTCTCCGTTCATCTTTCCCTAGATCCTGACTAGTCTCTCAGTCCCTGCCGCTGAAAAAAATCCCCACAGCATGATGCTGCCACCATCATGCTTCACTGTAGGGATGGTGCCAGGTTTCCTCCAGACATGACGCTTGGCATTCAGGCCAAAGAGTTCAATCTTGGTTTCATCAGACCAGAGAATCTTGTGGTCTGAGAGTCTATAGGTGCCTTTTGGCAAACTCCAAGTGGGCTGTCATGTGCCTTTTACTGAGGGGTGGCTTCCGTCTGGCCACTCTACCATAAAGGCCTGATTGGTGGAGTGCTGCAGAGATGGTTGTCCTTCTGGAAGATTCTCCCATCTCCACAGAGGAACTCTGGAGCACTGTCAGAGAGACCATTAGGATCTTGGTCACCTCCCTGACCAAGGCCCTTCTCCCCCGATTGTTTGGCCCGGGCAGCCTGCTCTAAGAAGAGTCTTGGTGGTTCCAAAGCTCTTCCATTTAATAATGACGGAGGTCACTGTGTTCTTGGGGACCTTCAATACTACAGACATTTTTTGTTACCCTTCCCCAGATCTGGGCCACGATACAATCCTGTCTCTGGGCTCTACAGACAATTCCTTCGACCTCATGGCTTGGTTTTTGCTCTGACATGCACTGTCAACTGTGGGACCTTATATAGACAGGTGTGTTTTTTCCAAATCATGTCCAAACAATTGAATTTCCCACAGATTGACTCCAATTAAGTCGTAGAAACATCTCAAGGATGATCAATGGAAACAGGATGCACCTAAGCTCAATTTCGAGTCTCATAGCAAAGGGTCTGAATACTTACAGTGGGGAAAAAAAGTATTTAGTCAGCCACCAATTGTGCAAGTTCTCTCACTTAAAAAGATGAGAGAGGCCTGTAATTTTCATCATAGGTACACTTCAACTATGACAGACAAAATTAGGAAAAAAAATCCAGAAAATCACATTGTAGGATTTTTAATGAATTTATTTGCAAATTATGGTGGAAAATAAGTATTTGGTCA